>CM051402.1:7043476-7508476 GCA_028052125.1 Melia azedarach | reverse complement strand
CGATCAGGTAATGGACAAGGAAAGACATTATGTCGTGGACCTTGCAGACATCTACTGTGAGTGTGGAGGATGGCAAATAAGCGAAATCTTATGCAAGCATGCTTTGGCTTATATTATGCATTGTGCTGCTGATCCTGTTGATTATGTACATTGGTCTTTGAAAAAACAAGCTTACCTCTCCACTTACTCGTACACTATACGATCATTACCTAATCGAGCAAATTGGCCTAAGAGTAACATACCTCAATTAAAATATTCTATTAGAGTAATCCAAGTTGGAAGGCTAAAGATTCGCAAAAAGAGAGAGCAACAAAAGATGTGGCTATTGTAAGCAATTAGGCCACAACAAGAAAGGTTGTCCAGTTAGAAAGGTAAATGATAATTTGTTGTTATTAGTAATTAAAAATTGTTTTGTTATATGCTAAAAATTCCTTAATATATTTTTCAAGCATCAGCTATAACCTCTACAAATGTAACACTTTTAGCTTCTATTTCAGCCCCAAGAAAAAGGAAAGGTAAAGCATCTGATTCAGTAGCTTTATGTGTTTAATTATTATTGCCATTAATGATATATTTAACATGTATATATGATTAGGTCCAAGAGAAAACATAAACAACGAAAGTGCTTTCGTTCATGATGAACCTAGAAGGAAAATAGAAGTTGCTGGTAGTAAAGGTATTGTTGCTAGAGGCAGCAACACTTAGGAAGTTATTGAAAGGTATGTTTTATGTATATATTGCTCATAACTCCATTATCTAGTTGGCAAGTGTAATTACTTATATTTCTAATAAATAGGTTCATCTTGTGTATATATGCAGTATTTGTTAATGTTAGAAGCTGTGTAAGTAGGATTACTTTAGTTTAGCTAGCAGAACATATAAATGCTCAAAAATTAGTGCACAAAAAGATGAGATTTTAACACATACCTCCCTTGAAGTTTGAGGCTTTAACACTTAGATGGAAGGTTTGAAGAAAAACACACTTATCTCCTTTAGACTTTTAGTTGATCATCCATTTACACTTAAATGACTATAATACCCTTAATTATTTTAAAGTTAAAATTTAAAAAAAATAATTTTAATTTATATAATATTTAAAAGATTAAAATAATTAAAATTTAATTAACAAATTTAATTTATATTTATTTAAAGTTAAAAATTTAATTTTGAATAAATATTAAATATGATACATAATTAAAAACCGAAATTGTCAAGTTATAAAAGCAGCCGTTTTGCATATTAGAATTTAGAATTTGAATAATTATGGTACATGAATAAAAATTAAATTATCATTAATTAAATTTTTAATTTAAATAAATATAAATTAAAATTGTCAAATTATATTATCATTAATTAAATTCTTAATTTTAACAAATAATAAATAAATATAAATTAAAATGGTCAAATCAAAATCTTATTAAGTAAATTTAAATAAATATAAATTAAAATTATTAATTAAATTTTAATTATTTTAATCTTTTAAATATTATATAAATTAAAATTAAGTTTTTTAAATTTCAACTTTAAAGTAATTAAGGGTATTATAGTTATTTAAGTGTAAATGAATAGTCAACTAAAAGTTCAGGGGAGGTAAGTGTGTTTTTCTTCAAGCCTTCCATCTAAGTGTTAAAATCTCAAACTTCAGGGAAGGTATGTGCTAAAACCCCACAGAAAGATTCTTCTGTTTTTGAAAAATTATGTCATAATCAGTGGTATATGCTTTAATGATACACTGGTCATGTAACTTGTTAGGATTAAAGAGTTGATTTATGTGCATGGGAGTTGTGTTCAACAAGGTTGCTTTGGCAGAGGTAAGAATAGTTGAAGACAATGCATGCACATCTTGGGAGGTGGCGTTACTTTTTTTTTTTTTTGTAGACAAACATGTATAAAACTATAATTACTTTGTCATGATTGCTTTAAACTACATTTATTTTGTGCAATTGAATGCATATAGCTTCTGCTCAAACGAAAAATTGTTTCTATTTTAATACTTTGATGCTATTATCTTTTGCATCTTCATGTCTTACTCGTCCAAATACACAAATACTTAGTAGCATCAATAATATTAGCAGTAGTAGAATAATTTTGTTAAGCTTATTTTCAATATTGGTTAATGCTTGCTGTCCACCAATGTTGAACCTTAGGTGGATGCTTGTCACCCCTCTATTACCACCCTTGTTTTGGTTTATTGAATTGCTACAGTTACTTGCATTCGCAAAGCATCCATAATTGTTGTATTCCTCTTGTGTTGGTTTCCAAAATCTAAAATATCCACATGATGGATCCTGCAAACAAAAATAATATAACTTATTAGGATTTTTATCACTTCAAATATCCTTACCCTAGCTCTTTTATCATAGGAACATGATTTATTTATGAACTTAATGATTCCACCATTTATTTGCATATCATCAGTTGATCTTAAAGACATTATTTAAAGAAGTTGTTGAATATCTTAAAGACATTACTGATAATGGGGGAGATAATGGTGACTGGTGATGAGAGGAAGAGGGGAGGGGAGAAGATACTGAGTTTGTTATTTTTTTTTTTCGTGCTGGGCAAGAGAGTGTTGAGTTGTGGTTAAATGTTACATGGGAAAGGATAGTGTTTTATAGACAAATGTTTTGACCATTGCAAGCCATAAACAGTTGATTTTGGATTATTTTCTTTTTTTTTTCATTTTTACTTATTTTATTTAAATATTATTTAATTAACATATTATTACATTTTAGATTTTTTCATTTTTACTTATTTTATTTAAATACTATTTAATTAACAAATTATTACATTGTTCTTATCAAATTCAATTAAACTATTAATTAATTATTATTATTAATTTTTATGTTATTAAATTTAAAAATTATAAACACATTGAATTGTTATCCCTCAAGATAAAAAAAAATTATAATTAATTCTAGAAAATACTCATAAAATTAATTCTTAATTCCCATTTTATTATTATTATCCCATCTTATTTTTAAATTTTACATCAAACTCAAAAATCATAGTTAATGGGTCCATGCACTAACTGTAGATTATTCAGTAGGACTCACTTCTACTATACAGTACCATATCAATATCATTAAGTTTATCATGTAAGACCCACGTCTACTATGCGGGTATAAAATAGTAAAAGCACCCTCATATGAGTGAATTTTCGTTATCTTTATTAACAGTAGGACGAAATAAGGCATTTTTCAAAAATTAGAGACGTAATGGGTAATTTGAGAAAACCTTAAGGGGCAAACGGGCATTTTCAAATATAAAATAATATAATTATTTTATTTTTGGTATTTAATTTTTTTTGACAATTAACAATGCTTTACTCTCGAATTACTCTTATTTTTTAAAGAAAATGTAATTTATTTTTATTTTACTCTTTTTTCATACTTTTTTAATTTATTTTTTAGATATAGGAAATGTAATTTCCTCTCTTTTTTTTTGCAAGTAATAATTTTTTTTACTTCTTTTATGCTTTATTTTGTCATAAATGAAAATAAAAAATGTAATTATTATTTTTTTGGCATTTCTTGTTTTTGAAAATTAATCAAATATTTTGCTATCTAATTTCTCTCTTTTATTTTTCTTTTTTGTATTTTACACTTATTGCAAGTAATATACATTTTTTTAATGCTTTCCTTTACGTCATGGATGAAAATAAAAAATATATTCTTGTTTTTCTTCCGTTTCTGAAATTTTTTCTAAAATAACCTAATTGAAATTCAATTGATGTAAACAACCTCTTAAAAAAAATTACCAACCTAATCTAACATCTAATTTTCGGATAATTTTGTCATCATTGGCCACATTCATTTTTTTTTCATACTTTTACACTACTTTTGAACTTTCTATTTTTTATTAACTATACTTTAACAAAGCACTAGCTTTCCTCTCCCAAAACCTTTCTTCTCTAACAAATGTGATTTATGATATTTATAACATAAATGAGAATGTTTAAAATATATTTTAGGATAAATTTTGTGATGAAATCATTGAATGAATGTTTTTAGTTTGTGAAAAATAAAATGCATAGATTTAGGATAAAATGAGTATGTTTTGAATATGATTTTTGTTGGGTCTCAATAATGCGGATATATTCGGATAAAATGAAACACCTAAACAACTTAGGTGTCAAACGAAAAATAATAATAATAATAATTAAATAATATATATATATGTAAACGGTGAGGCAGTGCATATATATATACACGTTTTGTTTCATTTTTAAAAGCCAAATTGAAAAGGAAATCAAACAGAAGCAAATTGAATTCGAGAGGAGAGGAAAGGAAAGGAAAAGAAAAAAAAAGAAAAAAAATAAACGAAAAATCATTCGTAGGAAAAAGGTAATTGTACGAAAAAAGGTATTGGAAAGTTGAATTAGTATTCAGAAATTCTGTGAATGGTGTATTTATGAAATTGGAGTAATTTTATTACTGTATTTGAGATAGGTATCAGGATTTGAATTAGTTTTAACGATAAACTATTGAATTATGTGTTTTAAGGGAGCAGTGCGGTGGTAAGAAACCTAGGAGACCCCGAAATTTTCAGTGATTGAGCGATTGAGCTGCCATTGGATATATTTTTAAAATATTATGAATTTATATTATGTTTAAATATTTAATATAGCATGATCAATCTGTTTATTAATGAATTAGATTACGTTGTATGTTACATAATATTTAAATTATGTGTGATGTCCAATGATTGTATGAAAGTTATTATTTTCTATTTGAATATTGGTTGTGTTTATTTGAAGCACTTCACAAGTACCCATTCCTCAATATTATGTAGTAAGGTCCTTGGGACGCATAGAAATATATATATATGTATATATGAATATGAGCTCCCCGAGCGATGATACGATGCTGCCGGGTTGAGTATGATTTTTCTCCGCTTAGGCGTTGGGATCCCGCCAAGCATGATATCCCCGGGTACTAGTTGGGTGTTGTATGAACTATTTGTAATGATATGCATGCTTAGTGTGCAAATGATCTCTAAATTATATACGATTTTAGAATGTTGTACAGTGGTTGCATGAAAATATATTTTCTTTAAAAACTATGTCCACTCATTGAGCCGCAAGCTTATTCTTTTCCTTATTTTCCCTATTTCTCCCTATGTCACGCAAGATTTCGTGCAGGGTGCAATTTTATAAATGAGGTTGAGACCACTATACGCATGCTGCATGAAACATTTTGAACATATCATGTATGTATGTGAATATGTATATATGTGTGACAAAATATGAAGTCTCAATGTATGTTAATAATGGAAGCTTGAGGCCATTTTTTTTATCTATGCATGTTATTATGGGATATTTATGAGAATGATAGGTGTCTATTATAAATATTTAATAGGATTTATCTCAAACTCTCGAGAAGGGTCGGGACAAGTCCTGTCATAAAATGTCGCCAAAATTTGAAAAATTATTAGGTGGGATGTGGGTGTAATTTTTGGGTGAGATGTAATTTTGGGGAGAGAGGCGGGTGTATTTTCGGGGGTAGGGTGAAATTTTTAAGTGCATTTAGCAGCCTAATTTTTGAATGGCAAAGGGTGCCCAAAATGGGCAATTTTTGGTTACTCATTTTCAGACACACCCATCCCGTCCCCCACACAAAAATCACACCCTCTCCCTCACCACCCAAAAATTACACTCGCAACTCATCCAAAAATTACCTCGCATTATTGAGACCGAAAATTACACCCTCTCCCTCCCCACTCCAAAATTACACTCACGCTCTACTCGAAAATTACACACCCCCTATTTTGAAATTTTCGATATCCTGGTCATTTTTCGATAATTTCTCTTCAATGTTCAACAATATTTCAACCAAATACGTGTACATTATCGAGACCCAACAAAAATCATACCAAGAACATACTTATTTCATCTTAACTCCATATATTTTTTTTTTCAAAATAAAAAAGGGTTAAAATATGAAAAAAAAATGAATATGGCTTGTAAGGGTAAAATTGTCTAAAAAGGATAATATTGACCAAAGTTGGTAAATTGTTTTTCAAGTGGTGGATTACGTCTATAGGATTCTAATCGGGGCTATTTTGAGAAAATTTTATTTTTCTCTTTGCATTTACTTTTTCAAAAGAAATTCAAAATAGTCTCTTTTTGTCTCATTTTACCAAAATGACCCTCTTTCAATAATTTGCACTAATTTAAGGTTGTGTTTATTTTTCTGTCTAAAATCTGAATATAATTGACATAATTTTTTATCTTAAATATTTAAATATAAATGTTAAGTTGTTTGTTTTTATAAAAATAAAAAATCCTAAACTAATATATTGATATATATCTTAAAAAATCTTATATTAATATATTAAGTTATTAACATATATAAATATTAAGTAATAAATTAAAGATATTATTAACAAATAAAATATTTAAATTATTCACACATTTACTCATTCATATTTAAATTAAAATTTTTAACTTAATTATATTAAGATGTTTTTAACAAATATTCAGATATAAGTTAAAAAATAAATGGCTCCTACATGTCTAAATATTTATATTGACATAAGTTAAAAAATAAACGGCTCCTACTACATCTAAATATTTATGTTTAGACTTCAGCTAAAAAAATAAATAGACTCTAACCCAACATCTTATTTTCAGACAAAAGTACTCTTGACTAGTTATTATATCCAAACTTTTTTTTATACTTCTCACTTTGAAAAAACCCTAAATTTTCCTAAATCTCCCAAATTAAAAAACTCTAAAAAAGTTCTCAAATCCTTAAATGCTAAATTAGTAAATTGATACGACAAATTGGGAAATCAAAGAAGTTAAAAGCGTTAACAACGGGTCGGGGTAGAAAGCAATCAGCAAAAGCGGTAGTTTGGATATGAATCTTGATCATGATACTAACCATATCTTTGCCTTATGAAAGTCATTCGAGTGAGGCTTTGCCTTACTTGAAAATATATTTGAGTGAGGATTTGCCTTACTAAAAAATTAAATGAATTCGAGTGAGGATTTGATTTACTCGAATTTGTTCCTTGCTGGAAAACCATTTTTGAGTACGAAGTGTGCACTAAAAAATTATTTGTCTTTAACCTCAACAAATCACTATTATTTGAAAAAGTACGCATAATTTATTTCAAACATCATGTATAACAACCTAATCAAATACCATATTCTCTTAAAATGATGACAAATTGAATTGAATTAGAGTTTAAAGAATGAAAGAGGAAGGATATGAAAAAGAGTAAAAAATTCAAGATTTTGGGTATAATGGCTAATGAGGAGCAAATGTTTCTGAAAATGTTTCTTGGGCTAAATTGATGTAGAATATTATAAGGGGTCATCTAATAAAACGGAACAAAAAGAAGGTTATTTTGATAAAAATTTTATTATTTATTATTTCAAATATGACAGTATATGTAACATTAAATATTATTGTGATACCATGACTCCGGCATTACAAAAGTAGGCGCTGAACTAGAGTATTATAAAAAATTTTCGAACTTCCAAAACAAAACCTTTCCTCTAAGGATTATAATACTCTGATACCCAGTTGCAAATATCCTTAATTCTATAAAAATATGATACATAAGTAGTACTAGAGTTTCGAATATTCAATCACTAAATATAAGAAATATATTAAAACTATACAACACAAACTCTTGCTTCTATAATTATACCAAGCTTCAAATATAAAAAAGCCCTTATCCTATAGTATCATTGGTCTCCTATTCATCCTAATTTCAACAATTATCAAGAACCTGAAAAGTATAGGTGAGCTAATGCCTAGTATATATACAAAGGCAACTTTAAGAATTTGCAATAAACAAATTTGTAAATATCAAATGCTTTCCGAATTTCAAATAGTAAGCTTAATAACAAATCAAACAACATTTCAATTCATTATTCACCAAAAGTAACAAAAACGCATTTATTTCATCATAAAAATAATTTTATTTTATTTTTTATATACTTTACAAGCATTATTTCGAAAGACACCGCCGCCTCAAAAATTGGCCATACGTACTTTAGGGGTATTATTTCCTATGGATCGTTACTATAAATAGAAACGTATTTTAAGGACATTATTCCTAAAGACTGTCACCCTAAACACCAGTACCACATCACAATAACAACCATGACCATCACATTTTTATTTATCAAATTATTTCACAATATTTTCATACAAATTATCCATTTATAAAATCACAACACGTGTTGATATAATGTTCTCACTGTATTTGTAAATAAAATATTCGTATAAAAATTATTATTTAAATTCAATTTGAAAAATAATTAATTGGATCAACGCGTGATAATTCAGGAATTTTGTAAATATTTATCAAAACATTAAATATAAAAAGACACCCTACTTTTTAATTTTAAAATCAAAATCTCTCAAATACATTAAATATAAAAAGACACCCTACTTGAATACTGAATAATAATTTCTATACCTATGCTGGCTTTTTTTTTTTCTCCAAATCTCTCCTCTAAATTAATTTAACAATATAGTAAACAATAACTCAAGCTTAATTATCTAACAAAATATACTATTCATGAAAATAAATATTTTAACTTAATATAAATTCTAACTTATGTAATATAATTTACTATAATTTAAAACTAACATAACAAAAACATAAAATTCTAACCATTTTTCTCTTCCCTCTTCTTTTTCTCCTCACTTTTCCTTATTTCTCTTCTTCTTCTTCTCCTTTCTCTATTTTTTTCTTCTCTCTCTCCTCTCTCGGTTTTCTTTCTCTTCTTTCCTTCCTTTCTTTTTCTTTCTTCCTCTTCTTTCTTCTCTTTCTTCTTTTATTTCTTTCTCACCGCCCTAAGCAAAGCCAAAATGAATTTTGTTCTTAATAAAGCTAAACCTTTTTACACTTTTTACCCATACTAAAATCGTATTATCAAGTAACTTTATAATCTTTTAAAATTATAACATATTCATCCTAGTTAATTAATCTTTTGCAAAAACAAATATATCTACCTTGTAAACTCCAAGCTTCTATATTCTCACATAATATAAGATTGATATATCCATATATATGCAATTTCAATTAATAGTAAAAAAAATCCGGGGTATTACAATTTTATCATTTATTCTTTTAAAAATATTTTCACAAAAATCATTTAACAATAGTACTATGTTATAACTAAAAAAATCAAAATAAGCATGTAAAGTAATTTATCGTGTTGACTTAGATTTTTGGTCAACAGTGTAAATTGATAATTTGAGATAGAATAAATAATGACAAAGAAACATAGAAACCTGAATTTTACGTGGTTCAGCATATTGCCTACGTTCACGGATAGAATATATGGAGGCAAATTTTATTTATGCTCAAAAGTGGAGTTGCTATAGTACAAAAAAAATTCTCTCTCTTTCTCTTCTTCCGATTTTTCTTATTTTTATTGTTTAAGCTTACTTTGTAAGTTTCAACCAAAAACAAATTGATTAGCTCCTCTCTTAGAATTTACCTATGATTTTCTAGAGTTAGAGATATTATCTCTCTTTTAAACTTATCTTAGTTAGAGTTTTATATTGAGTTAAACTTTATATGTTAATTGGGACATGTTGTTAGTGGGATGAACTTGCTAGATTTATATCACCTATCAGACTTGGCAGGTAAATATGTAAAATTTAGATAAAGTTGTTGTTTCCACATAGCATTGTTTCAACTTCGCACTGTTCATACTCAACACTATTCACATATGCGTAGTACTGTTCACACATATTTTGTGCCTTGAAGGTGTGCTAGGAGGAGACTTCCTTGTGCATAATGTGTTAAGGAGACTTCTTTGTGCATGGCCTGCTAAAGATGAATTACATGTATATAACATGCTAAGAGATGAGTTCCTTGTGAATGGCATATTAGGAGATGACTTGCTTCTACGTGGTATACTTGGAGGCAAGTGCAAAGTATGTTAAGAGATGATTTGCTTGTGCATGCCATGTACAGCAAGTCACATTCTAGCATACCATACACAAATAAGTCACCTATTAACATACCATGTACAGGTAAGTCATCTTGTCATATACAAACAAGTCACTTCCTAACATAATATATGCAAAGAAGTCTCTTCCTAGCACACTATGACGACAAAAAAAAATCATGCATGAACAATATCACATTGTCAAGTTGAAAAATAATTGTATGAACAGTGCTGAAGATGAATAGTATCGAGGTGGAATAGTGCTACGTGGGAATGCTAACTTTGTTCAAATTACATATTTTGTCATCAAGTTTGAGAATAGATCAAATAAGTCCAACCCAAACCCAACAAGCTCAAAGATAAATCTAGCAAGTTCAACGAAGCTCAATAGACCCAGTTAACGTGTGAAAGTTTGTCTCAATATAAAATATTAGCTAAGATAGTTTAAGGGATAAATGATATCTCTTATTTAAGGGAATTTTAGGTAAACTTTAAGAGAGCTAATCAATTTGTATTTAGTTGAAACTCTGCAAAATAAGCTTTATAAAGTGAGTAGTTAACAAATAAAGAAAAACTAAGAAAATAATAGAGAGAAAAAGAAGAGAAATTGAGAGAACAGAGAACAAGAAAGGAGAGTTTTTGTTTGTACTGTAGCAACCATATTGTTCAGCATTAATAAAATGTCTCCCAAATACTTTTCCCGTAGACGTATGCAATACACCAAACTATGTAAAATCATGGTTTTTCGTGTTTCTTTGCCCTTACTTATTCTGTCTTAAATTACCAATTTACACCATTGACCAAATTTTTGCGTCAATAGTTTGGTGTTATTTATGCATGGTATGCTAGAAGGTGACTTGTATATGCATGCTTCCTGAGAGGTGACTTATATATCCATGGCATGCTAAGAGGCAACTTGCTCTTCTTTCAAAAAGGTGTTATAAAACAATGCTAGCTAAAAGGGCTAGCATGCAGGAAGTAGCAATCACGTGATCATTCAATACACACAGGAGGTAACATTTATTATGGAGTACAGGATGGGGTTAAGCGATAAGAAACTCTGCATAACTAGAAATAAAAGTTATGAAGAGCATGGGAATAAATGTTGTGAAAATTATAAAATTCAATGGATAATGAGGGTAATCTAGGAATAAAAGATCGTCATCATCCAACGAGAGAGAAGCGCGAAATTTTTTCCTAGGATGTCTTCGAAGGAAAAAGAGAGAATTCTCGTTTTTCCTCTCTTGTTTAGCCTAATGCCCCACTTTTCCTCTGTTATTTTATAAATAGTCTGATTCCTCGTTCCATAATATAACACTGTTAAGACAAATATCATATGAGTCCTTATATTTTAACTTATTATTTAAATAGTTATAATAATTTTAAAAATATTTATAAAAAATAATTTATTAAAAAATTACGATTATATCCTTATATATAATAATAAGAGAGAATGTCCGATTCCCCCTTGTTGTTTGAACTAATACTCCAATACCTCCCGTTGTTTTGATAATACCCCGAATCCTCCCTTTGTTAGTTAGCAGAGTTAAACATAATATCACATAGGTCTCTAAAATTTTATCTATTAATTTATATAGTCTTAATATGATTAAAAATACCCACAAAAATTTTAATTTATTAAAACATAATAATTATACCCTTATATAATAATAATTAAAAAAATTATTTTCAACTCCTAATTGATAATAACATATTTTATTTTATAACATATTAATAACTAATTTATAAATTATCTTTTAAATATAAATCTATTTAAACTTTAAATTTCCTTTTAACATAATATTCATAAATAGAAAGATAAAATTTTATAATTTTTAAAACAAATAAAATAATAATAAAATTGATTATTTATAAAATAATTCAAAATTTAGATAAATTTTTATTCAAAGAATAATTTATAATATTTTATTTAATATTTAATATAAAAATATTATTTATATTGACTAACACATATGAAGAATAATATATTTAAAAAAAAATCATATTAATAAATTACATATATAAATCTATGTATATAAATTGACATTATAATGTTATATTATATCACTACATATTTTATATTTTCATAAAATATTTTAGCTTAAAATATTTTTTTAATTGTAAAATTTATTCTTTTAATTTAAAATATTAATTTCTTTTTAATTTTGATAATCATTATTGTTTCAAATTATGAAAAAAAATTAATGACATACGAGCCCCTAAAATTTGACCCATTAACTAATTAATATTGAAAATTTTAATTATAATATATTAATAAATATTTAGGTATCAATGTATTATAAAATAAAATATATAATTATTTTAATATTTATTTTCAATTACTAGTTACAAATATCTATAAAAGCTCAATTTATTAAAAACTAATGATTATATCTTTATTTAATAGTAGTTAGCTAAAAAAATAAACAAATATATCAAATATATAATTAATTTTATTTATTTCTAATATTTATGTCATATTAAATTATTAATATATTGTAAAATTTTAAAATTATATTACAATACAATAATATATACAATAATATAATATCTTTGATTCCAAGGAATGTAAACTCTAATAAAAGGGCTAATTAGTTTGTTTGTAGCTGAAGCTCTACAAAGTAAGTTCTATAAAGATAGCGGCTGAGAGATAGAAAGGATCATAAAGAAAGAAATAGAGAGAAGAGAAAGGGATTTGTTTGTACTATGGTAACCTTACTTTTGAGCATAAATAAAAATCTCACTTGCACATTCTACCACGCCGACCCACGTAAAATTTTAGTTTATGCATTGTGAAAGTAGGTAATATACCAAACAACATAAAATTCTGACTTCTACATTTCTTTGTCCTTGTTTATTTTGTCTCAAATTATCAATTTATATAAATTTCTACATCTATACAACACAACACATTGTATTTTAAAAAATATCATACGTGAATAAATTAAGTCGAAAGCGTTTACATAATATTAAATAATTTAAAATACATGTGTTATTTTAATTGATAATGCAACAAAAGATTAAAAAGTACTACGAATAATTAAAAGGAAATTATGGAGACATGTTTCAAAATGTCATACTTTGGCTATAGAGAATATTGAAAAACTTCCTCTACATCACCTCTTCACTCTCATCACTTTTTTCTAAAGCTTATTGAGTATATAATGTTGAATTCGTGTCAGGAGTGCCACGTACTTTAGAAGAGAAACCTATAACCTATTTTACTTCACAATAATATTTATCATAGAAGAGTGAATACTGTTCTTAAGGTCAATACAATTATTCTTGCCTTGATTTTCTGATATCAATCTTTGCAACAAGAAGTTTTGAAACAATCTTGAGAAAAACTTTGTTAACATTCAGAAAAGTTTGGGGACGAAAATGTCTGATCACCCCTTCAGAAAAATTATCTACTTAGGAGGAAAAGGGCAAAGCTAATGCCCCAAATTGAACATATCACCTGTCAAAATATATCTCAAGGGCACCAAAATCTAAAAGAGACAGAAACTACATGACATTCTCATCTAGATCAATAATTATCCAAGGGGTCATAAAACCGTCCAAAGGGTCTAAAAGCTAATCCAATCCGTAAAGAAACTTCCGACCACCCAATAACGTCAGTAGATGATACCACAACCGGCATTGAAATGGAATGGAAAACTACCAAATTCAGATGAAATACAAAACACAAACACAAACATAAACAAGAAAACAAAGAAACCCTACCAGTCGAATTATTCTGGAAAGTTCACTCTAAACTCAGTCGATAGGCTGGTCAATCTCTGCATAAGCTGCCTCGAGATGTGCTTGTTCGGCTTCTTGGACCTCCTTCTCAGTCTTCCTTCCTTTCTTGGACTTGTAGTACACGCTCATGAAGGTTCCCACAGCTTTATACTTCTTCCTGCATTTCTCGTAAAGCTCAGCATCAAACATCCTCCAAAAGCTCTTTTCGGTCAGCTCAGACACTGCATACTGTGGCTGAAAGCCATGATTCTCAATCAGCCACTGCTCCATTTTACGAACTGCCTCTGCACCATCAAATACCTCTCCCTTCAATACAGGGCCTGGAGCATAGTATACCCCGAGATCCGTATACATCTGAGCATAATCAGTGTCTCCCTGTCTGTGATGGTGCTCAAAACCTGGCTCAGGATACACCATAGTTTTGTATGGAAGCTTGTACAGCCTGTGCGGGCAGACCCAAAGAGGATATACCTGAAGAATTATAAACAGAAATATTTATATCAACAAACTGGATTTATTGAAACAATAATAGTCAAAAATTATAAAACTACATCTAGTAACCACCAGAGCAATCTTAGAACATCTTATCCTGCTTCAGATCTGGTTTGTAGCACTAGTTCGGGCCATTCTATTTCCTCGTGAATGTATTAAGTTATCTTTGCTTTCTGAGGAAATGTTGCTTTACAGACTACATAGAAATGTATGAATAAAATGACTACAAATAGAAAATAAAGCAAAATAAGGTTACCTCCATCTCACGGTGGACCCACTCAAGGGCATCCCCAACCTTGTAAAGAGGAACAAGCATGTCCTGAATGACATGCATCTCATGGTAATAGTTTCTGATTGCTTCGCCTTGAGTAGCCTTAAGCAAAGATACCTTGGGTGGCATCAACCAGCCGAACAGAAACCTGAACCAGAATTGATCTGCGAATGGTAGGATGAGCTTCCCCTCCCAGTACAAAGACCTCGTGTGCCTGTGATAATACTCCCTAGTGGGTATGTACTCCACGAACTCTCCTTTCTTGAGTGCCTTTGCTGCATGTTGATAGAACCAGGTTTTAAACCACCATCCGACATTGTTAATCACATTCCCCTTTTTCTTTGCCTCTTCTTTTGAGGCATATCTCCCAGTCATGAATACAGCTTCTGTCGGAGTGTAAATCATCCCTTCTACAAAATCTGGAACCTTCTCTGGATTGTCCTGATCCCCATCTCTAGGTGCAAAAGAGTCTGAATAAGCCTGTGCAATTTCCCGTAAATTGCCAACTACAGGCTTGTAAGTTAGCTTCATGTATTCCTTAACTGGTATAAGCTTGATCTCGGCTGAGACAAGAAGCCCCAGTGTGCCCTGAGACCATGGAATAGCATAGAAAAGATCTTTATACTCGTTGTCCTTAGTAGCTCTGACAACTTGGCCATCTGCCAGAACAATCTCATATGCAACCACAGTATCAGAAAATAAGCCATAGAGGTGGGAACTTCCTTCAATCCCATAGCCATTGATGAGGCCACCAACAGTAAGATCGTCCAACTCTGCAACCACTGCAAGGGCAAGGTTCATTGGGACTGTAGCCCTAGAGATTTGCCCCATGTTAACGAGAGGCTCACATTTTGCAATCATTCTATCTTTGTCAATGTCAACGATGTTACGGAAAGCTGATAAATCAACTTCAAAATGTCGCGCCCGCTTGTAGTCCACATTCCGCATTCCAACTGCAATCCATGGTTTACGGGCTGTGCAGACAAGACCGTCCTTTGATGGGTTTCTCTCTTTCAGCCGTTTTACAACTTTCCTGACATTTTCATCATGTTCCTTCTGACGCCTCTTGAAGGACTTCATTTCAGATTTGACATCTCCAAGATATGTGAGAAAGTAAAGGGTGAAAGAGATAGGGAGGACAACAAAAATGACAACAATCCAACGGAAGTGAACCAGAATATCCACCACGCCCTTTTTCCTTTTTGGGCGCAAAGGGGCCTCAAGGTCTGACATCGTTGGAAGTGATCACCCTTCAACAAAAACAAAAACATTAGTAACTATAAAAACAATCAAATTCTGCATAAAGTTTTCTGAGTTTCATGATGCAAGTAAAAACTTGAGAGAGCACTAAATCAGCTTTATAAAATAATAGATAAACTAAAAGCTTGTAGTTGCAGAAGTATTCAAGAAAAATGAAATGTAATATTTGTTAATTATGGAGCACATGAAGCTGTAAGAGATATATCTTGCAGCATGATTGGATAAAGTGTTAGATTCTCATTCAAAAATTAACAACACATAACTAGTACCCAAAATACATGGAAGCTGGGATCTAGCGTAGAGATGGGCAATATTTTAGTAGGACGTTTTAGTAGGTAAATTAATGCCTTAGATGGCAAAAGGGCTCCAGAAGATAGATTATTACGGGCCATACTTGGCATTCAAGTATCCACTTCAAAGGAAACTTGTCTAAAACTACCCTTAGGTGATAGGAGTCGAGTTATTGACGTTAGATGGATCCAGAAAAAGGGGGGTTCGAGTTAGAATCCAGAAACGATTTGTGTATATATTTCACAGAAATCTGAACTCAAAGAAGTGATAAAGCTGCTGGAAGACATGGAAATAATCGTATTTTCTTGAAGCAGCAAATAAGTCTAGTACAATTCCCCATAATTTATTCTCAGAAAAAGAATATATTTTTCATTACTATAATCAGATTTTTCTTTGAAACAAAAAATCATATACTTACAGACAAAGCAATTCAACTAAAAAAATGAAAGAAAAAGTAATAGAATTGCAGAATATCTCACAGTGCTAAAGATAGAAGTAAAGGTAACCTTTTCAGATTTCATACAAGAATGTTAACAGTATTCTAACAGCACATCATATCACTAAATCAAGAAAGCGAAATGAAAGCAGAGACAAAGCATGCAGCTTGATATGCTGTTTGCTATGCCATAATAACTCACTGGCTTTAACCAAATCTCAACAAAAATAAAAGAACAAATCAACACAATGAGGAAGGAGTAAGGGTATTTTCCAGATCTACATGGAAAAAGGGAAACAAATGCATCTGTAGTTCAGTCAAAACCCAGCAATGAAAGAATACAAAGTACTTCCAATCACAAAGCAAAAATTTTAACCAACGTCAGTTGCTCAAATAAAAATAAAAAAAATAAAAACAAAAATAGATCAAGAGCTGAACAAATCCAAAACTAGATTTTTAAAAAAAGAACAGAAGTGACTATAAAATTTTCCATATGACATAAAAAGTTGAAAAATCAATCAATCAATCAATCAGTAAGCATACTTGGAAACTTTAGAGTTCATATACTGTAGATTTCGGCTTGTTTGGTTAATATTAGTGATTTATCATTATTTCCATCGTTTTCTGAAGCACACTCTCAGCAAACAGACAGAGAATTCATCCAAATCTAATAAATATTGCAACAAAAACAATAAAGGAACATAGAGTTTCGTTGTCTCAGGGTCCAAACAGAAACAGTGAGAACGCTAGTAATTTAACATCATATTCATCACTTTAAGAGCAAATTCTCAACAAACAAACAGAGGATTCATCCAAATACCCTAAATTTGGCAACAAAAACACTAAAGGAGAATCGAGTTCTATTTCCTCAGGATATAAACAGAAACAGTGAGAACAGTAGTAATTTAACACCATATTCATCATTTTCTGAGCACATTCTCTGCAAACATAGGGAAGATTCAATCAAATCGCCTAAATTTTACAACAAAAACAGTAAGGGAGAATCAAGTACCACTTTCTCATGATCCAAACGGAAACAGGAAGACCAGTAGTAATTTAACACTATATTCATCATTTTTTTAGCACATTCTGAGCAAACATAGAGAAGATTCATCCAAATCCCCAAAATTTCGCAACAAAAACAGTGAAAGAACAGAAAGTTTCATTTTCTCAGGATCCAAACAGAACATTAAGGACAACAGTACTCGAACATTATATTCATTCTCAGCAACCATAAAGAAGATTTATCCATATCCTCTAAATTCTGCAGCAAGAACGCTAAAAAAACATAAAATTCCATTTTCTCAGGATCCAAACAGAAACAGTGAGAACAGTAGTAACTTAACACTATATCCATCATTTTCTGAGCACATCCTCAGCAAACATAGAGAAGATTTATCCAAAAAATGAACATGAAAAATGCATGGATCCAACGGAAACAGCGAGAAAACACAGAGAGAGAGAGAGAGAGAGTACCTAAAGAACAAGAAAAGGAAAGCAGCTGAGATCAAAACCAAACCTAAAGAAGAACTGACATTAACTAAAACCTTACAAGAGCACTGTAATTGATAAGAGTGAGTGAGGCTGCTGAATAAATATATACAAAGACAACACACTCGATCCTGTTCAGTATACTGTGACTGAAGAAAATACCAGACTCTGATTCACTTTTTTTTTTTAAATAAAAAATAAAAAATTGCAAAAAAATGAAAATAAACAAACAAAAAAAATTGAAGAAATCGAAGACAGATCACAAATTAAAACAGGAACATGTTACGATACATACAGGTGTATAGTACGCTAGTTTCCATTCTCTAACTCGACAACTGAGCCAAATAGCACTGTTGGAGTATGAACTACCTTAAATAATATTATTATTTATTAACGCAAATAATAATATTTGAATCCCTAACTTTTAATAAAATAACACAATAATAAGATATAAATTTTAATTCTATAGTTTAGTACCTAATACAATAATACTTTTATACCCACTTTGTGTGGTTATTCTATTTGACAAAAGAAAATATTTTTTATATGAAAAACTCTTTTAAATATTTTTCTATCATTTAATTCTAATTAAAAAATATTTTGTATTTATTTAAAAAATTCAAAGTTTGAACTTTTATTGATAGAAATTTTTTATTTTTTTAATTAAATGATCTATAATAATTATATTTTTGTAAAACAATTATTTTATTTTTCTCATAATAATTTACAAAAATTTTATGCTAAAATCATGAGTAGGAGAAAAGGATAGGGTTCTCATAATAATTTAAAAATTTTACTTATAAAATTTGTACGCTGAAAGATCTTGAACAGGAGGAAAGGATATTAGGGTAAGATGGAGGTTAAAGTATTAAAATTGTAAAACTTATGTTTAAAAGTGTTATTTAATAAAACTTTAAGGATATAAATGTTATTCCCTTATATTTTCTGAAGACGCAACTGTAGAAAGTATTTTTTTTTTGTTTTTCTTTTTGACTTTGACTGTACCAAGTGTTGGCATGCTAATGAAACAGAAAAGTTCGTATAAAGTGAAAGAAACCTACAATACATCTGCATGTATTGTAGTATTTCCCATTCAAAGTGGGCCCTACATACACGAACGCAGACACCTAAGTCTAGCGAGATTCGCTGGCGCACACAGCCGTCGCACGTGACAACGTGACTGTATCTCTTATTATTATAATATTATTTTATTTTATGTTATTATTGTTAAAATAATTAATGCATAAAAAGTGAATCAGAGTGGCTTAAAGGTTTAAAGCTAACACCTAATCATCATTAAAGTGGACTAATGCTATTCCAACTCATTAAAAATAATTAATTAATTAATTAAAGGACCAATAAAAGTTGTACTTCTTTTGAAAAAATTATGAAAATTAAAAATCCATCTCTTTTTTTATTTAAAAAAGAAAGTTATCTATCGAGTTGTCAAATTTGACATTTCCAAACACAAAAAATCTTATTGATTTTTTTTTAATTTGTAATATCAATTATAATCCTTTTCTAAATTTTGAATTAATAAAGAATACAGAGTTGTATTCATATTATATCCTTAAATAATATTTCCTAATTTGAAAATAATTCAAATTTTAAAAAGTAGGTTGCAAGTCCACATTTGCAATAATTAATTCAAAATTGGGATTTCTCTTCTCATGATTTCATCTCATTATGTTGTTTTTTAATATATTTATAAGGATAAGTCTTACTCATTTTAAAAATATCTTTAAAAATTTTACTTTCATATAAAATATCTATTATACCCTTATACATAATATTTAATAAAAAATTAATAAATTTTTAAAATTGTATAAAATACATTATATTTATGTAAAATATATTAATAAATAAAAAAATAATTATCTTATAGCATATATTTTATATAATTATTATTAACATATTATAACTTTTATTTATTATTATTTTAGTTTTATTATTTTAATTAATTTTTTATGTATGTATTTTATATAAATTACAATATAATTATAAATATTTATTATACTGTAAAATAAATAGATTTATAAATCTAGACTTTATTAATAAATTAATACGTTGTATTTAATTATTTAGTAATTACAAATATGTAATTTTTTATTATTTAATTTCTTACAATAAATTACAATAAAAGTATTTTGTTAAGATATTATATAAGTACCAATATTTTTATTTATTTATAAATATATTTTACATAAACATAATTTATATGAAACTAAGATTTTTATTAAGTTTTAAAAATTTATTAGTTTTTGGTTAAATATTATGTATAAGGGTATAATAGGTATTTTATATGAAATTAGGACTTTTAAGAATATTTTTAAAACTATTAAGATTTATGAAGGTATTTAATTAAACTTTAGGGATTAAAAAGACTTTTATTCTATTTATTATTATAAATTAAATTAATTTACGAGGGTAAAAGGTGAATATCCCTCATTTTTAGGGATTCGGTTATTTAAAGTAGAAAAGTTCGTTAATTGTTTACTGAATATTATATAATATTCAAACGATGAAAAAGAAAAAACAAAAATAATAATAATAATAATAATAATAAAAGGTAAAAGGCCAAGGTTCCTGTACTTTGATAAAACAATAATCAAAATATGCATTTCCTCAATTTCAATTATTTAGTCCGTGTCCTAACCCTTTAGATCCCATGACCGTATCAGGATTCATGAATCACTACATTATGGACTAAATAGTTATATTTCACAAAAGTTTAAAAATAATTACTATTTTTATAAAATTTAGAATTAAAATATTATTATCCCATAAGGCATGGAAAAATAAATTCCAATGGCCATAGTTTAATATTTGCCGAGCTAGAAGAATTTTGTTAATTTAGATCATTCCTTATTTTTTATTATAATATTGTTCAAATATTTAATTATTTTTAAATATTAAATATATTATATTATTTTTATTTTCATCAAAATTCACAAATTAAACTATCATCAAATAAATTTTTTTAAATTAACTTTGATATTAAATCAAACTTTGAGAACATATACAAAGTTTCGTGAATAAAAATAAAGGACTGGCTCATTTTATGAATATAGACATCTAAATAACCATTAATTAATCCTTTTTATTATATACATTAATTTTTCTCTATCACTCAGTACAAGTATTTATCACATCCAAATATTTTATATTATTAAAATAAAAATTTTAAATACATTAAAATTAAAAAATAATATTTAGTAAAGAAAAAATGTGATATATAATTTTCTATAAATTATTAAAATATCTTCAATTCATGATAATATGTAGTTTTCTATAGTTAATGAATTTATAAATCTTAGAATTTAAAAAGTTTACATTTTAAACTTATGGTGAGAAATTATCATGAAAAGTTAATTTTTTCCAATAATAAATTACAATATAAATATTTTTGTAATAAATCTTTTATTAAATTGTGGATATTAAGAGTAAATTTTAGAGTACAAATAAACTCATACACACATATACGTATAAGTGACAGATCGAAGGTACTATATTTTTATATATATATTTATATCACTTGTAAATTATTGTATATATGCACTTTCAACGACTGAAATATATAATTAATTTATATTTTAATTTCAATTTTAAGTTTACAAATAAGTGTAAAAATATGAATTATCGGTCTTCTTCTTTCTCTCTATATATATATAGGTGTGATGGGGATTATAAATTTTTTTTTTGGCTTGGACACTGAAATTTAAATATAAAAGGACATGGGGATTACAAGATTTTTTTTTTTTTTGACACTATCTAAAATTTGAAATAACCAACTTCCACAAAATTTGTATTTATTATAAATTTTGAATTGTCGTGGCATGAATTCAAATATCTTACGTTGAAAATGAATAATGTTATTATGTGCCAAACAACGTGATATACTACAAATATTATTATGTCATGTTAATTTTTGTATTTTTATAACTATTCATTGAAAAGAAGATGCCAACTAATTCAATCAAATTTGATTGAGAAAATTAATAGTTGAAAAGATATGCCAAAATAGGGAAGATATTAGTTTATGAGGTGATTAAAGTTCGTGGATTTATGAAAAAAAAACAAAAGAAAATTCTTTATCTTTTGGTGGGTATAAAATAATAATAACGTAATAATATAATATCATATCTATCAAAATAAAAAAAATTATATCCAAAATTATATGAATGTTAATATAAATTATAAAAAATATATTTAATTTATACTTAATTCATTATATTTGATTAATCAACAAAAGCTTCGTGTAAATTTGTAATAGATTTGGTGTGAATTTGAGTTGTGTAGAAATTCTAATTTAACGGGCTATTTATAATTATAAATATTAGAAAGTGGAGAGAATTTTTTCAATATTAGAAGTTTATTAAATATTACATATTATATATATAATCTATCAATATTATACTAAAAATTTAGGGAGTGTCAAAACTTTTGATTAGATGTAGTTTGATGCCTTCCATCAAAATTTACACACGATTCAAGCAAAATTTGCCTTCACCGTTTGAGAGAGAAGTTTTCAATATAACCTTTAAAATTATATTTTTATTATTTTGACTCTATGTACTTGAAATTATTGTATTTTGATCCTCAACCTAAAGCATTAATCCTAACTCTTACTACCGAACACCAGCCAACCCTACTTTTTAAATACTTGCTTTTATAAATGGACTAGAGGATGTTGTTTTTTTGTGAATTAATGAATATAATATTAAATAAATATATATATGTGATGGCATCATTTTAATATTAAAAAAAAAGATATACAAGTTTGTAAGGTTTAACTTAATAAACAGATTAATTCTAATAGTTTCAAAAATACTCATAAAAATCTTAAAATAATGATTATACCCTTATCAATAATAGTTATTCAATAAAAATAATTATTAAATCTTTAAAATTAGATAAAATATAATAAATTTATAAAAAATATATTAATAAACAGTATATTAATAATATAATATTTATTAATATATTATATAATTATAAATTTTTATTATATTATATATTTTATATATTTTAATTTTAAATAAATATAAATTATAATATAATTATAAATATTATACCATAGTTATTTTATTTATATATTAATATTTATTTATGATTTATTTTATTTATTTTCTAATACTTAATTGATATTGACTTGTTAATATATTAAAAAATAAATAAATTTATATTTTACTTATATATAATATATTAGTAAATATTATTTACATTATTTATAAAATATATAAATTTATACCTATGTTTATAAATATTATATTATTGATGAACTTTAATATAATATTATGATTTATTTTTGATAAATATATTATATTGTATTAAATTTTAAAGATTTAATAATAATTTTTATTAAATAATTATTAGTTATAGAGATATAATTATTATTTAAAATAAATTGAGATTTTTATAAATATTTTTAAAGTTATTAATACTGGTTTATCCATTAAACTAGACTTTAGGGACTTGTATATTCTTTTTTCTCAGTAGGAAGTAAAGTCATTATTTATTATTATTTGAAAGTAGGGTGGCTGGGTAGGAATAGGATATGGCCAAATAGATTTAAGATCTCGAATCAGAATGAAACATAATTGTTTAATAATATATATATATATATATATATATATATATATATATATATATATAATAAGATAAACCCAAACCCACCCTCCCTCTCACAGTCTGCAAATTGATTTTTTTTTTATATTGAAAAATAAAAATTTGAATTTATTATAATTAAAAATTGATTCAATAGGTAGCTGACTAAAACTATTAATATTAATAAATAAAGACAATGAGAACATACTAAAAAGAGAAAGAGAGAAACTAGGATAGTATAAATATTAAGTTATTTAGATTAATTATTTAGATTTAAGTTAAAAAAATAACTTTTGGATAATATCTAAATGATTATATTAAGACTTTAGTCAGAAAAATAAATGACTCTAACCAAATATTTAAATTTAATTAATTAATTATGAACTTTTGGAGATAATTTTTTCTTATTCTAAATTTTTGAAATATTAATTCTAAAATTATATTCTCAAAATTGTTTTTGAAAACTAAGAAATTCAATTTGAGTTCAAATTACTATTTTGTAACTAAAATTTATTATTCAATTATAAAAATCAAATCATCATTTGGGATACAATTAATTTATTTGGTATAATGTTTTAAAATATTTTATTTAAAAAGTATTTATTAACGAAACAAATGATATAATAATATTAATGATATAATAGTATTGGAAAAAAATTAACAATCTCTTAATTTTCACATTATTTATAAATGTCTAAATTTATACATTTTCAACTTATAAAATTATCTATTTCATAATGCATAAATTATATATTAATTGTGTATTGAATCTAATATCAATTATTAAGAATATATAAGTCTAGCTATCTACAAATAATATCAAAAATTACATAAAGTTAAAGGAGTGTTGATTTTTCACAATATCTTAATTTGATCATTATTGAAGATAGGGTAGTCAAACAAAGTATGAGGACTAAATTGGTAAAATTAAGTAAATCATATCTAAATTTATTGATTTGAAAAAGTTTGGGGAAAAATGTTATTATGCCTAAAAAAATATAACATTTAAAAAAGAAAATACGAAAAGTTTTATACTATTAATGAAATAAGAAAAATATTATTCTTATTCCTAATTTATATTTGATATTATTGCTTACATCTTTCAACTTCAGAACGACAGTTTAATTCCTATTATCATTATGACGCCAACTCTAAAAACTCACTTTTTAAAAATAAATTACTTTATTATTTCTATAGTGATAATGATGGTGTCAATTAGTCTGTACAATCCTAATTTGTAGTGAAATGAAAATAATAAACTATATAAATTATAATATGAATAATAAAATATATGTTAAAATATATTATTATTATTGTTGATATTGTTGTTGTTGTTATACTTTTAACCTATGGTTAAAATAACCTCACCATGGCTGAAAGTGAAGGTTCTATTTCTTTTCTTCTTTATTTTGTTTTTGAAAAAAAATTCTTAACTATATTTTTATTTTTGTTTAATTTTTAAAAGATATTATTATTTTATTGTTCTTATGCTTGTTCAAGCGTATAAAACTTATCGGTCAAATCTCTCTCTCGTGTTATTCAAAATTAATTTCATATATATATATATATATAAACTAATTTATTCTTAAAGTGAATTTTTAAAGTTAGTGTTTTAATGATAGGGATCAAAAGTATAATTTTAATAGTTTAGAGATATAAGCATAATATTAAAAAAAATTAGGAACTATATTGATATTATTTATAAAATGAAAAGAAAATAAGAAGGAAAAAAACAAAATACAAATATAGAGATCTGCGCCTGCTCCAAACGGGAATATTAACAATTTAATATGCTTGGCCTCCCAATTGTTATTTGACAAATTATTGGTTATTATCAAATTCCTCCCATAAAATTTAGAATTTATATCTTAAATAGAAAAATTTTAAAATATATAAAAAATTTCCTCTTAACTGTTATTCAACTAAACTTCAAACAATACATTTATTAAAACACCTTCAATCATTAAGTTATTTGTTATTTAATTAATTAAATATTGAATAAATCTTAATTGATTAAAAAGTATTAAATTATTCACAAATATTATAATAACTAAAAGAGAAAAACTTAACTTTAATTGTAAAATAGTTATGATTTATTATATGATTAATCTCCCTATTACGAATTCAAATTATAATTATCAAATAAATATGAATAAAATCTATAAAAAATATATTTTATACTAATAAGAATGACAAAAAAATAATAATAATATAGTTATAAACATGATTATACTAAATTTATAAACATTACACTAATAATTATAAATTAATTTTTTAAAATTAATTTTATATAAGATGAAGTTGAATTTAAAAATTAAAATGAATATTATGATAGTAATTAAAAAAATTAAATTTTAGATAATATTATATGAATTATAAATAATTAAAATAATATGATAATTTATTAAAATTTAATTAATGAGAATAATTTATTTAAAATAAAATTACCATGACACGTATAGAAAAGAAAAGAAAGTAGAGAAATACCTTCAAAACCTTAAGAATGATAACAGAGATTCAATAAAAAAAAGGGAGAAAATTTGTCAAATATTAAGTTAGAAATTATTTTAGTAATTAATTAATAGAAAACTTAAAGATTAAGAGTATTTTAATAAATATATTAGTTGAGTTAGTTGATTCACGATTAAGGAGAAATTTTTAATAAATTTTATAAACTTTCTATCTAATTAATATAATCACAAATCTCATAGGACGAGTTTTGATAATAATCCAACAAATTAGACTGTGACTCTGGTCAATTCATGTATATATATATATATATATATATATATATATATATACATATATATATGGGAGAATGTCTAACACCCTTAATTTTTTTACCATTATCCCATCACTCCATATATTTTTTCTAGTATCTTATTACCTCCTAATTTTTATTTATTTTTCGATTTTACCTTTCAGTTCAATTGATTTATGTTGAAATATAAATGATAAAATAAAAAATATTTGAATTATTGAAGGGCAAAATTGGAATACAAGGAATAATTGAATATTTAAAAAAATATAGTAGGGTGATGAAGTATTGGACAAAAAAATAGAGGATATTGGACATTCTCCCTATATATATATATATATATTGCATTGATATTAAGAATATCTTTAGATTTATTTATTTTTTTATAATTTTAACATATAATCTTATATTTTAAAAAATTTTGACACGACCCCTTTTTTGATCTAATTGCCGTTAAACTTAATAGATGTTGATGAAATTATATTACAATCCTTAATTCAGTATGTGGGCCTGCTCAGCGACATAAATGCCCTTGTGTTCATAAAGTATGTAAAAAGACGAAATTAGCCCTATATATAATAGACAACTTTAAAAATATGTATTATATTATATATTTTTTAAAATCTAAGGGGGTGGGCAATGTATTATATTATATATTAATTACTATAATTATTATTTTTTAAATCTAAAAATAGTACCCACACAGAATATTTGTGTAAGCAAGTAATTAAAATTTTTTATTTTTTATTTTTAAACGCAGAACATATTTAAAATAACTTTTTTTTTCATTTTTCCAAAATGAAGAATTTTTTTTTCCATCCATCCAAAATAGATATGGTTTTTTCTTTTATATAATTCAAGAACAAATTGAATTAGGGTGATTATCCAAAATCAAATCATTTTTTCCAATAACAACTAAGAAGGCATTACTATGATTGTCTTATTAAAATGAATAAATCATTAATATTAATAAAAAAATTCAATAAAATACAAATATTTTTTAAAGAGAAAAAAAAGGACATATACACCTCTAAGTTTATGTTAAATATACTTTTGAGTCCTATTAGTTTAAATATACTCACTATACCTTTGTTCGTTAATTTAATCTGTAAATTTTGACAAAAATAATTAAAAAATATTTAAATAACAAAAAATTTTAACAAACAAAAATTTGTATGGGTGTTTCTATAACCAATTAGACTAAAGTGTCAATTTTTATTAAATCTTATGTCCTTTATATTTTTGAAATTACTAAAATTAAAATATTTTTTAACTAAATTTTTATTAAATTTTCAAATGATTAGGCAGGTAACATTTTAAGTGCTAATATAGAAAAATATTAAATTTTTGTTAACTGAAAAATTACCTAAAGTGTTAAACTTTTAATGATAAATACTTTTACTAAAATTTGTCAAACATCTAATTTAATACTTTATAAATATTAATTAGCATTTATGAAGGATTAAAAAGTACTTCATAAGTATTAATTAGCATTTATGAAGTATTAAAAAGTACTGCCAAACGGTCCCGCCTTCCATGCTTGATAAATAAGGGGTATTTTCTAAACATATTTAAATATTTCATCTATATATACTATTTGTAAACTTTAGGGGAGGTATGTGAAATATCACATTATGCAGGGGAAACATCGGATTAGAGCGGCTGCATGTCTTTTTCACTAACTCTAGGATTTGGATTATTTTTATTTTATTTTAACGAAAAAAACCAATTTCTTCCCAAAGTTAAATTCCTCGATTTCGTCAACCAAAAACAATAATACAAACAAAACACAAAACCTCTCATTTCCAACACCATCATATTTTATTTTTATATTAATTATTTTTAATATTTAATATTAATGCCTCCGTTTTCAACAC
This sequence comes from Melia azedarach, assembly GCA_028052125.1. Classification (NCBI taxonomy): domain Eukaryota; kingdom Viridiplantae; phylum Streptophyta; class Magnoliopsida; order Sapindales; family Meliaceae; genus Melia; species Melia azedarach. The sequence goes on along the minus strand of CM051402.1, from coordinate 7,480,324 downwards.
TATTATTATATTTATATTTGTACTCAATATTTAAATATTAAAAGCCTATTATTTTTGCTTGCTTTCACACGAAAGGACTTTGGCCTTTGTGTTTGTAACTTTTTTTTAATATTACATATTTCTATGTATATTTTATTTAATAATATATAATTATTAACAAAAATTTATTCCGAGTAGAGTTTAGATAGATCATACGATAGTGCACTTAAAAATCTTTCCTTACGCGAGAAAGAATTTGATCCTCATAAAAATTAGAGAAAAATTTACCCACAAAAAAAAAGCCCCACATTTTATATAATATAAGACTCTGAATAATTGGAGGGCAGGTGCCTTTACTATCCAAGCCGGCTATGATTTGGGTGGCCTATTTTACTATACTCATATTTTTTTAATATTACATATTCATGTACGTTATATTTATAGTATATAATTCTACATAAATTTTTTTTATTAGGAGTGAGAATTTAAATAGATTTTATTATAGTGTACATCAGAAATCTATTCTCACACCGAAGAGAATTTAATTCTTGTAAAAATTAAAAAAAAAATTTACCATAAAAAAAAACAATCTCATATTTTATATAGTGTAAAACTCGAATACCCGCCCTCTAATTAGAAGACAAATGCCCTTAATACTCAAGCTGTGATTTGGGTGTCCTTTGGGATTTTACCTACAACCTATATTTTTTAATTTTTTATATAACACTACAATTACACCATAATTAAAAGATAAGAACTCGGTTATGTGCAAAAGTTTTGGTATTAACTATTTGATTACACAAAATATGAATTTCTGTGTCCAATATAAGCGATACTTATCTTCACAAAAGAAGAAAATTTACTCATATTTAAATATGATAGGTCTCGTTATATTCTTCTGACTCGGTGACTGTTTTTTATATGATTAAATAGAGTCTAGTGCGTGAAAATTGTTAAATAAAACTTAATCTCAAATAGCACATTTAAATGATAAATGAGCAAGTTTTTTACCAGCAGTTTAATGAAAAGTGCTTACCTTCCTTAGGACAAGGAAAAAAGTTCAAATTCTTTATGTTGGATTTGAAGTAGAAATGGGGACATACTTTCACAGGCAAAATCAAACAAATTACGCATATCACAACTCCCAACTTCGTACCATACTTCACATAAATGGAACAAACAAACAAATGCATTACAATATATGTAAATATTTCAATTTTTATGTTGTTAATTTAATAAATGTATTGTTATATCTCATAAAACATAACCAAGTCAATAGGTAAAATACATCAATGTAAATATTTTTTGTTCATTAACATCAATGTTATTCTTATATATATATTTTAAATGTTTCAAAATTTAAAATTTTAATATTTACCTCAAATTTCAAGTTTTACATTAGAGTTTCAAGTTTTTCATAACATGTTTAAATTTTACGTTACAAAAAAATGAAGGCAACATTACATCTAATGTATTGTAATCCAAATCCCTAAAACAAATATATTTATATGTTATGATCGAGTCCATGGATTGGAAGTTTATGGGATATAAACAATAGAATACAATACAATTTTCAATGGCTAGTATAAAAAAGAAGCCAAAAATTGCCGCCAAACAATACCCTTCCTCTGTTAGTAAGTAGTAGCAAGTAACTATATCATATGAAGCAAGAAGCAGAAGCAGCAACAAAGTGGATCTTCACAAGCTCTGCTTTTTCATTTCTAGGGGTTGAATAAACTTGATCCACCCATATTGATTGCAACTACTACTAATATACTTGTTATTACTGCAAGCCAAATTATTGTTGATGATCCTGCAATAAAAAAATGTTTTCAAAACATCGTCGGTAATGAGAAAAACAAATACCCGAAACAAGAATGAAAACAAGAACATTAAAAGATGAGAAGAAGTACCTCCGGAAGCATTTTCAGAATCTAAGGCTGTGGATTCAGCATTAGGAGGAGCTCGTGATCTTGATATCGTAGTCCCTGTACCAGAGATATCATCGAAAAGTCTGTTATTTCCAGTTTCCGATGCAACTATTCCTTGAAATTCCTCACTTACTATCAAAGCTGCCAGAACGTCCATAAATGACTCTTTATCCGTTCCATTTGAGGAATCTATTTCACCCGCCTCATAAGAAGCATCTAACTCATCAGAATCAGACAATTCATCATCTGAAGCATCTGTATCCATTGACTCTACTCCTGTTGTGTCATCTTCTTCATCCTCAACATATGCTTTATAAGTTAGTCTCAGAAGTAACTCTCCTGTAAAACCGTTTCTCAACACTCCCCAACCTCCTCGCAACGCCACAATTCTGTCTGTTGGTACAGTGTCTTGAAGAGAGCCCAAATCAACCTGGAATTGTGTAGTATTAAGAAACCATCCATATTCGTACATTAGAATTCAATGTACAGCAACCATTTCAAAGAAATCATGAAGGATTCATTCCATTAATTTAATAAAACAAAGCAATTGACCAATTATGAGAAATGTTACCTCTCCTGCACCAACAGTTATATCTGTGAAACCAAGAGAGTCCTTAACTTGGAGGTATAACTTTTGCTTTCTAGGATTTGTGACAAGCAAATGAAAGTCCTGCCAAAAGTCACAGGTCCAAAGTTACTTGAAGAGATCTTACAGCTTCAGATGAAAAAGTATGTATCCTTTTGACGTGTTAATTAAAGGTTCAGACTACATGAAATATATAGAAGAGGCAAATCACCTGATTCCAAATTGGCTCTCCAGGAGGGCCAAAGACGGTGGTCTGACTATTCTTTTTACTACGTATAATTTGATCCCCCAAGCTTAGAACAACATATGGATCTGTCTTGCCTGATTAAAAGAAAAGGAAATAGTATATAAGTGTATGTAAGACAGAAAATATAAGAAAACCAAAATATACCATTCAATTAAGTTTGGTGAAATAGAACTTGATGCAAATGTTGTGAATGAAACACAGAAAGCCCCAAATTTTAGAAACAGGAAACAGACGTTTGTGTCTGTTTGTATTTTCCAGCATGGATTAATACATTTACCTAAATGTAATTGTTTATACTGATGAAGATATACAAAATTACTTGTCAAGAAATCAAGAAACCATCCCATTTAAGAAAGGTAGACTCATGCTGTACCAAACACATTCACTGGTATGTAACTTCTTGCAATGGTAGTGGTAATTTAAAATCAGTTGTCATGCGTAGAAAAGAAATGAATTCACTGAATGTGTAGTGCATAAAGCTAATTTAGAAAATGCATAGTCTAAGTTATTGTTACCATAAATATAAAAAAGTTTTCGGGCATCTACAAGAGTCACTGATAGTTCTCCAACAAAATCCTTGTTTCCTTCTTGCATTTCTCCAGATTTGAAATCATTTGCGATGGGGCCAACTGCTTTCCCTTTTTGGAAATCCAGAACAATCTTCTTCGGACGTACAAATAATCGAGGCAAATCCTCAGTTAGAAGTTTTTTCAAGAACCTAGAAATGTCAGTCAAGGATTAAAATCATTAATGTAAATCAAAACAAATTAGAAAGGTATTCAGAATGCACAAGACAGTTGCATAATTTTTCTGGAATAAAAATATGGGTAAATTATTACTCTAACCATTACTGGTAAAGCTTTAACACTTGAATTCATCATGCCAGCACCAATACAAGTTGAAAAAAGAAAAGAGTACATTTATACACGGAGACATTAATTCAAATAAGCAAATTGTAGCCAATGGCTTTAGTATAGACAGTAAAACTGACCCAACATACTAAAAAGTCTCTTTGAAGCAGAATTAGAAAGAAAACTAAGATGCAATCACATGATATCCAATGTTTGATATGAGATTTGACTTGGTCTAATAATGTGTTCTCCTGTCTAAGAAACCAGTAAAAATACATTCAGGATTAATGCATCAGGATTCCAATGCGTCAATTCCTTAACACTGACATGAGAATCCATGATAAAGTTTTGTTAAATTGGCCACTAATTCCAGGAAGCATACACCCAGGCATTCATCAAACACTGCTAGACCCAGAAGACCTAAAAGTTATTACTACATGGGTGAGAAAAGTGAGTAGCAGGCATAAGTACTAATTTCCAATAAAATTGAGGGAAGGCCACTTGTTCAATAAAAGAAATTTATATGAGAAAAGAAAATAAGGTTAAAGGAAGATTTAAAATCTTGATTGATGGATATTGGCCTCGGGTAATCACTATGGTTGACATGCAACAAAGGTCCTCAAATAGTACTCCTTGGAACCCAGAGAGGGAAAGAAATACAAAACAATATATATTCCAGTCGGGAATATAACCATTGTCCCCTTATATTTTTGGCCAATTAACCAAATCACCCCTTAGTTTTAAAAAATTATCCGTTAAGTCCTACCGTTTGATTGATTGACGGAAAAATTAATGTTTTGAGGGCAAATAAGTAATTTGACAAATTTAATTAATTTTAAAAAAATGTGTTGAGGACTTATTTTTTAATTTTCTGAGGGTTATTTATGTCAATTTGTAATAAGTATAATTTAATATTATTAAAATACTATTTTATTTAAAATTCATATTTTATTTCCAAATAGTTACTGGTGGGACTTACATTTTATAAATTGGGACCCACTTTGTTTGTAAAGTTAAAAATTCAGGGTATTTTAGTAAATTCAATAATTTTCCGTTAGTCAACTAAACGGTAAGACGTAACGGATAATTTTTTGAAACTAAGGGATGATTTAGTTAATTGGCCAAAAACATAGAGGGGCAATGGTCATATTCCCTATTCCAGTCTGTGCATGTGTGTATGTAAGAAAATAACTTCATTCACATAGGATACATTAATCAAATTATGATAACTACAAGAGATAAGTCCACTTACATTGAGAGAACAGGAATTGCTGGTATTGCCCCATGCATCCAACGTAGAGGATAAAAGAATATGTATCAGTATCTTTAAATATCAGCAGATTTAAACTTAGAGAAATATTTAAAAATTAAGGCTAAAACTTGCCATGAATACAGATATAATGTCAAAGAGTATCTCATCTAACAGCAACAATAAATTAGACATGCTTTATAAATCATGTTGTCCTTTGAGAAATCAACTCATGAAATCTTCCAGGCAGACCAGAATTGAAGAAAGTCATCAGACAAATAGAAAGGTTCAGAGAAAAAGAGAGCCGCTATATCTTCAGCATCTTCCGTGTTTACCCTTTAGAAGTGCTTTTTATATATATATATATATATATATATATATATATATATATATATATATTTCTGTCAAAAATAATCTTTACACAAGAAATAGAACACTAAATTAATACTTTTAACAGACAGCAACAAGCTTTATTCAGCTCTATAGTATTTGAAGCTGCAAAGTTGTTTTACAGAGTGCATAGAGAAGACATATCTCAAGAGTCCTCTAGAGAGAGGGAACGACTCTTTCTTCTATTTCTTTTTTTGTCTTAACTAAAAGAAGGAAAATCTTTTACGCTAGGTATATAATTTTCAATCATAAGCTCAATTCAAATTGAATAGGCCATTTAAATTTTGACAAGCCAACCTTGCGCCCCATAAAACTCTACAAAGGCAAACTTGTGCTGTTTATAACCAACCTGGGCTAACACCCTTATATTTGGTTAGGACCTGTTTAATTGCAGACTAGGGAGCATCTACTTTTTTCTGAATGCTAGAACAACCCAAAACTGCACATTTTTTTTCAGCAAAGAAGGTGTCAACCTGATTTCTGTCATCTAAATAACAAATATATTTGAAAATGAAAAACCCCGTAGAATCTCCCTTGTGCTTTGTTTCCTAATGTCAACTTACCACTACCTCTTTTTAATAACTCATCCAAACATGCAAACAATGTAGCAGATGCATAAAAGGTGAGAAGTAATATAACTTTTGAAGGTAATAACTGTCATACCCATTAGATTAAACACGCGGAAAGGCGACAATTCAAATTTAATCTTGGGAAGTGAAACAAAAGCCCATGAAACAGCTCCCACCCAAGGCTCTGTGGGTATCAACCGCAATTTGACCCAAAGCTCCCCATCGATATCAAAATCACGGACACCCACGGGCACAACAATGGGAATGATTCCAAATTTTAGGGAGAGCATTAACAGCATGCGAGCACCTCCAGTATACCGAAGACCTATTTGGTACCTGGGTAAGATAACAGGAATTGGATATCAGTTATTCATAAATATATTAGTAAGTTAAAATTTGGCATAAACAGAGCAAAAGATTTCCACAAAAGGAAATCCAAATACTGAGCAAGTTTATTGTGTACCAATCGCATATCTTATGCCCACAAGGAATATCTCATTCCAACGTCTTAATGCATGTCAGTGGATCAGCTGAATACGACTAGAATATTATCCAATAGTTGACTTAGTTTGAGAGTGTCAGCTGATCCACTACCCCAATAAAATCAGGATCCAAATTGATCAAATTAATAATCAATTAATCGATACACCCTACATGGCAGCCTGTTGCAATACAATTACTGCATATGTCTGCAACTCTCTTTTCTTTTTGTTCAAAATAACTTTTGAGGTCTAAAGTCATACTAGTGAATTTCAATGCTTTATATGAATATTCCAAAATGTTTTATTTAATAAACATGCCAACAACACATAGCACTATAAGCATGGAGCAAACTATCATACCATAATTAACAAGCTAGAATTTAAATTACTATGAGGTAGATCAGTTTAAAATACTAGTTAAAAATTTCACTTAAAAATTCAGTATGAACTTAGCTCTTCCGAACCTAAAAGGCTCCGAAGACTATGTACCTACTTCTTCAGAATAATTTCCACTTCTTAGCTATCTTATGTTGTGCAAACTTTGTATTCACAAAAGCTAGAATTAGCCTTGTACTTCATCCTTTACTGTTCTATTCAACACTACCTCATCTTTAATTTGAAAAACAACATAAATTGAGACTGATTTTAAGTCCATTTCAGGCACTAGAGTAGACACATTAGCTGAAAAAAATGGAAAATTGACATACACCACAAGAACCACCTCGCCAAATTCTCCTAGATACATTAGCATGAAACAGAAACAAATAATGGAAATTGGAAAGTGACTGTAACTTACTGCAAATCATTAACCCGACGGGAAGTCCTGCGTTCGACATTTCTCACAGACAAGGGCTCATCTCCTAAGGAGAACTGTTTAATTTCAACTCTCTGAACATAATCAGGCTTCTTCAAGTCATCAATAACAGGCTGCAACAACCCAATTATCCAATTCTCAATCCCACCTCTATAAACCTTCCACAACTTTCCCAGCACCATATTCACCCACTCCACAGACTCCTTCCTCTGCAAATCTTTCTCCAAGAACAAAGAAAAGCTCGTTGGAACTTGCGGCCAAGCTCCCATTAACTTGTCTTCTTTGCTCCCCATCTTGTTCTTCTTCTTCCTTGAAGTCCATAGCTTATCAAAAATCACACCCACAAAGAAAAAGAAAACAAACAAGCCAGCAATGTTACGATTAATGGGAGGCGATGGAATTGGATGAATCACACCCAACTGAGTTCTAAGTTTATCTACAATTGGGTCTTCTTGAAAGTTGGTGAAATTTGAACCACCCATTTGAATGGTGGATTCTCCATCTTCTTCTTCTTGAGCTTCCAACTCATTAGCAATATGCTTTGCTACATATTTTCTTGTGCTTCTTCTGGTAGAATTGGTTAGTTCTAAACTCAAATTCTTGCTTCTGCTATCATGGGGGATTACACAAGCGCGAAAACTGAATATTCTATTCAGGTAGAATCTTTTTCTGCGTTTTCTTGAGAAAGTGAAGGATTTACATGGGCAAAGTTGTGGGAAAACAATGGTGTTCTGCGAGAAATTGAAACTCGCAGAAGAAGATTGCGAAATCATTTATCAAAAATGGGCATAACTAAAAACTAAACAAAAACACATCAGAGTCCAAGAAAGTTTTCAAAACAGAAAATTTTAAAAAATGAATAAATAAATGGAAATTGGTCAACCTGGAGGACTGAATTGGAGAGAAGTTGAAAAGTCCATTAATGAAGCAAGCTGAAAAGCGAGAGAGGGATTGGAAAAGCAATAAAAATGTGATGGAAGAAATTCAGAGACCGATTTTAAAAAAGTAATTAAAAATAGAAATGAAAAGTAGAAGAGCAGCTGAAGGGTTGAGAGAAAGTGGGAGAGTTTTTTTCTTTTTTTAAAGTTATATTTGGAATTGGGAGGCCTCAAAATGAGGATGACGTGGATAATCTCATTGTTAATTTCAACATGATAAAAATGATGTTTCAAAAATGGTGTTTTGAAAAATAGAAAATGTCTTTGTTAATATTTTAATAAAGTAGTTTTATAAAATAGAAGTTAGTAAATTTTATTTGGTATTACTTTTGAAAATCCATAAAATAGTTATTTTAATAATATAATTATAATTAATTTAAAATTTTCTTTAAATGGTGAAAAATAAAAAAATATTATTTTTTATTTTTAATTAAAAATTTTAAAAATAATATTTTGTTTATTTTTAGCATTTTGTCTGTGTTTTTTTTAAATAAAAAATAATTTTAAAAAATATTACCAAATGCACTCTAAATTTTTTAAATTAGTAGCAATTTTGTATTATTATTATTTGTATATTTTTAATTATATTTTTTAAAATTATTTTTATAATTTCTTCAATTAGTAGAAAAAACTTTGTTCAACTAGTAGCAATCTTGTATTATTATAACTTGTTCTATATTTTTAAGAGAGTAGAAAAAAATTCATAGTTAAAAATATATTTTTATCACATTAATTTGTATAAAAATTTATATTTATCATTAACTTTTTTAAATAATAATGCTAGAGAAACAAATTATGAGTACAAATTATTGTTTAATGATGGCCTCATAATCTGTATTATTTGTTCTTATTAAATATATTAATTAAATTTTTTTATCCACTAATACTATCATAATTATACCATATTAGTTAATATCCCTTATTTGTTTATAAAATCTGTAAATCTAATATTTTTTTTGAAATCGTAAAAATCTTATCTGTTAATATAATTCGTTAATTTTGATAAATATAAGAGTAATTTAATTCATTTAATTTTTAAAATTATCTTATATTAAATAAATATCATAATAATTATTATAATAATATAGTACACCATAGATAATTTAGATAGCGTAAAATATGTTTGATACTAAGGGTCTATTTATTTTTTTGACTGAAGGATAAATATAATTATTTAGATGTTTAATAGTCGTTTATCTTTTAATTTATATTTAAATATTTGTTAAAAATATTATAAGATAATTAAGTAAAAATTTAACTTAATTTTGAATAAATAAATATTTTAATAATTTAAATATTTTATCAGTCAATAATATTTTTAATTTATTATTTAATATTTATGTATATTAATAACTTAATATACTAATTTAAAATTTTTTATAATATATACATCAATATAATATTTTTAAATTTTTTATTTCTAAAAAATAAATAATTTAATAATTATATTTAATATTTAAAATAAAAAATAAATATATAATTTAAATATAAATTTTAATATAATTTATATTTTAGATAAAAAATAATTACTATCCAACTGATAGGGTTTAGTGTTTCGGAGAGGAAGTTTTTTTGTTTAAATTTAAAATGCTTTTAATAATAATAATAATAATAAAGAAATATTTTAATCAAATTCTAGAATTTGCACGTGTTTTTTTTGTTTCTATTTGCGTTTGCACGTGGGTCGGAGAGAGGGAACGCGGATTTGCGAAAATTCCGGTACAAGTCTTCGTCCAATCCCACTTCCACGTGGGCGATTTGATTTCGTAATAATTAATTAAATTTTGTTCTTTGAAGGAAGTGGTAATAATGTAAACGGAAACGATATCGTGATCTGTCTTTGTATTATTTTTGTGGCTATTGTTATGCCGATGTCAGAAGCACCCTTTCCAATTACACCCCACTTATCTCCACCACGGTTCTCTGTTTTGGTGTAATAACATTTTAGTTACTAAATTTTATTAAAATAAATAACTAAAATATAATTTAATACTTTTAACAAATTAATCCCTAATTTTAATTGTTTCTTTAAGTTTTGCATAAGTCCTCATTGGTAGAGGTGAAAAATAAGTAAGGTCAATACGACATGACATGAATTTTAATATGAAGAATAGCAAATTGGTATGACACGTGTGTTTAAATAGCTCATATGTGAGATAAATAATTAATTAAAAAATTATAAAAATATTAATAAAAAATCAAGAATATACATTGTTAATAGTTGTATAAAAATTAAAATTAGTAATATTTTTGTTATTTTAATCAATTAAATTATTTTTAAGTTTAAACATTTAACACAAGAAAAACCTCGTATGATAAAATATAACGTGAATTTAATGGGATTATGGAATGAGATAGGAATACTTATTAAAAATTAAGTACCATATAAAATATAAACAAGTTTGATTAGTATAATACACATGTTTGCTACCTATACAAATAAAAATAAGTCTTTGTTAGGAATGAAATTGTTTTAGTTAAGTAAATTATAATTATAGTTTAGTATTTTGATAAAGCTTAAGGATGCAAATGTTATTCTTCATTCCATATCATTAAAAGAGATATTTACATACGGACCATATATGTTATAAAATAATCAATTTTATCCCTTTCATTTTGAGAATAGTCATTTGTATCTCCAATCAAAGCCGAGCGAGTAGCTGCCACAAGTTTCTGTCTTAAGTGGCGTGCTTGCTTTCTCAATCGCCGCCTACTAGGAAACAGGAACCATTCTTAATCCCTGCAAAAGAAACCAAACCGAACAAGGCATTACAACACGGAAAAAAACATAATTTATTCAGAAAGGAGAAAGGAAAGTAAACATGGCTTCCTCTGTCATTTCTCCTTCATCAACAAGAAGGTTAATTCAAGGGCTTTAACAATTTCTCTTACTATAACTGATTTCTCTATTGTTTCCCTAACCCATGTTTCCGTTTGATGGTTTTATCACCAACACATTTCTTCCATTGAATTTTTGCTCTATTGCAACTCATCCACGATTCATTGATTTATTGCTTTTATTTCGCTTCAGCATCACAATTTTCCATAAACAAATGCAAGAAATCAACGATGTCCAACAAAATTATGTCGGTCATGGCACCCCTGGCTCGGTTAAGTTTCCTTCTTTGCACTTTAATTTGATTATGATTATGATTATGATTTTGATTAATTAGTCAAAGATTTTGATCATTTAGATTCAAGTGTCGCATTTAATATCTCCAATTCTGGTGCTTTTGATTAATGGATCACTGACTTCGATAATTTGAATCTTTTTCACAGTAAATTTTGATGATTTGTCCTGTGAAAATTAAGTGGTTGGTTTAATGTCATTCTTTATTGAACTTTTTAGGTGAGATTGTATTACAAAAGTCTTCAAATACTTTATGCTCAATATATATATATATATATATATATATATTTGTTGAGAAATTCACGGATGCTCTTAAAGTACGAGAAAAAGACAAATACTTTATGAAAGTGAAAATAAATATCCTTTCGGATAAAAAAATGATAAATATTCTTTTATTTTAACTTGTTAGTTAATTCGTAAGTTATTATCATTTGTGTTTTTAAATTTTAAAAAATAATAATATAAAAAATATATTTTTTTAATAATAACAATTTAGTCTTTTTTATAATATATTAAAAATTAAACAAAATTTTTAATTTATTATTTCAATAAAAATTTTAAAAAATATTAAATTTTAACAATGAGTTAGATCAAATTTATATGTTAAAATATTTTTAAGCCCTCTTTTTTTTTAACGTTTTTAGTAATAATTTAGTATTTAATTATAAAAAAATTAAATAAAATATTTTAAATATTTTATTTTTGTATATAATATGTCTATTTAAAAAAATTATTATATTTTTTTAAGAAAATTTTTGAAAAAAAAAAATAATATTTAAAAAATACATACATGTTATATATATATATATATATATATACATATATATTACAAATAAAGATAGTCAAAATTTTCTTCTTCTTATATATTTTTGATTAAAATTAAATTACAATATTTAACAAATATATAAAATATATCTAATTACATATTCTATTAATACATGCTATCAGATTTAATTCGCATATTATAATTTATCATTATCATTTTAGTTAAAAAGTTTATTTTTCTTTTAAATATTTTATAAATACTCAAAACTCTCTTTTTTCTTAAAATATTTAAAAGACTTTTTTTAAAATAAGATGATAGTAATAAATTATAATATGTTAATTAAATTTGGTGTCATGTATTAATAGAATTAATAATTAGATATATTTTATATTTTATTTAACAATGTAATTTAATTTTAATTAAAATATATAAAAGAAGAGAATTTTGTTATAAATTTATATTTTTATTTATATTAATTATGAAATTCATGATTTTTTTTATAAAAATATAATGAATATAATATAATATTTTAAATAAATATATTATATATAAAAAATAAAATATATTAAAATTATTTTATTTAAATTTTTTTATAATACATATCAAATTATTATTAAGAAATTAAATAATATTTTAATATATGAATTTGATTCAATTTATTGTTAAAATTTATTTAATAATAATATATTTCTTAAATTTTTAAATAAAATAATAAAATTTAATTTTAACATTTTAGTTTTTAAGTATATAAGAACACTAAAACAGGAACTAAATTATTAATAGGTATGAAAACGAATATTTTTTTATTATTTTATTAAAGTGTAAGGATAAACATAATAATAATTTAACGGAAGTAAAAATCACAAGGATACGTGTCGTTTTTCCTTTAACTCTTGCAATATTTATTGAGAAAATGTCCTAAACCCCAGTCAGGTCTGTTAGTTGAATTGGAGGAAAAGATAATACTTTTATCATTTTAATCTTTATAACGCAATGAGATAAAAAAAATTAATTTCTAAATATTTAAATTTACTATATTTTTAATTTTTTTTCTCTCTCCAATTAATTCAATACGTAAGCTTTTTTCTTGCTCGTTCCCCACATACAACAATCGTCCGTCATACACAAAGAAATTGAATTGAATTCAACATAGTTGTTGTTGACACCATGCAAGCACTGGAACCAGAAAGCTTGTTTTCCAATTTGTAGTCACACCAACAAACTGATCTTCAAAGAAACCAAATTTGAATCAGTGTTATATCCACCACTATACGTCTGGTCAGATTCAGAAGAATCTGATAACCGGTGAGCAAGCTTCTTAACAGAACAAACAAGAATTCTATCCCAAATAAAATCGGTGCTCTGTCTACTAAACTCCATTTAATATTTACACGAACAACTTTTTGACAAAACTGAGTCATGTTTCAGCAATAACACAACAACAATACAAAAAAATAAAAAAACACAACATACGTTGTTAGATGAATTTTTGGCTTTTTTCTGTATGCAAGCCAAAGCTAGGCTTCCTTCTGTTGCTTAAGGCGCCAAGGCTAGGTTTTCATTGGAAAACATGAAACAAGCTGGTTGTAGCTTACATATCTAGCTCTCGATTTCGACGATTGGTGCGATTATTTTCGATGAAAATTGGTTGGGATGGGAGGGCAATATTTGCAGGGCTGTTTAGTGGTCGCGATGCTGCCGAACGAGCGGTAGATGCCGATGAATGACAATGGTTGCAAGTTTTCTTCAATATTATACGATGTGTGATACAGCCTCTACTAATCAGAAGGAGATTGGGCCAACTGACTTAAACATACCCTACGACAAGGACGCTCCAGAAGTGGGCCAGCCACATCAAAACGGACAGCAGCCCAATGGAAGTCCCAAACGTGAGAAAAGAGCACCTGGCTGGCTTGAGGATTTCATTCAGTAAACGATTACCAGCTGGAATGCTAGAAAAGATACCATTTAGTTGTTTTGAATAATTGTTGTCTATAACTGAATTCTGTTAGCTCGTGTTGGTGCCTTGCAAGAGAGAGAAAAAGAGTATTTGTATAGGAATGGATTGTAAGGGACAATAGCTAATGATCAGTACTGAATTTTCTTCTTTTCTCTAAATCTCCTTTCCTTTCTTCCTTATTCTGCTTGCTTGGAGTTTACACTCACTCGAAGAGTGCCCTTTTCTTGGACTAAGTTCTGTTTGTACAGGTGTTAGTATCAATTAGTGCTTTCATTGAATTCTCATGGCTGATTCAGACCTCCTGGCAGCTGTTAAAGCCTTGCAGACTTAGGTTGATAATCAAACTATCACTGTCCACCAAACACTGCAACAGTACATGGTGATGGTGGACTCACGTATGGATGATTTACGTTCGCAAATCTCTGGTCTTTTACCAAGTGCATCGCAGCATCCTCCTTCGCTTCCACAACCGCCAGATGGGTTATCTGGCTCCGCCGATGCTTCACCAGTATTTCGCTCTATGAAACTTGAAGTACCAAAATTTGATGGCACGGATCCTAATGGATGGGCATTTCGTATAGAGGAATTTTTTGATTTTCATGGTACTCCAGAGCCCATTCGCCTCTGTATTGTCTCGTTCCATCTTGAGGGTAAGGCATCTGCTTGGTATCAGTGGATGAAATCTAATCATCTTCTCACCACTTGGACCAACTTTCTCCAAAATCTTCGATTGCGTTTTGGAGCATCCTTATTTGAAGACCATGAGGGCAATCTGTCCAAGCTCACCCAATATACTACAGTGGATGAATTCCAGTCCGAATTTGAGGAGCTTATGAACAAGGTTACTGGTATTTTAGAACCCCTTTTGATTTCATTTTTTATCACGGGTTTACGCTCTGACATTCGCTGTGAGCTTTTGCTCTCTCGTCCTTCTTCGCTCATGCAAACTTTTGCCTTAGCCAGAGCGTATGAAGCTCGGAGTGAGGAGACTAAAGTAGACCACCGTACATGGGGTAAGTGGTCCCCTAAAGTTCTACTCTCTAAACCCACCCCACCTTTTAAACCGTACCCATTGTCCTCTGTGTCTCCTACCCCTAACCCTACTCTTTCCACTAATAACTCTCATCCAATTTTCTTCCAATAATCGATCTCTGTTACCACCATTGCTACCAAACCCACCCCTCCCTATTCGCCGTTTGTCTCCAACTGAGTTACGCGAGAAAAGAGAAAAAGGCCTTTGTTATAATTGTGATCAGAAATGGAGCTTGAGTTATCGTTGCCGCAGTAAATTTTTGATGTTATTAGGTACTGATGATGATGAAGATGAGCAGGTTTCAGCTTCTGCCTTGCCTATGGATTCTATGGAGGAGACCCATGTTGCAGGGGATATTTCTAGCCTTCATGCCATGGCTAGTCAAGATAGTCCACACTCCTTACGTCTATTGGGCTCTATTTGTGACTTGCGTGTCCAAGTACTTATTGATAGCGGCAACACTCACAATTTCATAAAGCCTTCAACGATAGAGCTTCTTAGTTTATCTGTGCATACTAGCTCTTTTCACATATATATCGAGAACGATGACTACTTAGTATGTCAATTTTCTTGTCCACAAGTTCCTTTGTTACTGCAAGGGCAAACATTTACCATTGATTTTTATGTATTACCTATAAAGGGTTTAGAGGTAGTCTTGGGATTCAGTGATTGCAAATGTTAGGACGGGTTGTGCATCATTATGCTACCTTATCTATGGAGTTTGATTGGCAAGGCACTTCGGTTCGCCTTCAAGAGGATGTTTCTTTATCTCTTCGCCCACTTTCATTCCACCAACTCCAAGCTTTGGTCACTCAGGAGGTTGTTCATGATCTTTTCGAGCTCTACACACTACCAGTATCACATGAAAAACCTGCTCCTTTTATAGAACCTATTTCTTTTCCACCTGGGTTCCTAAACCTATTAGTAACTTCACCATTTTCAAGTCTTATTCCACCCCCTGCTAGCTTGCCACCCCATCGATTAATTGATCACCGAATTCATCTTTTTTCGAGCATTAAGCTAGTCAACGTGAGACCTTACCGCTATCCACATTTCCAGAAAAATGAAATGGAGAAACTCATTTCTGAAATGTTACAACAGGGTATTATACGCCCAAGCTAGAGCCCTTTTTCTTCACCGGTCCTCTTGGTAAAAAAAAAGGATGGCTCTTATCAATTTTGTGTTGATTACCGGGCCTTGAATGCTGTGACGGTTAAGGATAAATTTCCAATACCGATTATTGATGAGCTTTTGGACGAACTAGGGGGTGCCTCAATTTTCAGTAAGCTAGACTTGCGTGCGGGTTACCACCAGATACGAGTTCATGCTAGGGACATTTACAAAACAGTATTTCGCACTCATGATGGCCATTACGAAATTTTAGTAATGCCATTTGGCCTCTCTAATGCTCCTTCAACGTTTCAAGCGACCATGAATCAATTTTTTGGTTCTTTTTTGCGCAAATTTGTCATCGTTTTTTTTATGATATTTTGGTCTACAGTGCTTTAGTGGAAGATCATATTGAACATTTACAACAAGTTCTTAATTGTCTATATACTCACAGTTTCTTTGTTAAACTGTCTAAATGTTTTTTTTTGTCAGAATTCCATTGAGTATCTCGGCTACATTGTGACTCCCTTGGGTGTCAAAGCTGATCCCTCCAAGCTTGATGCCATGCTTAATTGGCCTTTACCTACCACACTAAACAACTTCGTGGTTTCCTTGGTCTTACGGGGTATTACAGAAAATTCATTCGTGGTTATGCTTCTATTGCAGCGCCACTCACAGATCTTCTTTGTAAAGATGGGTTTACGTGGACGGAATTGGCCACTTCAGCTTTTGATGCCCTCAAACTTGCGATGAGTGAAGCTCCAGTATTCATTTACCCAATTTTGATATTGAATTTGTTGTCGAAACTAATGCTTCGAATGTAGGAATTAGTGCAGTGCTGATGCAAGAGGGGCATCCAATTGCTTATTTCAGTCAAAAGTTAGGGACTCGTATCCGTGCATCGTCTACATATATCAAGGAATTACAAGCCATTGCTGAGGCAGTTCAAAAATGGCGTAAATAACTACTTGGTCATTTTTTTATCATTCGGACCGATCATAAAAGCATTAAGGATTTGCTTCAGTAAGTTATTCAAACACCAGATCAGCAAGTTTATGTTCGCAAGCTTCTCGGCTTTCATTTTCGAATTGATTACAAGCCTGGAAACACAAATGGGGCTGTTGATGCTTTGTCCAGGATTTATGAATACAATGAAGGTGAAAGCTCTTCAACATTCCACTCAGCTTTATTCTTAGCCAGCCGTCCTATTTCTTTGTTCCTGGAATCTCTCAGAACATAGAATACAATGCTTTCTGACCTGCTCGCATTTCATGAGCAACATGCTGCAGGTAATCTATCACCACCATTCTCTAATATCGTGGTCGTTACTATATCAGCCCTCAATCTGCACTTAAGCCTTCGTTATTAGTTAAGTATCATGCATTGCCACTAGCTGGTCACACAGGGGTCAAAAGAATTTTAGTTAGATTGTCTTCTATTTTTTATTGGCCTCACATGCGCCGCGAGATCGAACAATATGTGGCTGCTTGCTTGATTTGTCAACAAACCAAATATTCTATACAAGCACCCGCGAGACTCCTTCAACCATTACCTATACCTTCACTTGTTTGGGATGAGGTAACCATGGATTTCATTGTTGCTTTACTTCTTTCTCGGCATTATACAGCCATCATGGTGGTGGGGGATTGTCTTACCAAATATGCTCACTTTGGTGCCTTAGCACCTCATTTTACTGCGAACAAAGCTGTTGAACTCTTTGCTGATATTGTGGTCAAACACCATGGATTTCCATCTTCCTCAGCTCTTTTTGGCAGAAATTGTTTGCTCTCAATGGCACTACACTTAAACACAGTACTGCATACCATCCGCAGACTGATGGGCAAACCGAGGTCATTAACAAAAGTCTTGAACAATACTTGCGAGCTTTTACACATGAGCAACCATCTAAGTGGTCTTTCTATCTTGGTTGGGCAGAATATTCATATAATACCAGCTTTCATAGTGGCTTGAAGATGTCACAATTTCAAGCACTTTATGGTCAATTGCCACCAACAATTCCTCTATATTCTCAGAGCTCTACCTCAATCCAAGCTCTTGATGATATTCTGTAGGATCATGATTTATTGCTTCGCCACTTGAAGGAAAACCTTCGATCAACCCAACATCAGATGCAGCAGAAAGCAAACTCCCACCGACGCGAATTGAAGCTCAAGGTAGGGGATCATGTCTTAGTTCGTTTGCAACCATATAGGCAAATTTCTCTTGCTCGTCGTACCTCTCAGAAATTGGCAAAACGTTACTTTAGACCCTTTAAAGTATTGGAACGTGTTGGTTATGTGGCTTATCGATTGGAATTGCCTCTTGATTCCAACATACATCCTGTCTTCCATGTTTCTTGTTTGAATCCTTATCATGGAGATACCACAGTGCCAACTTATCTTCTTCCTCCTGATGTTGTTAACAATCAACCAGTGCAACTTCCTTTAGTTGTTTGTGGTACTCGCCAAGTTCTTATTAATGGTAATTTAGAATCTCAGGTGTTGGTCCAATGGCATGATCGTTTTCCTGAAGAAGCTACTTGAGAATCATTTTCTGACTTTTGTACATCCTATCCTGATTTTCACCTTGAGGACAAGGTGAGTTTTCAAGGTGAAGGGAGTGATACAACCTCTACTAATCAGAAGGAGATTGGGCCAGCTGACTTAAACATACCCTATGACAAGGACGCTCCAGAAGTGGGCTAGCCACAACAAAACGGACAGCAGCCTAAAGGAAGACCCAAACGTGAGAAAAGAGCACTTGGCTGGCTTGAGGATTTCATTCAGTAAACGATTACCAGCTGGAATGCTAGAAAAGATACCATTTAGTTGTTTTGAATAATTGTTGTCTATAACTGAATTCTGTTAGCTCGTGTTGGTGCTTGGCAAGAGAGAGAAAAAGAGTATTTGTATAGGAATGGATTGTAAGGGACAATAGCTAATGATCAATACTGAATTTTCTTTTTCTCTCTAAATCTCCTTTCCTTTCTTCCTTATTCTGCTTGCTTGGAGTTTACACTCACTCGAAGAGTGCCCTTTTCTTGGACTAAGTTCTGTTTGTACAGGTGTTAGTATCAATGTGCTTAGTGAAGAAAGAACGAGCAATATTGCTGGGATGAGTTCGGCGACTTTTTCTGAATTTGATGATGTCTTTAGATCGTCGAACAACACTGATCAAGCAGCAGCTTGTGGAGGTGGCAATGGCAGAGTTAGCGGCAGTGAGGCATTGCATACGGCTGGGCTGGGAAGAAGGAAGTGTCGGGGATTTAACTTAGGGATTTAAAGGATATTATTTTTATATTTATTTTATTATGTATTTTAATTTATAAATTATAAAAATAATAGGACAATTTTCACATACCTCCCCTGAGGTTTGGTGAAATAACACATAGAGGGAAGGTATGACGTAATTCACACATACCTCCCCTCTTATTTAACAAAAATTTGTTTTTTCTTCTCTTAACATCCAATTTTTGTTAAAAAGTCAATTTTACCCTCAATCTATGTCATAATTAGAAGCTATAAATGTGAATATCATGTTTATAAAAATGTTAAAAAATGGAGCAAAAGAAAATGCAATTGTAAAGCTACTTTTTCCTTCCATTTCATTATATATACACACAAGTTACCTTGTACATATACAAATGATGTTCTGTACAAAACCAACATTTCTTCTAAAATTTTCATAATAATGCCATTTTAGCTCCCAAAACACAACCACTAATCCTAATTTTTATAATTACCCTACAACAAATCAACTAATACTAAAAACACCAGTCATCATAATTTTGTATATTCTCCTCATCCTGCAAAAATAACATAATGTCAATGTGATAACAAAAAAAAAATTATAATTGACCTTAATCATGCACACATACAGCAGCTTCAAAGGAAAGATAAAAAAATAAAAAAATAAATTACAAATTGGCATAAACCTTCTCACGCACAGTAACATTTTCTTTTGTTCCATTTTTTAACATTTTTATAAACATAATATTCATATTTACATCTTCTAATTATGACATAGGTTGAGGGTAAAATTGACTTTTTAACAAAAATTGGATGTTAAGAGAAGAAAAAATAAATTTTTGTTAAATGAGAGGGGAGGTATGTGTGAATTACGTCATACCTTCCCTCTATGTGTTATTTCACCAAACCTCAGGGGAGGTATGTGAAAATTCTCCAAAATAATATTAATAAAAAATTAAAATTTTTAATATTTTATTAATATATTTTATTTTTATAACGTCAAAAGGTCAATATATTCTTAAAAATTCAATTTAACCGTTAGTTAAATTAAGAGGATATTTTTGATAATATAAGGGAATGTTGGGCAATTAGGTGAAAAACTGAGGGGGGTCTTGGGCATTTTCCCTTATTTTTCCCCTACTTTAAAAGGTATTTGCCATATCTCCATACTTCTGGCCTATATGTCACTTTTCCTAATTTTTTTTCTTCCCTTATTTTTCTAACTGCTTCAAATCCCTTCACCACTGCTGTCAGGTGTTGGTAGGTACAGACTCTCACACCTGCACTGCTGGAGCATTTGGACAATTTGCTACTGGCATTGGCATCACTGATGCAGGTTTTGTGCTGGGTGCAGGGAAACTCTTGCTTAAGGTTTGTATTATCTCTTCTGCTATGGCAAAACCAATAAAATGTCCTGTAGAAAATCAAGAATAAGTTTTCAGTAAATTCTTTTTAACAACATGCTTTTGGGAACTCTAGCACAAACAGTTAAATGCTGTGTATTATGTATATATTTTTTATGTTTTTCTATTGCCTGCGTCACAGTAACGGTGAAGGCTGAGATGGCAGCAAAGGGATGTGTGTGTGTACACTATATCTTTTCACTTCCTTTTTCTTGATTATTATTGTCTATACTGAAAGGAATGACTGTTTTAATGGGCATTGGCTTCCTTAACACCATAAAGCAATTTTACAACTATCCCCATTATTTTTTCTTATCAACCAATAGGATTTGAGTAACACATATAGATTAATGGGAATCAACCGAAAATGTCCTTATTATTAAATGAAAATTCAAAAATATCCACTGATATATAATTTAATCAAACATGCTTAATTTTAATAATTTTGGACAAAAATATCTCCATACCCACATACGAAAATATATTAGCGACACTTGTTTGGTTTCTTCTTGTTCTTCTTCAACCAAGTTTCACAATAAAGTGAAATAAAAAAATTTAATTTCAATTTATTTTTTATAGTAAATCAGTTTTGATTCAATTTACGAGCTCTATTAAATGCTAAGTATATTTTGATAATTGATTTTACTAAAAAATCAGATTTTACGTACTTGTTCTATTATGTTCGAATGTCGCTCGAATAAAGGTTGAATATCGTCGAATAAGGTAAAATCAGACCTTACTTGACAGTAAAGTTCGAGTAAGGTAAAACTTATTATCGAGTAAAGAAAAATTTTTCACCTTACTGGAACCTTACTATCGAGTAAAGTCTGATTTTACGTTACTCAAAGGTAAAATTCGAGTAAGAAGAAATTTTCTCCTTACTCGAAGGTAAGGTTTGAGTAAGGAGAAATTTTTTCTTTACTCGAACCTTATAAATTAATTTATATTATTTTATGTTTAAATCCCTATAATTGATATAATATACAATTAAGCCCAAATTATTTGATATAATAATATTTAAGTCCCTAATTTTTATTAATGTCTTAAATAAGAGGTCAAGTGCATAATATTGACGTGACTGAAATTATCTTTTAGCGTTAAATTACATATTGTTTAGCACTATAGTGCTATAATTTAAAATTTTTAATTCGTATAAAATAAAATTATTAATAATCAATAAAAATTAGGGACTTAAATATTATTAAATCAAATAATTGGGGCTTAATTATATATTATATCAATTATAGAAATTTAAACGTTAAATGACAGAAATGAATTTGAAAGGTTGGAGTAAAGAGAAAATTCTCTTTACTCGAACCTTCCAAATTCTTTGTACTCGAACCTTCCAAATTTATTTATGTTATTTAACGTTTAAATCTCTATAATTAATATAATATATAATTAAGCTCTAATTATTTGATTTAATAATATTTAAATCTCTAATTTTTATTGATGTCTTAAATAAGAGGTCAAGAGTATAATATTGACGTGACTGAAATTATTTTTTAGAGTTAAATTACACATTGTTTAGTACTGTAGTGCTATAATTTAAAAATTTTAACTCGTATAAAATAAAATTATTAATAATCAACTATAATTTAACGCTAAAAAGTAATTTCAGTCATGTCAATATTATACTTTTGACCTCTTATTTAAGATATCAATAAAAATTAGGAACTTAAATATTATTATATTAAATAATTGAGGCTCAATTGTATATTATATCAATTATAGGAATTTAAACGTAAAATAGCATAAATTAATTTATAAGGTTCGAGTAAAGAGAAAAATTTCACCTTACTCGAACTTTACTATCGAGTAAAGTCTAATTTTACCTTATTCGAAGGTAAAGTTTGAGTAAAGAGAAATTTTCTCTTTACTCGAAGGTAAAGTTTGAGTAAAAAAAAAATTTTCTCTTTACTCGAAGGTAAAATTCGAGTAAGATAAAATCAAACTTTATTCGATAGTAAGGTTTGAGTAAAGTGAAATTTTTCTCTTTACTTGATAATAAGTTTCATCTTATTCGAACCTTACTGTCGAATAAGGCCTGATTTTACCTTACTCGATGGTATTCAACATTTATTCGAGCGACGTTCGAACACAATAGAACAAGTACGTAAAATCTGATTTTTCAGTGAAATTAATTATCAAAATATACTTAGTGTTTAATAGGACTCGTAAATTGAATCAAAATTGATTTACTATAAAAAATGAATTGAAATTAAATAATTTTGTCTCACTTTATGGTGAAATTCGGTTGAAGAAGAAGAAAAAGAAATCAAACAAGTTCCGCCAATATATTTTCGTATGTGGGTATGGAGATATTTTTGTTCGAAATTATTAAAATTGGGCATGTTTGATTAAATTATATGTCAGTAGGTATTTTTGAATTTTTATTTAATAATAAGGATATTTTCGGTTAATTCCCTAGATTAACTGCCTGAGCAGATTAACTCTTGAATATTTTTTCTGTATTTTGCATGAGGTTTAAACTTTTGGGAATTTAGAAGGTGATTGTTACAGGATTTGAAAATTTTTCATAGGATTCAGTGCTTCTGTGTCTTAAACTCTTATATTTTTTGGTAGTTAACTGTCTATAGCTGGGAAGCCAATTAGATTAAACTAGTTATGGTCATTGTTGTAAGGCTATAGAACAAGTGTAGTAATACAGTATTCAGTTTTTTTCTGCTTTAAATTGCAGGTGCCTCCAACTTTGAGATTTGTTATGGATGGTGAAATGTCTGATTATTTGCTTGCGAAGGATTTGATTTTACAAGTAAGATTAGGAGGGCCTTTTTTTTATTCTTTCCTTTTTCCTATCAATGGAGACACACACATCCTGAAAACATGTGGAATTTCAATCGTATATTTATTATTGGGTGATAGGTGTTTCCCCTTTAGTTGTGTTAAAAGTTGTTTACACCTTACAGGTAATTGGTGAAATATCTGTGGCTGGTGCGACCTATAAAGCTATGGAGTTTGTTGGCACAACTGTTGAAAGTTTAAATGTAAGCACAATGATCTTTAATTGCAAGGATATTAGGTTTTTCTAATTTCTATCTTTAGTTGTTGTTTATCCTTAGTGACCTATTCATTCTGGTTGTTATTTTACCGGACAGATGGAAGAGCGCATGACACTGTGCAACATGGTTGTTGAAGCTGGGGGAAAGAATGGAGTGGTCGTTGCTGATAGTACAACATTGAAGTATCTTGAGGTAAATTTCATTAGATTAAAATATGCATTTGGTCCATATAATTGCTTGTTCTTTCACAGAAACGTTATTTTCTGTTTTACTGCTTTGCTATTTACTCTTACAATGTTATATGGAAAACAGTTGACACCTTACATCATTGTTACTGACCTATCTTTATTAAAAACTATGAGAAATTAAGCTAGTTCAATGCCATGAGTGGCTAGGACAAGCGAATATCTAAGGATCTAGATGTGTCTTGCTAGCAAAACTTGTCTTGTAATAATTGTTGAATGTTTCTCTCTTATTGTATAACACTGAATCTGTCATTATGTTGTTGGAAAAATGACTTTGCATTTCAAATGTCACTGCATCATGTACACTCTTAAGGAAATTTGGCAATTGGTTTTAGTGATAGATACTCTGACGAGCTTCCTCAGATGAGGTCAATGATTAGTTTTTGTATATAGAACTCTTTATTTTCAATGTTAGTTTTCCGGGATGTACGTCTTTGTAAGTAACCCTGACAAAGTTAAATTGCTTATCTTCGGGGCAGAAAAGTCAAAGTTCCAACGTTCCTTGTCCCTGCTACCCAGAAGGTTTGGATTTTGTGCTTAAATATCCCTGGATTTTCTCTTAGTTTGATAGAAATATATAATAGAGAAAAATCAATCCTGACTGAAATGTTGTATATTTTATATGGTTAAATGGCCAGGTTTGGATGGACTTGTATACCCTTCCAGTACCAGGATCTGGTGGCAAGACTTGATCCCAGATATTTGAAGAAGCCGGTTGTGACACACCTGCAAGTCCTACTTGTGGTGCTTGCATGGGTGGCCCTAAAGACACTTATGCACGCGTGAATGGACCCATGGCATGTATTTTTTCCCCACTGTACTTGTTCAAAAGCATAGAGTTTGACCAATGGATCTAAATATCTCTCTGTTCATCGTTTGCATGTCATAATTCCTTATACTGGTCTTCCCATGAGCATAGACTGTTGAGAGTACTAGTGTAGACCACTAAGCAGTAAGCACTGCATGAACTGATTCTCTGTTGAGCGATCAGCTCACGACAAGAGGGTCCTATGGGCTGCTTGCTTATCTGTCTGCAAATACAAGTGTTGCCAGACCTATCCTCATATTCGTAGAGAGACTCAACCAAGATTTCTGGATGAATGGAGAACAGCATGAGTACATCCAACATGTAACCTGGAGTGGGAGTTTGGTTTGACATTATTTGTATCTTCATGATCAATCTGATCAATATTTTATTATGCATGCCTCATTTGTTTGTTAAACTTTGAGTACTATAACATTTGGATATAACTCATTTGAGTCCGTTTGTGAATGCAGGTCTGTGTCTCGACAACTAATAGGAACTTCCCTGGTAGGATGGGGCACAAGGAAGGCCAAATATATCTCGCTTCACCATACACAGCAGCAGCATCCGCTTTGACAGGTTATGTCACTGATCCAAGAGAGTTCTTGTAATGGACGGCTAAAGATCATTATGTATTGGACTTATTTGTACACGACATGATATGATGATGTAAGATCTTTATTGTAACTGTTAAGTGGGCACGAATAAAATAAATATTTATAATAACTCGAGTAAAGAGTATTTGAGATTTTTTTTTTCTTCTTCTCATATTCAATAGCCTTTTGAATAAATGAGATCCTTTCATTTGTTTATGGTATCACAAGATACTTTAAGAAAATATTTCGCTCTTTCCTTATTTCTAACAAAAGCTAAGTGTATTAACAGCCACGAATCCAACAGCTTCAAGGAAACATATTGTTACTTTCTTAATTAAGAGTAAATGAATATTAATTACTTCATTAAACAAAACCCTAAACTTCATATACAGGAAGTCTTCTCAATCCGGCATCGTCAAGCAGTTAAGCAGTGTGTCCTCTTGATTTCTCGCTCTGCTTTCATCTAAATTTTTCGTCCTTTGTATCAAAACTTTTATTGTTGATTAGCACTGATGGATTTCGCTAAGAAAGTGGTAGCTTTATGGGTGATGACATCTCTTTTTGGATTCTCTTTTTGCGCTGTTCACAAGGTTGGCGACTCTGCTGGATGGACTCTCATCGGCAATGTTGATTACAACAAGTGGTCTTCTTCCAACAACTTTCATGTTGGAGACACTATCGGTATACATACATACATACATACATATATATATATATATATACATACATATATATATATATACATACATATATATATATATATATATATATATATTCTACTTTTTCATACATCCATATTTTCATAATTTTATTTTTTAATGTTGTTATATGCAGTATTCGAATACAACAACCAGTTTCACAACGTGAAGCAAGTAACCCACCAGGATTTTCAGTCCTGCAATGCAACATCTGCAATTGCTGTCTACACTACTGGCTCCGACTCAATTGCTCTGAAAACGCCTGGCCATTATTACTTCTTGTGCGGGTTTCCAGGCCACTGTGAAGCCGGACAGAAGCTTGACATCATGGTTGCTCCAGCTTCTCTAAACCCAAGTTCAAGTCCAAGATCATCTGCAGGCTCATCTTCACATAATTCACCTCACCCGGATGATCAGATTCAGAGAAATTCTGCTTCTTCTCTCCAAACTCTATCCTTTAAGCTTTGGCTAGTTTTGGTCAGCATTGCAACTTTTGTCATTGGTCTTGCATTCTAGACAACTAAGATTCTCAATTTCTTATGTATGTTTCTTTCTGAGAGGTTAACAATTCTGGTCGTTTTTTGCTATTGGCTTTTTATTATATTTTTCTTTTTGCAATGAATGTTACATTTACTACCAATCTATTTTATTTTAACTTGTCTTTTCAAAAAATCAATCAAATTTTAAGGGATTTGAGTAATATTAGATAAGTCAAATTTTTTATCTCAAAATTTTCACGACAAATGCTGCGCGAAGATGAATGAATAAAAAGAAAGAAAGAAAGAAAGTGGGGTATTTGGCATTATTTTAAGGGATTTATAAAGAAATAAATGAAAAGAAATAAAAACATTTAGAATTCGTAGCATTAATTTTAAAGGGTTTATAAAGAATTATAGGACGGGTAACATTATTTTAAGGGGTTTATAAAGAAACAGAAAAGATAATTAATAATATTCCAAATGTATGCTTTGCTATACATTGAGCTCCATACGAAAAAGAAAAT
This sequence comes from Melia azedarach, assembly GCA_028052125.1. Classification (NCBI taxonomy): domain Eukaryota; kingdom Viridiplantae; phylum Streptophyta; class Magnoliopsida; order Sapindales; family Meliaceae; genus Melia; species Melia azedarach. Next base: position 7,453,268 of record CM051402.1, on the reverse strand, counting down.
TAATGATATAGTATTTATTGATACATTACTATTATGGGAGAAAATATTATTGGACACATGGTGAAAGATAGGTCCATAAAAGTTTAAGTCAGTATATTACGAGAGATCCACGAAAGTCTAAGTCAACACATTACGAGGTGACCCACCTCGTGCCCACCTCAAGGCAGGATGATCACCTCTCGTGCCCACCTCAAGGTAGGACGAGAAACAAGCCCTGCTCATATGCGGCTATGTAAGACCTACCTTAAGTTGGGCTCTTCGCTAAGTATCACTAGAGTATTTGTCATTTGAGTAGCTAGATAAAACTCATCTTAACCTAAGCTTCCTGTTATGTATCGCCAAAGTATTTGCTATTTGCTCATAATTCCCTACATGACCATATACCGTGGCACGAGTGAGAATACTTATGCAACCATATACCATGACACATGTAGAAAAACGCGACCATATATCATGACACGTATAATAAGCGTGACTATATACCGTGACACGCATAAATAGACGTGAAAAATGACTCTAATTCTCCATTGCACCTTGGAATAACTGTACTCGTCCCTAATAAATAAGAGCTCCACTCTCTTGAGAAAGGGAGGTGAGATACCTAACTGCCCAAGCAAGTAGGATGCCCAGTTGCCTAAGTACCTAGGTACATGAGAACCCACCTCTTTGTGCCCTAAAAAATCCCTTGAGTGGCATAATGCACAACAAAATATCTCGTGGGGACCACTTTAAGGGCAGGAGACAGCCCCTAGTCTTGGCAGCAGCAAGACAAGCACTTTGCAGATCTTGGATGATATTGTGCAGACAATGCACAGAGCCCAGATGGGGACCGTTTAGGGCCCAGGTGGGAGACCGCGTGCTAGCTAAGCAAATAAGGTTACGCCACCTGTCTACCAAGATACAGAGTAATCTCATTGGCCAATAAGTAATTAACACGTATTTATTGGGCTTGGATAAGGAAAAGTCTATCAATCCTAGCTTGCCACGTGGTATTTGAGCCAGGCCACCAAGACCCAATGTTAGGAGGACATGTGTAAAGGTAAAAACTTAAAAATTAGGGCAACTTGAATCTCCAATCAGGTTCAAACTTTCTCTCTCATATAAAAGCACATTTTTTCACATTTGACACAAGAGACAAGAAACAACATATATGCAAGATTACTAAAGTAAGAAAGGTTATCTTCCCTAAAAGAATTTTCTTTCTTTCCTCTATAGCCCACATACCCTTCATAGAAAACCTCTATTAATAAACAAAAATACTCTGTAGCATGCACTGTTCACTCATTTTGTAGTCTCCCTCCTTGACCTCTTGCCTTGCTTTGAGCACTTTTCATGTGTTTTCCTTCACCACCTTGAGATTCTCCATATTATTCCTTATCTTAGAGGGAGATATTTGTGCCTTCTTCATTTCCTCTTTGATTAGATGCTGACCTAAGCATTGGAGAGGAGTTTTCGAAGAAGCGACTTCTGTTTGATCTCTTTTCTGTCTCGCAAAAAGTTACGGACCAGTTCAATGGAATATTTGGGTTAGTGGCATTCGGGCGTGAATGATGGTGGGCGGAGTGATTATTTGATAAGCGGGTTGTAGGTATTGACGCTCGTAAGGTCTTAGAAGGTTTCAGAGTCGTTGGAAAGAGGCTTAGAGTTAGGAGGTGGTCAGAGGTAGAGTATTTTGGCAGAAAGGTAACGTGAGTATTGTTTGAGTGTTTGGACATTGAGGCTTTTGGTAGTTTCTAGTGGTTTGGACTGCTGACTTAGCCTGGGAGTGCACACTTGACTTGAGTCATTTGGCCATCTAGACGAGCTTAGATTTGCTCTGCAGAGAGTCTGTAGACTAGCTTGGCGAAATTGCAAAGTTGCAAGTGTTCGGTTAAAGGAGCTGAGCGGAATAGTTGATTGAAGAATATGTAGCATGTATGTTATCATCTTTAAGGTCTTTTGAGGTTCCGTGAGCATTTTGGAGTATATTTTGTATTACGAGTTTGTCGGAAGCAAGAGGTGTTGAGCTGAGAAATTGTATGTGAAGTAAAACATTTGCAGTTCGACACTCTTGATAGCTCTCGGTGGTTTCACTCTTTGACATAGTTTTGGATTGCATATAGTAAGAAACACCTAGTTCAAGATATTTAACCACCTCGGGTGCATTTATTTTCTCCTTTTGTGTGAGTGTAAGGTTCGCAAAATTTGCGCATGAACAATAACTGATACATCACTTCCTAAAATAAGATAATATTTAATAACTACTTAATTTAAGAGATAATATGGAGATTTTGACTTGCAGTTTTTAGGTGCTCTAAAAAATTTGGAGACAGATTGTTTTATAATATTTATATTTGTAAGCCACAAATAAGAAATCATTAATTTAAATCTTAATCAAGAAATTTTTGAATTTTATTTTCATGTTCTTTTTTTTATTATTTAAAAATTAAAATTTTGAAAGAGGGTTTATTGAAGACCAATTATCAGGGTTTAGATAGTCATTCTTGTAAGATGCTTGAAGAATCATAAAAATGATATAATTCAAATATATAATTGTTGAAACTTAATTAACTAAATCCTCCATCGAAATGTATATCGATTTAGTAGATAGCTAGCTTCTCTATCATATAATATAATATTATACCACCCTGAACTTTCTTCTCTTTTGCCATCTAATTATGACTTGTTTCTTACAAACCCTTGATGGCATCATAGATAGAGCCTCATAAATGATTAAATATACCCCTTGAGTTAAGCAATTCATGGGAAATTTTCAAAGTTGACAAATTGGATTAGCCATGGCATCTCATGTTATGCATAGCATATAGCAATAGCATTAGCATCCTATCATATATATATATATGTGTGTGTGTGTGTGTATAATCTATAGATATTTGTTTGGAAAACAAAGAAATATTCATCCAAATTCCAAGAAAATGTACTATCGATACAGTCATATTTTGAAAAATTCTAAGTCAGTTTACGAAATCAAATTCCAACTTTAATAAACTATCAAGAATTATTGACAATTGTACATATAAAAGAGCAACAATAAGATAGAAAATGCAGAAATAACAGTTGTACATATATATTTAATTGCAAATGGATTGCTCTCTATACTAATTGAGAAACTTCCTGTCATAGAGGTTTATATATATATACTGAACCTACATTTGTTCTCACAATCAGTGGCTACAGTAATACTGAAGCAAAATAGAAATGGACAAGCTGCAGTGAATGACCAAGGCCTATTACGATTAGGTACACCAACGAACAAAAGAGATTATTCAACGAGTTTTTCAAGTCGATGAATCCTAACGCAACAGGTCAGGTAACACTAAGCTAGTTTCTTAAGTTCATGAGGCGATTGAGAGGGGCATGAAAACATGTGCAATCATTACTTCTTTAACGAGCTGGATAGAGATAGAAGTGGGGGTTTAGATTTCTACGAAGTCAGGGCACTTTACTACATAATAAAGAGCAGCATGCCATTTTGTGGATAATGTGCGAGCTTTATAAATGGGCTGTACTTTACTTTCATGACTTGCTTCAATCACGCCACAAAACCTTTATGTGTCTGCCTCGATTGTTTTCGGGACCACAACAAAAAAAAAGGGCTATGTTAATAAAAGAATAGTGACACCTAATATATGTGTTAATTTTATTTAACATTTACTTGATATATTTTGTTTTTGTCATAATTGATGGCATAAATGTGACATGTAAGAAAATATATCATTTTTTTATTATATATTTGTGAATTATATTTTTTTATTAATTAAAAAAAACTATGCCCTTAAAATATTATATTTTATTAGATTCTAAAAATATAATAATTATTTTTGTTACATAACTATTATTACAGTAAGGATGAGAATGGAGTGAGACAACCCAAATCATCTTGTTTGGAGCTAATTTATCTTCAAACTAACCCCTTTTCTATTTTAAAAGAAACGCGTCGAGGTCAACCCGGCTCGATTTTTAACCCCCTTAATTCAGCCCTAACCGGCCCCCATTTAACCCTATTTTGATAGTAATATCTATCTCAAATTTTAGCACTAAAATTATAAATGTCATTAGATGAATATCTTTAAGTGGCTAAATATATTCTTTTAAATTTATATAGAAATTGTTATTACTAACTATATGAAAGAAACTTATTTAAAATTTAAATAAATAATACATGACACCACTATTTTATCATAAACATGTTTAATTAAAAATTTTATTCTTCAATGCAACAATTAGTCATATAGTTTGCAATCAACTAATTTTATTTTATATTTACAAATTAATAATTACTCATGGTGACTTGCTGAGTAAACGATTAAATATTGGTGACGTGAATTTTAATTCGTCATTTTGTTTGATTATTTTTTTCTTACGTCAAGAAAGGTTTTGCTCACAGACATGGGCCTAATAAGCTCCTGGATAACTTTGCGTTGCTGAAAGAAATGAGGAAGCTCTCAACTTTCGCTAGAGATAGCAGGCAAAATAATCGACATCATGAGGTAATATAGAGATATATATAATCTTTAATAGTTCCTTTTCTTAACTTCAATTTCTTAATTTTGTGATAACTTATGAGAAAACTTCATGATTTGGTGCAACAACCAAGCAGTAGTAGTAATACTACACACCAAACAAACTTTAATTTTATATATTCTAGTCATTTTCATAAACCTGACGAGGCAACATCTTCGTTTCTTGCTCTTGTTCGAACAAATATCAGGGTGAGTTTTAATTCTCTCTATAATTTCTCTCTGTAGAATTATTTATATAGTAATGAAACGTATACATATAGATATATAGGGCAATTTCATTAATATATTTATATTTATATGTGTTGATGCGGGAAAATTTCATTGCTCACACCAAGGTTTGATGTATAACTAGTTTGACAGCTACGGAGATGGTCCACAGCTGGTCAAGTCCTGGTATGCGTCTTCAACGCATTAAGTTGAGCCCTAACTAGTTCTAAAGGTGCTTCAAGAGCCCTTCATTAGTAGTGTGACATGTGTTTCCAAGCTTCAACCCAGGTGAAACAGTGATTCCTTCCCGGTTCGGACTAATTCTAGTCTTCTTCAAGCCTAGCTGTTCAGATGGAAGAAGAAGAAGAATGTTGTCTCCCCTTTTTACCTTAGAAAGAGAACCGTATATATATATATATATATATATATATATATATATATATATATATATATATATAGAAGCTCAATAGTTCCCTTTTATTTTTTCATAGGATAATATATTATCATATGAGACCATGTTGGCTATAATTGGCCAACATTAGTGGTGGCCCTAACTTTCCTTCTTTAATGGGCTGGAAAATGTAAGACACATGAGCTAGATTGTCACTTGCATCCATCGTGCTAGCTGTTAACTTGCTTTTGGCACCCAATTTTGCATAATGAGAGCTTCCACTAAGGTCAAGTGGTCTTTTCATTGTAAGTCGGGAGCAATTAAAGAAGGCAAGTTGGAGCAAGACCCTTTAACTTTCGAAATTAATATTTTTGGTGAGGACCACACACGTTGTCCCTTCCACATATGCCATATACTTAGGCCACATTGCATGACACCCCACTTTAATAAATATCCCTTCAATAGTTGGGTAAGAGCTCGATTTAACCTCAGGTAAGCCTCATCCTTATTAGACTTAAGTAAGACTCTTTACTTGATTTTTAAGATAGTATTTCATAAGGTAGATCGTCCTATAAGATGCTAGCTATAACTTCATGGACTTACGTATTGTTACGTGTCTAATCTATATTTTTTCCACAACAATATATTTTCTATTTTAAGAACATTGGACGACTACATATAGAGTATATGAAGTAGCAATTTACTTCAAAATTTTGGTTTCTGTTTGCACCATAATGTGAATCCATTAATTGTCAAAATAATTATGAAGATCTATAAGTTTTGTTGCGTGACTTATTTTGACAATTTTTCTTACTGCTGTTTTTTTAGATTATGATCTATAAGTTTTGTTGCGTGACTTAATAGTTTCAAAAATACTTTTAAAAGTCTCAATTTATTAAAAATAGTAATTATATTCCTATACAATAATAATTATTTAAAAATAACTAATAAATCTCTAAAATTTGATAAAATACAATATATTTATATAAAATACATTAATTTAAATAAATAAGAATATTATTTTAATAATATATTAATAAAATAGTTATATTTTAATTATTTATAAGAAATTAAATAAAAATAAGTTAAAAATCATAATTAATAGAAATTAAATAAAATAAAACACAAAAAATATTAATTTATTAATAAAATATAGATTAATCTATTTATATTACGACATATTTATAATATATATTTATGATTATATTATAATTTAAATAATATATATTAAAAAATATAAGTACAATAATAAAAATATAATATCAATAAAAATGAATAAATTTATAATATATAGTTAAATATTTATATTATCAATATGTTATAAAATAATATATTATTTATTTAATTAATGTATTTTACATAAATATATTATTTTTTATCAAATTTTAAAAATTTATTAATTTTTTTTAAGATAATTATCATTATATAAGGTATAATTGTTATTAATTTATTAATAAATTAAGACTTTTAGAAATATTTTTAAAATTACTAGAACTTATAAAGTATTTTACTAACCTTTAAAATATCCCTATATCATTAGGTTCACTTTTTCCTGTTTTGTTAGTATTTTAAACAATTAATGAATAAGAAAAAGAAAAGGTAATTGAAGATCTAAAATCAAATGGGAATTAAACCAAAAGATAATAATAATAATTAAAATGGTAGAAAAAAATTGTAAGATTTTGAAGTTTGTTATTCTAACCTTATAAAAAATCTAATATATAATGTAAAATCCTTTTTATATTTATAACCTATCTAGATTAATTACTCCTGCTACAAATACTACACTACACTTGATAATCTCTCTATTTATACTCATATATATTCACCATCAATCATTAGTTCCTCCATCTGCAAAAGTTTCTGTCTCTCCAACCAATTAAAAAATAACTTCGACGTTCCCCATCCATGGCTTGTTCTTCCCATCATTATCTGTGTTTCATGGTTACAGTAATGCTTTCATGCCTCTTTGTGATCACTTCCTGTGATAAAAAAATGAAGGGATGTCCGTTTGATTCCGTTTACACCTTTGGCGTTAGAGATTCTTCTCTCGGCTCTCCTCGCGGTTCACTCATGGCCGATCAACTTGTCGTTGCATTCCATCTTCCTGCTCCAAAAGTCTATAAACAACATCGTTAACACCGCGGCCGACTTCACTACGGTGCAACCTTCACTACTGAAAATGCCAATAGTTCTTGGCAAATGCTTCCTTGAAGAAGGCATTTACATTCCATCAGACAGATTCACTGACTCCATAACCTTATAGCTGTTTATCTTCTCGCATTATCTCACTCCTATATGCTTATATTATTTCAAGTGTCGTCAGAACCTTCAGATTGATTTGTTTGTGGTAGATCTTAGAAGTAATGACTACAAGTTTTCGTTGTTGAACGACAAATCCATCCTGGAGGTCGTAGAATACACACAAATCATAGCCAGCAACATTATAAATAGGCTTGGCAAAAACCCGGCCAAGATCAAGTTTATTTTTTACACATTTAACCAGGTCTGGACTCGGGTTTAATAAAATCGACTCTTTTTGCCTCTGCCAATCCCAAAGTCAAGATATCACCCTACTCAAGTTTATTTCTAATTCTAAGCTAAGCTAAGGGGCGGACCCATAGAGAGCTACCAAGAGTGTCAAAATGCAAATATTCTGCTTCGCATACACAGCTTCCCCATTTTGCACAACTGGCCTCCAACAAACCCACAACACGAGATACCTCAATGCCAATTCACAAAATCTCAAAGAAATTCGAGAATTATATAATACATATTGGACAGTTTATCACATAACCACTTCACCCACCTTTTGTTTTTTATCCCTAAACCCTCTTAACGCCATAATATCATCAAGCTCTCAGCAAGGAAGAGCAAAACTGATACAAGAGTCGCCTTTTCGACGACCCCTCTTCGATGCTTAAATCAACGTCTAATTAGAGATCAAATGAAGAAGGCACAGGTATCTCGATCTAAAATAAGGAAAAATATGAAGAATCTCAAGATAGTCAAGCAAAATATACTAAAATAGTCAAAGTAAAATAAGAGGTTAAGTGAGTAGGCTATAAGGTGGATGAACAGTGCTCCATACAGTATATTTTTATTAATTAATGGAGGTTTTTCATGGTGTGCATGTGGGCTATGGAAGAAAGAGAGACTATCCTTTTAGGGAAGACAACTCTTCTTTTCCTAGAAGTATAGTGAATGAGATCCATTTTGTAAAACTAAAAAAATATGTTTTTATATAATAGAGAAATGCTTGAATTTGATTGAATGGAGTGTGTTGTCTTAAACTTGATTTTTACTTTTATATGTGTCCTTTCACTATTGGCTCTAGTGGTCCCTTATCCATATGACACGTAGTTGATTAAGATAGGTGGGTCAAACCTTATCCAAGTTCAAAAGTCACATATTAGCCTTTTATCGACTATGGAGATTGCATTGTACCCACAAACAGGTGGGACATTCTTATTTGTCCTAGCTGGCACATAATCCCTATTTGGACTCTATACAGTCCCCACATGGGCTCTGCACAGTGTCTAGCAAAATCTTACTGCCAGCTGATTCTGTTGACAACGTGTCTACTATCCACCGATTGTTTCAGGGCTGTCTACCATATTTTTCAGAAAATTGTTTGCTGTCCTATATCTCGTAGTCCCCACAAGAATTTTTTATATTATAATACGATAAGTTTTACCTAGTAGTTTAAATAACAAATATTCTAGTGATATTTAATAAACTTTATTTAATTATCTCCCTCGTTTAACCTAACCAAATATAGTCATTGAAATTAATTTAAGTACATCAAATAAAATTAAATAATAATCATTGAGATTAATAGAATTTTATTTAAGTACGCACCACCCATTAATTGTTAAACATTTTCATTAATTTACATTCAATTTAATTTAATTTAATTTTCATAAAATGTAACTTGATTAAGGCAACATTTTAGTTCACGAGTAACACACGTCACGTCACCCATGGGAAGAAGCCAAGTTAGAGAAAATTTATTAGGAAAGCATGCATGTCAAAATCAACATTTCTTATGCAATAAATATAATCAGTGCAGCTAAAATATTTATTAAAAAGAAGAATAGTTTGATGAATTAAATTAGCTAGATTCGTTAATGGAGTCAAATTAAATTAAATCATAAGAAAATTAGACAACAAATTAGAACTAAATGCAAATAAGAGATGAACAAATTCTAGTTTCCAAAATGGTTAAAAGAAAAACCTTTATCACCTAAAATTGAATTTCGTCGGTGGAATCATGTGATGCCACGTGTTATGCCCTCTCTATGTAAACCCTTCCCAGTTCCCTCCCAAAACCCAAATCGTCTTAAACTATCAACACCAAGCTCCTTAATCCTTCCACCTCTCTTTCCTCTCTGCTTCGATATATCTCCATGGCAATGCAGGTAGCAAACCGCCGTCCTCCAAACGACCTTCTTCTCATAATACCTGCGCCTATGAACCCAAGACCAAGAAGCTTGATTCCTCCAAACCACCCCTGTCGCCCTTCGTTGACGAACTCCAGAATCTCGAGATGGAGTGCCCTCGAACTCCGTCTTTCAATAACATTGTTGAGGCTAGGTTGCTGCCACGCCCTCCCGCTGTGAAGAGGGACATGCGCTCCCCAGCACAGATGGTTTCCACTTCTTTCCTTGATCTCGAGGTTTTGCGCTCTTCTTTATTGGTTTATAATTATCAAAGATTCTTTCATTTTATGTTTTCTTATTGTGTAATTAGATAAAAGTTTTCTGGGTTGGTTGAATTCGATGGTTTTTGTTTTAAAAGTTCTTCTTGTTGTTATACGTCCTGGTTTTGTTATTGACTAATGATTCACGATCTTGATTCTGGTTGTGTAAAAGATTTCATGTTGTTTTTAGGTCTTTTATCTTGATTCTGTTTGTGACATTGACCAATATTTCTAATTTCCCTGGCTTACTGTGATCTTGATTCTGGTTGTGTTAAAAGTTCATGTCATCATTAAGTGTTTTATCTTGATTCTGGTTGTCTTATTAACTATGATTTTCTGATCTCCCTGGCTTATTGTGATCTTGATTATGGTTTTGGAGTGTAGTTGCTTTAAATCAATATAGTCTAATAGTTGTGTCACTTGGTAAAGATTCTTGGTTATATGAGATTTTTATTTATCATTCTTTGTTTTGTGTTTGTTCTGTTTTTGTGCTGATTGAGGACTTTTCAAGTCTTTGTTAAACGAGATTCATATTTCTAAATACGGATTTATGGCAGTGGCGGAGAAAGATGACTGATTGCATCAGTCAGACGAGGGAACTTTTAGATTACGTAGAAGAATGTGCCAATGCACAGACAGGTAAGAAGTCTGACAGTCCAGGCTGCATTGGCCACAACAAAAACAGTGATCCAATAAAGGTATTGATATTCTTTCTTAGTTTGTGTTTAATTACCAATAGAATTGATGAAAATACGAAAATCTGATTCCCGGTAATGAGTCAAGTGAAACAATGGATGCAACTCTTTCTTCTGTAGGTAAATAATGGACTTAGTGGAACTGTGGTCGTGGAGAAGAAAGGCGAGGCTTTAATTGTTCATGTGAAGTGTCCATGTGGTGCGGGTTATGAAATTCTCCTCTCGGGAGGAATAAGCTACTACAAGCTGATGTAGAAGTAGCAGATGGTTGGCCCAAAAAGGCTGATAACCACAACCCATGAAGCACTTTACATTTGTTGGATTACAGTTCAGGTTCTGATTGTTTATAGAAATGTTCTCTGCTACCACCCTTTTAAGGTAGAGCACTCGTAATGCTTGAGCACGCTCATCTCAATTACAACTTCTATTGTTTGATGTGAATTTTTCTTAACATATTGTAGACCTAATATAGATCAGTCCAGTACATATAAATTTTTCTTGATAGCTGTTTTGAATGAAGTACTAATACTAGTTAGGGGTTAATTTCAATTGTCCAGATTTATAACAATGTTTGTACATCCAATCCTGTGTATTTCTTAGACTATTTTGTTGCCACTAGCTTGTAAAGAAATAATATTATCCACTATAGATGACATTTCAGCTACTTATTTAGTCTGTCAATAGAGTGGCTATGATGAATTTGATTAATTGAAAATGAGAGAAATGGATAACAAAGGGCTGAGGGAGTTTCAGTACTTTTTCATAATGCACCGATGGTTTTTGTATTTCTAATTGCATGGTGTCAAAGTATGCAGATTTTGTTAATTGTTTAGTGTTTTCTTTTCTCTTTCCTTCTTTGAAAACAACATAAAATAGAGTGAGAATAAATTGCTCTTGGGCAGAATAATATATATGGTGTATTGTAACAAATGTCATTACTTGCATTAACAAAGATGCATTTTTGTTCCTTATCAGGATGATTGGATGAACATGACACTGAAGACTGTTTCTAATGTTTAGACTTTAAGCCATGCATTTTACATACCATATTTTATGAATGGTTTGAATTTTCACTATTTTTTAGGTAATTTAATTAGTAACTTATGAAATTACTTTTTGTTTTGAACTTTATTAGAATGCAAGTTCTTGTAATGGTTTTCAAACTGAAGGGATGTTCTAATTAAATCCATTTTTAATTATTTCTTTGTTTTCTTGTAACGGTTTCTAACCTGAAGGCATGTTCTTAGATCCATTTTTAATTTATTTCTTTGTTTTCTTGTTTAATCCCAAACACATAATCTTTTGTTGTTGTGTGATTCTTTTTCTTAGTTAGATACTTTTGGAACTTACAAATTGATTCTATATCTTGTGTTGGGTTGTTTTTGGAAATGAATGCGTTAATAGTGTGTAACTAGGAGTCACATTTTGTTTTCTTCTTCAATTTTAATCTTATTGGCAATTAAACAAAAACTAACAAAAATAATTGCATGAAAGAATAATCATTGTCATATCATTGCTTTTATTGTGGATCATGTAATTGTCACATAGATTGTCAGACTTCTTACCTGTCTCTACATTGTATCACAGTATATGAACTATTTTTAAACTCTAAACAAGTTAACCCATTTAAATTTGGGGAGCTTTTTGGTAGTAAGAGTATTTAACTATAAAGAAGGGACTTGGCCATCCCTATAAAAATTGGTCGAGAACTAGAGCCGTTCTCCTTATGAGGTCAAGGCAGACCGAAACCAATTAACATGGGCAAGAGATTTTGAAAAAACTCGTGGGAACTATGTATTTGTAGCTTTTTGAAAACTTAAGACCCCATTTGAATACTGTAAAGAGGCTTTTGCTTTCTTTTAGATTCATGGTTAGATCCTGTATAGTTTTCATAATCTTATTTAAATCTCTTTTAATTAGTTATGTTCTATTTTCTACTGGTATTACCAATTTTCTTGAAGTTTCAGAATCAATGGCTACTAAAACAAATTGATAGCTATCAAACCATTGAAATAGAAAGTGTAATCTCAGAACGATGAGTACTACTATTACTAAGATAGAGCCTCCTTAAGAATTGTAAAATTTCTCTTCCAGCATCTTTTTCACCCTTTTCACGTTCTTCATAGATATTGCATAATGGGCACACCCAAATGCAAGCATTTAGCAAACCTTATCTCAGAACCACCTAAAATTTCGAACTTTTAAACACTTACAAGTTAAAAAACAAGCAGTAACCCCTTGATGAGAGTATTAAATAATCAAGTGGAGGAAGCAAAGGACAAGGACAGGCAATTCTTCAACAGTCATCTTGGCCACCACCATGGTTCATTTCTTCGACTTATTGTTTTTGTAGATGTTTTCCTTCTAGGGTTTGGAATTTGTTAACCATAATAAACTTCATCAATTTCAAGCACAATTAATAAAAAGATAAAACTATGAGCAGCCTTAAACCTTATAAACCCCAATGCTAATACCTTAATCCTGCAAGTCCTTCCCCTTTAGCAAGAAGATCCTATTAATTTGATGTGCAAGACAATTTAAGGGCACATATATTTAAGAGTTTGTAATTGAAGAAACAATGAAAGGAAAGGAAAAGATTCACAAATAAAGAGCTCAATCAGGATGCCGATGTCAATACTCTGTGTTTGTTGAGATTGCCCTTCACTAGAGCCATTATAGTCACTCTACAAGAAGCATGTGGATCATTGACATCAGCACTGGGAAATGTCCATTTTCAATTATACGATCAGCTTCTCTGTTGACATTAATTCCTTCGATCGACAACAGAAACCACCTTATCTTGATACCATTAACTATTACTTTCAAATGACGAGCAACATGAAAAAGAAATGCCAACATATGGAGAAACAAATTGATTAGCAAAGCCAAAATTAACTGCGTCATCATATATATAAATTCATCTATTTTATAAAAGATGCAAAAATTCTCTAAATTCAGTGAGTCGGCGTTATCATGTGATATGCCTTCTCTATATAAACCATTCCCAATTTCCCTCCCAAATTGTCTTAAACTATTCAATACCAAATTTTACATATTTTTGTTGGATAGGTTTCTGTAAGTAAAGCAAAAGTGGATTGGTAAAGGATCTTAATTATAATCTAAATTTGTATTTTGCTATTGCATTATTTTTTCATCTGCTTCTTGTGGCCATGTGTCAAGATTGAAAATCCACATTCCCTGTTTGTTTTTTTAAGGGATGGTTTATATCCTTCTCATTTAGGACTTAAATGTATGGTGTATTCTATGAGTGGTTAGAAGTCGTATAATGCATTCTTCTTCACTCTCGTGTTCTTAAACTCATTTTTAATTTATTTCTTTGTTTTCTTTTCTAATCCCAAGCATAGAATTTTTTGTTAGTGTGTGTTCTTTTTGCTTAGTCAGATACTCTTGGAACTTAAAAAATGATTCCACAAGTGGTGTTGGGTTAGTTTTAGAAGTAAATGCCGTGACATGGTGTAATTAGTAGTCAAATTTTCTTATTCTTCATGAATTTCAGTTTTGTTGGCAATTAAACACAAAATGGCAATTATCTAGTATAACAAAATTATTATAATTGTTTAGATAACACAAAATTGTGGTTGGATAAACAAAATTCGTATCTGTATGGGGCACAACGCCATTTATTCCTGTTTTTAAATTTCGTTTTCACTCGAATTAAAATTTTGAGTACCAAACAGATTATAAATAAACAATTTTTGGTGAAAGTTATCTTTACTAAATAAGTTTTTAATTCTTTTTCAAAATTTAAACATATTTTAATTTCATAATATAAAAAATTTATTTAAAATTTAAAAAAAGACACGACAATTAAATTAAATTAAATATATATTGAATAACACAAAAATCTTTTACGAATTCTTGAATCATAAGATAATTAAAGAATTAATTAGAAATACGTGCAAATAAAACATTTATAAAAGATGAAAAAAAATAGGTTGAACAAAATAAAAAAATGTTTCATCTCAAACCGATTTGAGTCGGCGGAATCACGTGATGCCACGTGTATGCCATCTCTATATAAACCCTTCCCAATTCCCTCCCAAAGCCCAAATCGTCTTAAAATATCAACACCGAATTAAAAGAACAGAGCTCCTTAATCCTTCGCCTTCCTCTCTTCTCCGCTCACCGCTCTACTCCGTTGTATCTCCGTGGCAGTGCACCGCGCCAACCGCCGTTCTCCAATCGCCACCTGTGGCTGTGGCTGTCACAAGCCTTCTGTCTCTTCTGGGTCCCACAAAAGACCTTCTTGTCATAGTACCTCCGCCTATGAACCCAAGAACAAGAAGCTTGATTCCTACAAATCACCCATCTCGCCCTTGGTTGACGAACTCCAGAATCTCGAGATCAACTTCCCTCAAACTCCGTCTTCCATTAATATTCCTGCGGCTAGGTTGCTGCCACGCCCTCCATGCCTTCCCGCTATGAAGAGGGACATGCGGTCCCCAGCACAGAGGGTTTCCACTTCTTGCCTTGATCCCGAGGTTTCATTCTCTTCTTTTTGGTTTTAAAATTTCTCGTCTTTATTATATATCCCGGTTTTGTCATTGAATAATGGTTTTCTAAACTTGCGATCATTGTTAGGTTTTTATTCTCGATTCTGTTTGTGTTATTGACTAAGTTTTTCTAATCTCCCTGTCTTACTGTGTTCTTGATTCTGGTTTTTGAAGTGTAGTTATACTTTAAATCAATGTAGTCTGATAGTTGTGTCACTTGGTAAAGATTCTTGGTCAAACGACTTGTTCATCTTTGTGTTTGCTCTGTTTTCTGCGGATTGAGGACTTTTCAAGTCTTTATTATACAAGATTCATATTTTTGAATACGGATTCATGGCAGTGGAGGAGAAAGATGACTGATTGCATCAGTCGGACGAGGGAAATTTTAGATTGTGTAGAAGGCTGTGTTAATGCACAGACAGATAGGAATTCTGATAGTCCAAGTTACACTGGCCACAACAAAAACAGTGATCCCAAAACGGTATTGATATTCTTTCAAGCAATTATCTTTCTTAGTTTGTGTTAAATTACCAATGAAGTTAATGAAGATATGGAAATCTGATTCCACGTAATGACTCAAGTGAAACACTCACAATTGTGTGGTTAGTTTGATCTGTAACAATTGAATGGCTATTTTAACATACAGAACTATTTGTTCTATAGGTAAATAATGGGCTTAGTGGAACTGTGGTCGTGGAGAAGAAAGACGAGACCTTAATTGTTCATGTGAAGTGCCCATGTGGTGCAGGTTACGAAATTCTCTTCTTGGGAGGAATAAGCTACTACAAGTTGATCTAGGAGTAGCAGATAGTTGGCCCAAAAAGGCTGATAACCCCAACCCATGAAGCACTTAACATTTGTTGGATTACATTTATGATTCTGGTTGTTTATAGTAATGTTTTCTGTTACCATCCTTCTTAATTAGGTAGATCACTAGTCATTCTTGGAGGCTCATCTCAATTATAATATTCATCATTTCGAGACTTACAACTTGTATTGTCTGATGTGAATTTTTCTTAACATTTTGTGGACCTAATATAGTTCAGTCCTGTACATATGAATATTTCTTGATAGCCATTTCGAATGGAGTGCTAGTATTAGTTAGGGATCAATTTCAATTGTTTAGATTCATCACAATGTTTATACGTTCAATCATGTGTATTTCTTAGACTATTTTGTTGCTACTAGCCTGTAAAGAAAAAATACGGTCTACTATATATGACATTTCAGCTACTTATTTGGTTTGTTGATAAAGTGACTATGGCGAAGTTGATTAATAGAAAATGACATGAATTTGATGGTGCAAAGTATGCAGATTCTATTGATTGTTTAGTGTGTTTTCTTTTTTTCCTTCTTTGAAAACAACAGAAACAAAATGAGAATAAATTGTGCTCTTGGGCAGTGATAACATATATTGTATTGTAACAAATGTCATTACTTGCATTAACTATAGAGATACATTTTTTTTTCCTCATCAGGATGCTTATTAAACCTGACGCCGAAGACTGTGTGTTTCTAATGTTTAGACTTTAGGTCATGCATTTTACACACCATATTTTATGAAGTTTGAGTTTTCACTCTATTTTTTGGGTAATTTAATTGGTAACTTTGAATAACTTTTTGTTTTGAACTTTATTAGAATGCAAGTCCTTGGAATAGTTTCCAACCTGAAGGCATGTGTTTAAACCCATTTTTAATTATTTTTTTGTTTTCTTGTAACAGTATTCAACTTGAAGGGACGTTCTTCTACCCGTTTTTAATTTATTTCTTTGTTTCTTGTTTAATCACCAGCACATAATCTTTTGTTGTGGCGTGTTTTCTTTGTCGTAGAATAAATATTTTTGGAACTTACAAGAATGAATTTATATATTATGTTGGGTTGTTTTTGGAAATGAATGCCTTAATAGCATGTAACTAGGAGTCACATTTTTTTTTCTCTTCAATTTTAATCTTACTGGCAATTAAACGCAAACTAACAAGAATAAGTGCATGAAAAAATATCATTGTTTTTATTGTGGATCACACAGATTATCAGAATTCCTATCTGTCTCTACATTGTATCACAGTATATGAGTGTATTTTAAACTTTAAATAAGCTAACCCATTTAAATTTAGGGAGTTTTGCTAGTTAGAGTATTTAACTATAAAAAAGGGACTTGGCCATCCCTATAAAAATTGGTCGAGAACTAGAGCCGTTCTCCTGATGAGGTCAAGGTAGACCGAAACCAATTAGCATGTGTAAGGGATTTTGAAAAAAAATCTAAGAAATCTAGGAGTTGAGTATGCATTTGTAACTTTTTTAAAATGTAAGACCTTGTTTAAATACTATGAAAGGGCTTTTGCTTTCTTTTATATTCATGGTTAGATCCTTTATAGTTTGCATAATATTGTTTACACCTCTTTCAGTTAGTCATACTCTATCTTCTACTGGCTACCAAAACAAACTGATAGCTTTCAAATTATTGAAATAGAAGGTGTAATCTACAGAACGATGAGTGCTACTACTACTGAGATAGAGCCTCATCGAGATTGAATTCCTAGTACGACTTGTCTCTTTAATCTTATCATTTTTGTTTGTAGCCATATTCTGTGTGTTTTGAGGTACACTACAGGAAGCACGTTGATTATTAACTGCAGCGCTCGAAAATGTCCATTTTCAATTACACGATCAGCTTCTCTGTTGAGTCGTTGACATTAATTCCATTAACTAATTAATTTCAAATGATTAGCAACCTGAAAAGAAATACCAACACACGGAGAAACAAATTGATTAGCATAGCTAAAATTGTTATTGCTTAATATTAATAATATTATTCGAAATGTCTGCTATGCTTTTTTATACATTGAACTCTGTAAGGAAAAGAAAATTAATGAGTATATTAATACTGATACATTATCGGAGGGTGTTGTTTCGAGAAGCCGGATTTCGTCTGAGCGAGGAGGCAAACAAGTAAATGGTGGGAAAGCTCATAAGCGAAAATAGCTTAATTCAGCCAGAGATTCATCTTCCAGACGTGAATCATTGTGTTTAATTTAATGTTGCACATTTCTCGAGTGTTTCACTCCAGTAGTTGCCATTTGAATAATATTACTCGTTTATTACTATGTTGAATTTATTGTTCAAAGCTTATTTATAAGCGTTGCTTCAGTGTTTGGGAAATTTTCAACAGCAACCACTGTTCACCCTTAATTTTCGGTAATAACTACTGTGTAAGAAATTTTTCAAAAAATGATCACATGAACTTTTTCGGACCAATTTACCCCCCTTTGACCAATTTTCACAACTTCTTTCTTCTCTTCTCTACCTGTCTGGTTCTCTCTTTTCCTTCTTTCTTTCTTCTTGATTTGCTCGTCCATCATTTCTACCCATGCTGCATTGTAGAATTTGTTTGCTTTTTCCACGACGGTAGACGACTGAACTTTCTCTGAATTAAAGAAAATCACAACTTACAAAGAAAGAGAATCAGGTGAGCTTTTGGAAAATGGTTAACAAAATTTGTAAAAACTATGACATTATTTTTGAGTATTTATGCACAATTAGAGAATGTGATGAAAGAAATTGTGAAAGAAGTGTTTGGTGTAATGATTGAGTAAAAAAGCTGGGAGAAAAATGAGGAAGAAGACGACTCACCCGCTACTTTCGATTACGTAGGAGAAAAATCGAAAGTGTAGTTTCGATTATGAAAGAATTTTTACCCATGATCGCAACTGTACTTTCGTTTTTTCTCCTACGTAATCGAAAGTAAGTTTCGCGCACATGCATTTTTGGCTCTTCTAAGTAGTTACCTTCTACCAAGTAATGAATTTGTAGTGGAACTAATTAAGGAAATTTATTGTTACACATAATTTATATTTAACGTAGACATGAATTTTTTTTTTGTAACATAATGTTTGGTATTAGTGCAGGCATGGGTGACCCAATAACGATAGTTACTATGATCAGCGGATCTTGGGAAACAACACCGAACGGCAGTGAAGAATATGTTGGTGGCAAGATGAGGGGATTTTCTGTTAATCGAGATATAACGTATAATGCTTTTTTGCGAATTTTGTACGAGACATTTACAATTAATCCTTCTGAATTTATCATTAAGACAAGAACCAAGTATTCAGTCTGTACACAATCAGGGGCGTGCGTTATGGCAGCAGATATCACAACTGAAATGGACTTTCGAGCATTCATGTCGGCCAACAGTCCTTATATGGCCAGTCGGAGGGGAAATTGCCCACTATATATTACCTTGTACTGTGTAAATAGTGCAGACGAAACAAGGGCAGAAGCTCCCATTCATGTATCACCTCGTACAATTCCTGCAATGCCAACTCAGTTCATGTCTTCTAGTGGAAGTAATCAAGTGAATGATACTGTTCCTGCAGTGACAACTCAATCTTTATGCAACAGTCAATTTGAGTACACTGGACAAGGGTTTGCAGATCGATACTCCCAGCATAGTCAACTTCCTTCGATCCCTCCAGAGCTCCAACACCGACCTGTAAACTTTTTTGATGATGCAACCACTATTGAAGGAGGTGATTCTCCCCCCCACAACAATGTTGCACAACAAACTGATTACCATGATACCGAGGTAAACATTAATGGTGCTGACATCTCTCAGCCTTGTGAATTTGGACAAAATACAATTGAAGAGGAAAGTGAGTCAAGGGAAGATGGTTGTAACCGTGCCGTTTAGAGGAGTTGCTCAACAGCAGTTCCATCATCCAGAACAATTCATTCGGTGGTTGCCTCATGTTGTACCGTCAGTAATTACGTCGAGTGATGCATTCTCGGGTACTGGATCGAGTGATGTGTGCGTTGGGCAGATCTTCAATACAAAGCAAGAACTTCGAGACAAGTTGGGTTTAGTTGCGTTGAAAAACCACTTCCAGTTCAAGGTTTATAAATCAACCACAGATCAATTTGAGGCCAAGTGCCTTGTTCAAGGATGTCAATGGCGAATTCGTGCCACCAAGAGCAACCGCGATACATATTTTCGAGTGACAAAAATGAACACTGTTCATAGTTGTCAAAATGAAGAGTTACAAGACAGTTATCGCCAAGCAAGCACACGCCTGATTGGGGAGCTAATTAAGGATAAATTCAAAGATTGTAGTCGAAGTTACACTCCCCGGAATATTCGTGATGACGTACAGACTGATTATGGGGTACGACTATCATATATAAAGTCATGGCGCAGTAAAGAACACGCTTTAAAGCTTGTGGTTGGCGATCCTTCAGAGTCATTCAAGGGACTTCCGTTATATTGTCACGTGTTGAAGGAAAAAAATCCAGGGACAGTGACGTCAATTGAAAAAGATGCCGATGATCACTTCTTATACTTTTTCATGTCGTTGGGACAATGTATTCGAGGATTTCGCACCACAATTCGGTCTGTTATTGTTGTTGATGGGACGTTCTTAAAGGGCACATATCGTGGGTCATTATTTGTGGCTGCATCAATTGATGGAAATAACAATATTTATCCAGTGGCATTTGGTGTTGCTGATTCTGAGAACGACGCCTCATGGGAGTGGTTTTTCTTAAAACTTCGGGAAGCGATCGGTTTAATTGAGAATTTGGTTTTCATTTCTGATCGGCACTCTAGCATTGAGAAGGGGATTTCTACTGTGTTTCCTGATGCATCACACGGATTTTGTTCTTACCATATTTCTGGAAATGTGAAGGCTAAGTACAAGATGCGTGCTCAAAAGACAGAGACTTTCATGGCCGCTTACTTCCTCGCGGCTAAGGCGTATCGATTTAGCGAGTGCAATGAATATATGCAAAATCTATGGGTAATGCATCTGGCAGCGGCAGATTATTTAGAAAATGAAATTGGACTGCATAGATGGGCAAGAGCACACTTTCCTTCTCGGCGGTATGACTTGCTAACCACCAATATCGCTGAGAGTATGAATTCTTTGTTGAGGCATGCACGATCGCTTCCTATTATACCATTAGTTGATTATATAAGATCTCACGTACAAAGATAGTTTTACGAGCGTAGGGAGCAGGCAGCAGCCAGAGATGCAATCCTCACCCCAGCAGCGCAAGCAATTATTGATAAACAACTAGAGTTGTCTCGACCTATGACTGTGGAACCTGTGTCACGGAACGAATTTGAGGTTAAACACCGGGGCATTGTTGAAGTTGTTCATTTACAGGAGAAGACTTGTAGTTGTAGGCGCTTTGATTTATCACAACTCCCGTGCGCTCACGCTCTTGCAACATGTCGACATATTCGTTTGTCACACAATTCACTTTGCGCACACTACTACACCACTAATACATGGATGAATGCATATGCAGAGTCTATTCACCCGGTTGGAAATGATGTGGATTGGTTGATTCCACCTGAGGTCCGAGAAATCATTGTCCATCCACCAAGGCAACGTCCTCCTGTTGGGAGACGAAGAAAACAAAGAATTCCTTCTGTTGGAGAGGACGTGATACGGCGTATGTGTTCACGTTGTCATCAACGCAGGCACAATCGTGCTACCTGCAAAAATCCAATTTCCCTTCACCCAAACCAGTGAAATTTGTGTTGTTTCTCGGAAAAGAGTATGTCAGACTGTATTTCTATTTGTACTCTTACATATATAGAAAATTGTTGTGTTAACAATGAAATATTGACCATTTTTACCAATGTATGAAGTTTCTATTGGACTTTGGTTGTATTTACTATAAAATCATTTGTGTATTATTCCTATATTTGTGTAAGTCTTAAGATCCAGCAATTCTGGAAAAATCAAAATTGACTTTCGATCATGTACAAAAAATACAACGTGATCGAAAGTATAGTTTCGACTACACTACACAACGTGATCGAAACTACACTTTCGATCACGTTGTAGTTTTTGTACATGATCGAAAGTCAGTTTCGATTTTTCCAGAATCGCTGGATCTTGAGACTACTTGAAGGCGACTACGCCACACATTCTGGAAAAATCGAAACTTACTTTCGATCATGTTTAAATTTTTTGTGCATGATCGAAAGTAAGTTTTGATTTTTCCAGAATCGCTGGATCTTGAGACTACTTGAAGGCGACTACGCCACACATTCTGGAAAAATCGAAACTTACTTCCGATCATGTTTAAATTTTTGTGCATGATCGAAAGTAAGTTTCGATTTTTCCAGAATTGCTGGATCTTGAGACTACTTGAAGGCGACTACGCCACACATTCTGGAAAAATCGAAACTTACTTTCGATCATGTTTAAATTGTTTGTGCATGATCGAAAGTCAGTTTCGATTTTTACAGAATCGCTGGATTTTGAGACTACTTTAAGGCAAAAACCACAATCACCAAGAATTCATATAACACCTGTTTATAATCATTTTACATGCAACATATGAGGACAATGTGGCTTATATATCATTATACCAATATTTATCGTAATATATACAAACAAAAAAATACAAAAGCATATACAAACACAAACAACTTGCTAACAACAATCTACAATAGGTGACCAGTCCATAACTCAACGGCCATCCTCATCCTAAAAAAAGGTCTGTCTAAAGAACTAAAGTCTAGAGGCCTATTTAACCCTAGATAATATATATACATGCAAGTAAACACACCGCAGTCACCGGATATTTGCTGAAGAGGGATCCCATCTGTCGGTCGTACAACAGTGAATGCCTCTTTAGAAAACTTGAGATCAGTCCTGATGTTGTAAAAACCTGCATCATCGAGCAGGTAAGGGAGTAGCTCGGACATTGGTTGCATAACCTTAAACAAATGTTGCTCAGAATGTGCAGATGGACAGGAGTCGTACATTGTGATTGTACGCCGATGAAAGTGAATCGCGCAGGCCACCCAATGTGAGGAACTGATACAAATGGGCACATAAACCTCATCTACTGTCCACCATGCACGGTGGACAACACTGTTTCTACCCTCTACATGTGACTCAAGATCTGTTTTAATGTAGAAACTGCCTTTCTCGAGCTCTCCGTTCAAATAACCGGCCTAGGCAATTTGCAATGATATCTACAAGGAAATTGAAAATAATTGTTATAGCGATGTGTTAATTATACAATACAACTATAGAATTCAGAGCATATTAGTTAACGTATAAACTTACGAATAGATGTGTGGAAGCAATGGTCCATCGTTGCGGCACCTGTTGGGAGCATACCCCCTGTCTGTGTGCAAGCAGCTGAATGTACTCGTTCATGTGCTGTAATATAAGCAATAAACGCTGATAAACATTCGCTACGTTAAAAAAATAGTAATTGGGAATTGAATATGTAATTCACTTACAGTATCCTCGAGCCATTGTCCTTGATCCGCTATTGTGTCGAGCCAATTTGGAGTAATTGTAACAGTTCGGGTCTCAATGCGTGCTTTCGGAATAGCCATCCACTGCAAATATTCTTTATATAACTGCTCTGGAACTCGACGTGTTACATCAATAACATACTCTGGAGTGTATTGTGGCCATTCTCTCACTGTCAAAGGACCTTTACCCCGACCCCGTTTCTTGAACGGGTTTGTATATGGGGTCCGTTGAGATTTGCCCGTCTTATACTCTCGGCCGAATTGACTAACATTTGCTTCTACAAGCATCTGAGGAATTGGTCGATTGGCATTAATATCTGTAGGCGCCTGAACAATGTGCACACTATCTGAACCTACAGCATCACCCTGCAATACCTGTGAACACATACAATAACATTTAGCACGAAACGTTTTGAAAAAATTCAGGCAGAGTTTACCCTGTAAATTAGACATCCCAATAAAATAACAACGCGTGCATAAAACTAATTTTATTATATATATAAACATTGGGGCCTCAGGCACCCTATTTGGCTCCAACCAAGCTTAATAACAAAGCAAAAAATCAAGAATAAAGTGTGGGGCGTTAGGCACCCTATATAGAAAGCAACAATGTAAGTAATACAATATGTACAAATAAACACAATCCATTCTATTTGGCATCCAACAACCACTAGAACATGTGACTCAAGATAATCACACATGCGGATCCTGCGCCGAATCTGATCCAGTCCGATGAGCTAACTCCTTGACTAACACCGTCAAAGTCTGATCCTGTTGATGCAGAAGTTCTTCCTGACGACGCAATATATCTTCGTGCTTGCGCCACATCTCCTCCTGCCTTTCGGTGTACGCAATGAAATCAGCCCGGAGAGCACGAATCTCCTGGCTAATATCTGAACAACTCTCTGATGGTCCCGGGATGCCAGCAGATGGTGGTGGGGGACTGCGGTCCATGGACGAGACCCCAGGAAATGAATCATGTCCTGTAGGCGAGTAATTAAGGCCATCATGCTGAGGAGCCTCCTCAGATGCAGTGATATGACGTGGACGCTACAAAAAAGATTCAGATTGTTAGACATTCGTGTCCTAAACGCTGTAAAATTGCCCCACCTCTCATAATCAACTTAAAATATTCAAGTAATTTACCTTTCGCCTACTTTTCCTTGGACTCTTTGGAGTGGGCGGTAATGAATCCTGGGCATCATCGTCATCACTCGTCGCCTCTTGCTTAGAAAGATTGTGCACTAATATTAGTAAAGGCTTAACAAAAAATAAATAAAAATTAATTAGTTAATGTAAACGGCTCACCATCGGTGTCCTCGGCGAATGCGATGACACAGCCTGCTCAGGAATAACAGAACTGGCGTACTCACCACCAAATGCTGAATCAGACTGTAAAGTACGACCATAAGGTAATGCACGCTCTATCGCGGAAGCTTCCATGATACGAATCACGGACGGGGGCTGGTCAATAAAAGGACAATAAATGTGATTATAAAATACAAAAGATTAACATTAAATACAATATGCATGCTATTATTAAATTGTACCGATCTAGCGTTGAAAATGTATAACTTAAGGTCTTCGTCGCGGACGTTCTTTCGTGTCACGACCCACCTCAACATACGAGGAAGACGGGAATTAGTACGCTTCCCTAACTCCGATCCAGCCGTAGAGATAGCCTCGTACATCCAAAACTACATGAAAATAAAAGTTTCATTATTGATACAATATTATGTATTGTACAATTTAAATGTAATTACAAAATTCAATATTGAAGTGTATTTGAAGTACCTGAAATGCAAACGGAAACCCACAAAGGTTGTACCGGTTGACGTGCTTCAACCCTTTCTTCCGCTTCTGAGCCTGTTTGACCTTGTACGTAGACAACTGTCGAGCCATCACCTTACTTAAAGAACGGAATGTATATGTCCATACAACTGACCCCCACGGAAATCGGTTGAATTGCTCTAAGTCGTCTACCATCTGCAGTATCCACATATCCGTGTGATACAGCTGCCCCCGCGCAAGTAAAAATAGGTCCATCAACACATATAGTGATAACTTAACTGCGTCCAAGTCATCTATAAGTCTAAAGTCAATTGCCTTATATGCTTCCTGTAAATCCTTTAATTCCATACTCGTTTGTCCACCAAAGTACATTTCCCTCAACCTTGTAGACTCAGTTGTATCACTCGGATAAGGTCCGAAAGTCAACCTTGTAACCAATCCGAACTCAACGTGCGAGAAACGTACAGTACTACCCCCTACTAGAAACCACATCTCTTTCTCCACCCCTTCTGTGACCACCTCATGCAGTAGCATCTTATGCACAAGGTTGCCTGAGAATGATAGCTCTTTAAGATCCAGTAAATTACCTAAACATGTCTGTCTAAACAGCTTGAGTTGGGTGGGGCTAAGCTTCTGTCGCACCTTCTTTAACAAACGTTCTTTCGATAGTGAGGTCACAACTGCTGGAAAATGTTCGGCCTCCGGAATCTTTAACTCCGTCGTCACATTCGTAACCATTATCACCTGGCATATAAAAAAGACAACAAATGTAAGTGATAGAATATAATAACTGTCACTTGAATGACTCAAAAATAACAAACATAAACAATAGACGAAGGCAACAAACAACAACAAGTAACAATTGTTTCTGGAAAAATCGAATTAACAGAAACAGTTAATTCTACAAAATTTAATTCCTGCATAAATCGAAAGTACAGTTCATTGATTCTGGAAAAAACGAAACTAGGTGACTATTTCCCAAATGTTAATTGATTCTGGAAAGAACGAAACCATACTTTCGTTCATGCAACTACAGTACAATGTGCCCGAAACTAGGTGACTATATCATGTAAAATGTTAATTGATTCTGGAAAAAACGAAACCATACTTTCGTTCATGCAACTACAGTACAACGTGCCCGAAACTAGGTGACTATATCATGTAACATGTTAATTCATTCTGGAAAATACGAAACCATACTTTCGATCACTTTGTCAATACAGTTTCGTTTACAACATACACGTAAACATGTGATCGACACTATCGGGCTTCCCTCTAATGTCAAACACGACGAAAAATCAATCCAATCACCCAAATTTCACACAAGAGGAACCCTAATTTATGCATATTCCAACAACAAATATGTCTTCTACATTATTTCTAACCACAAATCGCGAAAAAAAGTACAAAAATTTTATGAAATTCAACATACCAATTTGATTCCAACTGTCTATCGTCGTTTATCGGTCAATCTTCACCGAACCCCATCGTCTATCGCCGCTCTCCGAACTACGTCTATCGCCGCGCTTCGATTTTGTTTAGGGAAATTTTGGGACTTTCGATTTCGTTTAGGGCAAATTCTGAAGATTTGAGAATTTAGGTTTCGTTTAGGGTTTGCAATTTTCGGTTTCGTTCACTTTGGACAATTAGGTTTCGTTTAGGGTTTGTTTTCGGTTTCATTTTGAGAAAATGAAAGCAACAGTTCCTTTAATTTTGTCAAAAATGGTCACGGGGGTAAATTGGTCTGAAAAAAATTCATATGGTTATTTTTGAAACAAATTATGTATAGTGGTTATTACCGAAAATTAGGGGTGAACAGTGGTTACTGTTGAAAATTCCCATCAGTGTTTTGATTGTTTTATCAATACATATAATAATGGAATGAACCTTATTTAATTATCTCCCTCGTTTAACCTAACCAAATATAGTCATTGAGATTAATAGAATTTTATTTAAGCACCACCTTTTAATTGTTAAACATTCTCTTTAATTTACATTCATTTTAATTTAATTTTCATAAAATGTAACTTGATTAAGGCAACATTTTAGTTCACAAGTAACACACGTCACGTCACCTATGGGAAGAAGCCAAGTTAGAGAAAATTTATTAGGAAAGGATGCATGTCAAAATCAACATTTCTTATGAAATAAATATAATTAGTGCAGCTAAAATATTTATTGAAAAGAAGAATAATTTGATTAATTAAATTAGCTAGATTTGTTAATAAAGTCAAATTAAATTAAATCATAAGAAAATTAGACAACAAATTAGAACTAAGTGCAAATAAGAGATTAACAAATTCTGGTTACCAAAAGGTTAAACAAAATAAAAAAAACTTCATTACCTAAAACTGAATTTAGTCGACGGAATCACGTGATGCCACGTGTTATGCCCTCTCTATATAAACCCTTCCCAGTTCCCTCCCAAAACCCAAATCGTCTTAAACTATCAAAACCAAATTAAAAGAACAGAGCTTGCTCCTTAATCCTTCACCTCCCTCTCCTCTCTGCTCCGATATATCTCCATGGCAATGCACCTCGCCAACCGCGGTCCTTCAACCGCCACCTGTGGCTATGGCTGTGGCTGTCACAAGCGTTCTTTCTCTTTTGGGTACCACAAACGACCTTCTTCTCACAATACCTCCTCCTATGAACCCAAGACCAATAAGCTTGATTCCTCCAAACCACCCTTGTCGCCCTTCGTTGACGAACTCCAAAATCTCGACATCGAGTGCCCCAGAACTCCTTTTGTTAACATTGCTTCGGCTAGGTTGCCGGCATGCCCCCCCGCTGTAAAGATGGACATGCGCTCCCTACCACAGAGGGTTTCCACTTCTTGCCTTGATCCTGAGGTTTCGTTCTCTTCTTTTTTGGTTCGTAATTATAAAAAATTCTTGCATTTTATGTTTTCTTATTGTGTAATTAGATAAAAGATTTCTGGGTTGGTTCAATTCGATGGTTAAAGAAAGAGCTATAAAACTAAGCAAGTATACAAACAATATTGTTTACAAAAGCCTTAACTTTTAACTTTTCTTTATTTTGTCAAAGAAAGGAATACACAATACAAAGTGTGCTTAAAGACAACTCATTCAAGCAGTCAACCTAATGAACTCTTTTAAATGCGTCCATAATTTGCCGCACATAATGAAAATGTGACCCCCCTATATCACTAAGTGCATGTGTTTGGTAGCTACCCCATTGCCCTTTTATGTCTTGAAATCTTGGTGCAATGTGAAGTTCAGACCTATTAAATGTTATCTTGATCATCCCTTCCCGTTCTAAGTTTTGCAATGCATGCTTGGGAGTCCTTACTTTTGTATGCAAAATTTGCATTGCACTTCTTTGACACATGTTTCTTTTGCTTGTAACCATGAGAGGTTTTGTTGCAAATGCCTGACATTGCTCAAAATATTTAGTAGGAAGTACCACAATGCTTTCTCTAGAACTTGTTTTAGGGTCCTTTTAGAGTGCTTGATGCCTACTGCATGTCTCGTTGGTATGTACTTTTGCCTTCATAAATCTGCTCGCTCAGACAACTCTCTTAGGTAAGGATTGCATTAAGAAGGTTTTGCATTTGATCTCTGCTTGTGGTTACTTGTACTTTTCTGCAGTACCTCAAGGAACTCTAGCTTTTCTCTCTCACAAACTCATTCCCAATGGCTATTTTAGACACTTCTTGGTCCTTTTTTACTTGGTCTCAACAAGCATTGTTTTATAACACTTGACTAGTTCTTCCTTAATCTTGATATGTTATATAACACTTGAATGGTTCTTCCTTAATCTTGATACCCTACTTCTTGTTGTATGTTTATTAGAGTGAAGGTTCTAACGCCTTAGTTTTCAAAACTCACATTGCACCACCCTTATTGCGTCTATTCTCGTAATGAACAAACTCTTTAAATAAGCAATCACATTCGCTTTATTTTGCAAAAAGAAATCTAGACCCAAGGTTTCATTGAAATCCAAAAAAAGAATTATCAGGAATCCTGTAACTTCTTGTCATGCTCCGACTTGCAAAGAGCTTATGATTACCTCTCAATACCTACATTCATCGAGTTAGTGATCACACAACTCTCAACACCCAATGAACTTGTAACCTTAGATGTTGCATTCTTTTGCCACTTAGAAGTTGTTTGTTGCTTTAGTGTTAAGCAGGGTCTTTATCTCCCTTTCATTAACATATATTGTTGTATGTATTAGTCCATATTTGCATCATTATACTCTAGTACGACATCTGTGCTGTAACGGATTTAGCCTTTGCATGTCTTTCTTTTTGTCTTAATTTTTGTAGACTTCCCTATAAGTCATTGAGTTTTTCTAGCTTTGGACATTTCTTTCACTTCATATGGTTTGTTATAAATAAAGCACTCGAAACTCTTTTTGTCTTGTGGTTTGGTCTTATGGGATTTGCTAATACTGAAAATAGAGGTTTGTGTGTGAGATTCAAGTGTTTACTAAATAAGGGGTTAACTAAACTCTCTTCTTAAGGATAACAATAAAAGGGATATAGAAACACCACCCTAAAGTTGCTAGACAAAGGTTGTAGAACTTAAAAAGAAAATAACTCACCACTGAATGAAGATTCTCCAAGATATATGGAGTTAATAAAATACAAAATTTGTATTAAAGTCAACTAAAAATAACTTGATTTCAATTTTCCTACTTGAAGCCTTTATATAGGCTTTTACAAAGATGAAATGTCAAAGGTTAGGCTAACAACCATTAGAAAATTTCAAAGGTTAGGCTAATAACCTCTACCTAACATTGACAAACTAATACAAAAAATTTAATACTTTTTGTAAAACATACTAAAACACTAAGACTTTGAGTTACATGCGTATTTTTTCAAAACAACTAGAAATTAAACAAAATACAATGAACTTTGTGTAGAAAATCTTCAAAACTCGTCCTTCTAAAAATCTTCTATGAAAGTGAATATGTTATGAAAAATTTATCATAACTCTCTCTAGAAATGTCCAAATTGAAAAGCTATAAAATTTTTAGAAAGCTTATTTCTCCATCTTTGTAGAAGTACCAACCATTTTTAAAAATTACCTCTCAGGGAATACAATTTAAATTTTGAAATTACCCTTAGTAAATTAGGGTAATAATTTTGAACTTATTGGCACTTAAGTCTTGATCTTGATATTCGGACACTACCGTGTCAATCTTCCCTGCTTGAAAAAAACTCGAACTCGAGTTTATGTTGTTATGATCTTTATAGTATAGAGATAAATCTGAAGCATTGAATGTAGATAAAACGCTATAACTTTCTAGCAGCTCAATCTTGTAAGCATTTTCTCTAATTCGTTGCAATACCTTGAATGGTCCATTAGCTTTAGGCTTGAGTTAGAATATTTTTCAAGTGGAAAACGTGTTTTTCGGAGATATAACCATACTAAATATCCTTCCTCAAACTTGACATGCTTGTGATGTTTGTTAGCAGTAAGTCGATGCTTTTTATTTTGTTTCAGAATTCTAGCACCAACTTGCTTATGAAGCCTTTTGATAGTCTTATCCCTTTCTTCAGTGTCTCCGCTAAAATATTGATGAGTAAAAAGTGGGGTTAAATGCATCGGACTAATAGTATTTTTGCGTAAACAATCTCAAAAGGACTTTTACCAGTAGATTGACTAGTTGATCAATTATAAGCAAATTCAAGTTAAGGCGAGATGACATCCAATCATCGAATATTCTTATCAATATAACTTCGTAACAAATTTCCCAAACTTCTATTTGTGACTTCATTTGATCATTAGTTTAAGGATGATGAGAAGAGCTAAAATTGAAACTAGTGCCAAGTTTTCTCTATAGTGTTTGCCAAAAGTGACTCAACAACTTGGAATCTCGATAAAAAACAATGGTTTTTGGAATACCATACAACTTCACTACCTTTTTGAAATACAAATTAGCCATATTAGAAGCATTTGCTATTTTATTGCATGGAATAAACTGGGCCATTTTAGAAAACTTATCCACCACCACCATAAAAAAATCTTTAGTTCTTTGAGTTCTTGGTAATCTAACAATAAAATCCATGTTAATGTCTTCCTAAGGACTTGTAGGAATAGGAAGGGCTTTATACAAATCAGAATTTTGATCATGGCTTTTAGCAAGATGACATATTCGACATTGTTGAATATGTTTCATCACATCCCTTTGCATCTTAGGCCAATAGAATTTTTCTGCCACTAAAGCGAGTGTCTTGTCACTCCCAAAATGTCCACTAAGGTTGTTGTCATGAGCTTTTTGAATGATAGACTGCTTCAAAGAACACTTTGGAATGCACAAACAATTATCCTTAAAAAGGTAACCATCATGAATAAAAAATGGTTGTAAGAACTATTTGCACATTCAAACCAAATCTTTCCAAAGTCAGCGTCATCTGGATAAAAATCTTTCACAACTTCAAAACTAATCACTTCCACATTCAAGGCTGTTAACAACTTGTGTTTTTGACTCAATGCATCAGCCACCACGTTTCATGAATCAGCTTTGTGTTTGATAGAGAAGTTGAATGATTGAAGAAACTTCACTCATTTGGCATGCCTCTTATTAAGTCTTTGCCAGCTGTTAATGAATTTCAAAGCCTCATGATCAAAATATAAGCAAATGGTTGCAGTAACAGATACTATTTCAATGTTCCAAAACTCTATAAATGACATAGAACTCATTGTCATAAGTTGAGTATCCCTGCTTTACATCATTTAGCTTCTCACTAAAGAAAGCAATGGGTTTGAATTTTTGACTCAAAACAGCTCTAATTTCAACATTAGAAGCATAACATTCAACATGAAAAATTTTGTTGAAATTTGGAAGTTCAAGAATAAGGGCTTTAGTTACATTTTTCTTTTAGAGTTCAAAACTCCTTTGTACTTCACTTGTCCACTTGAATGAATCAGCCTTCAACCATTTAGTGATAGGAGCAACAATGGTGCTAAAACCTTTGATAAATCTCTAATAAAATGACTCTAATCTATGGAAGCTTCGGATGTCATGAAGTGTTGAGGGAGTTGGCCAAGATAGAATAACTTCTATATTATTTGGATCAATTTGAATTCCTTCACTAGACACTACATAGCCTAGGAAGATTGAGTTGTCAGTAAGGAAGCTGTACTTCTCCAAATTTGCATATAGTATTTGCCCCCGTAATGTGCTGAAAACCATGTAAAAATGCTGCAAATATTATTTCTCATCCTTGCTATACACAAGAATGTCATCAAAATATACAACAACAAACTTTCCAATGAAAGGCTTAAAAATATGATTCATAAGGTGAATAAAAGCACTAGAAGCATTAGAAAGACCAAAGGGGGTAGCCATCCATTCGTGAAGTCTGTCGCGAGTTTTAAAGGTTGTCTTCCATTCATCTCCCAGTCTCATTCTTATTTGATGGTAATCGCTTCGAAAATTAATCTTAGAGAAAATTGAAGCTCTATGCAATTGGTCTAGTAGGCCATCAAGTTGAGGGATAAGAAAGCGATAGTTAATTGTGATTTTGTTTGTCGCTTTACTATCAACACATATACTCCAAGAACCATTAGATTTGGGTACCAAAAGGGCAGGGATAGCACATGAAGTCATGCTCTCCCTTATCAAACCTTTAGCCATGAGTTTGTCAATTTACCGTTGCAGCTCTTTATGTTCTTTCGAGCTCATTCTATAGGTTTCTTTGTAGGGTCGAACAACTTTTGGAACAAAATC
Source organism: Melia azedarach (assembly GCA_028052125.1). Classification (NCBI taxonomy): domain Eukaryota; kingdom Viridiplantae; phylum Streptophyta; class Magnoliopsida; order Sapindales; family Meliaceae; genus Melia; species Melia azedarach. The sequence continues at coordinate 7,420,456 of CM051402.1, read as the reverse complement.
AATGCAATGTTGAATGTCTCTTATAGGTGAAAGACTTGGTGGTATTTCATTTGGGATCACATCTTCAAATTATCAAAGTAGACCTTTCACCAACAATGAATGTTCTGGGTTTTTCACATTTTCTTTCAAAACAAGAAGAACACAAATGTTGTCACTCTTCTTTGCCTCCCTTTCAAACCTAGAAAGAGTAAGAAAAATGTTTTCCTCCCCTTTGATAGGTTTAGTAGCATAACCTTTCATCTTGAAAGAATTTAGAATATTCTTAAGACTATCTTTTTTAAAAGAGTAAGTGTTTTTAAAGCCATCATGCATAGCCTTTCTATCATATTGCCAAAGACGCCCAAGAATTAAATGACAAGCATCCATTAGAACTAAATCACACCAAAATTTATCTCCATATTTTTTTCTAATAGAAAATGAAACAAGCCAGCATTTGTTTACTTTAATTTCACTTCCTGTTCGTAGCCAAGACAACTTGTAAGGATCTGGATATGCCTATATTTTGAGCTTTAATTTATCGACCATCTTAGTAGAAACAACATTTTCAAAGTTACCACTCTCAATGATAACATCATACAACTTATCATGATATGTGCATCTTATGTGGAAAATGTTCTTCCTCAACCAATCATCGTCATTTTCTTTGTGACTAGCATTTAATGCCCTTCTAGCAATGAAAGATTCACATTGATCTTTATAAGTCTTTTTCGCTTCCTTTTCTGAGTTGCCTTCGTCTTCAGCCTTCGTATTAACTTGATCGTGTTGTCCTCCTTCTTCAATAAGGGTTACAATTCTACAATTTGGACAATCTAAAGCAATATTCCTAATTCCTTGACATTTAAAGTATCTGCGAGTGTTGGTAGTAGATGAGGTCAATGGTTGCTTGCTTCTACTTCCTTTTGTTGTCTCCTTGAGAGTTGATATTGTCACTGAATTAGACTTAGAGCTTGAAAAAGTTGTTTGCTTAGAGTGATTATTAGAATATCCATCTCTTGCTAAAAAAAGCAGATTTGTGTTGCGTACCTCTCTTAGTTGCTTCTTGACTTTTAACGCCAGCTTACACACATCATTGTAGCTCCAATAAGGTTGTAGCTATACTACATTTCCAATTTCTGGTCTCAAGCATCTTAAATAACGAGCTATTATTAGTTCTTCTGGCTCGACAATGTCACATTTTAACTTAAGATGATCAAATTCAGTATAATATTCTTCCATAGATAAACCTTTTTGCTTGAAATTGTAAAACTTTAAGAAAATATCTTGTCGATAATTATCCAATAAGTATTTTTGTTTGAGCTCCCTCTTTCTCTTTTTCCAAGTGATAATTTTATCTCTTTTTTCACGTGCTCTTCGTCTTTTAAGATTTTTCCATCATAAGGATGCATGTTTCTTCAACTTGATGGCAACAAGCTTCACCTTTATATGTTCAGGAACATCCTTGAACTCAAAGATTCGTTTAATGGTGTGAAGCCAATCAACAAACTCTTCTGGTTGCATCCATCCTTCTACCTATATAAGAGGGCTTACTCCTATTAAGAAATACAAAAAAGAAAATTCTACCAAACCTTAACTTTGACATGGTATCAGAGCATTTCTCAAACTTCTTTCATAAATCTTAAACTGCCACTATAGGCTAACCAGATTCTTCATTTAGAATTGGTCTTGAAACAAGGGACTGACCATAGATGACAGAAATACTGCTATTATCCCTACGAACCAAACTCAAATCTTAATTGAATCACCCAACCTTATTAACTTACCATTTGGATTTAGATTGAATGATACAAACTTCAAAAACTGGTTATGTATGATTAAAGCTCATATTGGTGGACTAAATAAACTTGGTTATTTGAATAGGCAGACCCCAAAAGTAGATAAAGAAAATCATGATTACTCAAAATGGTGCACTGAGGACACAATTGTGTAAGGATGGTTATTAAAACCATGGAACCACATCTCCTTGGTCTATTTATTGATCTTTCATCAGCCAAGGAAATTTGGGATAGTGCCACCCAAACTTTCTATGATAGGTGTAATATCCAATTTTTATTAATGGATACTTATATATAACTTTTAGATAATGAGATTTTATTAGGGAAATAACTGAAAATACCCATGTTTATTAACAGAAATTCAAAAATACCCTCTCCCAAACTTTTCAATCAAACATGCCATTGTTTAAGTTTTTCGGACAAAAATACCCATTTTCACGCAATTCGCTAGCATATTTGCGTCTTCCCTGTTTTCTGCTTCTGCAATTGTGTTTATCTCACAAATTCTCTAAATTTAACAATCATTCTATTTGATTCAATTGACAAGCCTATTTTATAATAAGTTTGTTTTGGTAGTTAATCTGAGTAAAAAAAAAAGATTTCTCACGTAAAAAAATCAAGTTTATGAAAATCAAGTAAAGACGCAGTTCTGTCGAGTAAGGGGGAATCCCACTTACTCGACAGTTTCTGTCGATGTCAAATAAAGGGAGAATTTCTCCCTTACTTGATAACACTGTCGAGTAAAGGGGGAAATCCCCCTTTACTCGACAATACTCGACAATATATTTCTCCTTAATCGACAATGTGTTGTCTGAGTACTGGACCTTTTATTATCATCATCATATACATTGACTGATTAGTTATTATTTTCTTTGGGATTTTGTAGTAATGGCTGGACAAGTTATGATCGCGACACAGTTTGGAGGTTCATGGGAACACTCTTCAAATGGTAGCGATGTTTACGTCGAGGGAGAAGTAATGCCGTTTTGTGTTGATGCAAACATTCAGTATGAACAATTTATGGAAATGTTATATGCTGCACGTGGGATTAATCCAACTAATAGCGTGATTATAGCAAAAGCAATCTTTGTTGATAGTGCGCAATCTATTTGTATATCTTCGCCGAAAGCAGCCATGATTAATACAGAATCCACCTTTTGTGCCTTCATTCATGTCAACAGCGCAGAATATGTTGTTGTGAGGGGCCATTGTTACTTGTATCTTACCGTAGAACAGGTTAACAATGCCGTAAATCAACAAGGGCACATTATTCTAAACATCCAACCGTAACTGTACCCCCATTTAGATCTTTAAGGGGAAGTAATCAATTCAGTGTTCCAGTTTTGTCAACACTGTTTCAGAGCAGGCAATTATCTGGTTCAAGGTTTGAAGAACAGCATTGTCCAAGTACAGAAGCTGATAACTCACCCCCAATGACTGAACCTTGTAGAGTTGTAAATGATGATGATACAACCACAATTGCTGACATTGGGCATTCTCCTCTCTACTGTCAGAAAGGACAAGCAAACGAGATCCCAGAGACTGAACAAAACTTTGATGCCACGGAGTATCCTAACTGATGGGAAGGTAGGAATGTGGCGGATAATGATGAATCGGAGGGAACAACAGATGTGGGTACAGGACCGTGTAACAGAAGTAGCTCAATGCCTTGTCCTGTAGAATCGAATCAATACATCCGGTCATTGCCCCCTATTCCACCATCTATAACCATGCCAAGCATTGCATGCTCCAGTTCTTGGTCTAAGGATGTATATATTGGGCAAATTTATGGAACGAAGCAAGAATTACGAGACCGATTGGGGTTGATGGCACTGAAGAACCATTTTCAGTTTAAGGTTTTCAAGTTAGATAAAGCCCGTTTTGAGGTAAAGTGTATAGTGGAAAGTTGCAAATGGCGAGTTCGTGCTATTAGGAACAATGATGATGTATTCTTTAGAGTAACGCACATTGATGCAACTCACTATTATATCAACGAACAGTTACAATATAGGCATCGACAAGCAAGTAGCCGGTTGGTTGGACAAATCATAAAGGATAAGTTCACAAATGCCAGTCGGATTTACACACCAAGGAATATTTGTGATGATATATAAAGTGAATTTGGAGTTCGCCTACCGTACGCAAAGACATGGCAAAGCCGAGAAGTGGCATTGGGAATTGTGTGCGGAGATCCAAGTTTGTCGTTTAAGGGGCTTTTGTTATATTATCACGTGTTAGAAGAGAAAAATCCATGGACAATCACGACAATTGAGACAGATGGGGAAAACCATTTTATGTATTTGTTTGTGGCGCGCGGCCCATGTATTCGAGGATTTTGCAATTCCATTCGTCCAGTCATCGCAGTCGACGGTACATTTTTTAAGGGAAAACTTCGGGGAACATTGATTGTAACTGTTGCACAGGATGGAAATGGAAATATATTTCCCGTTGCCTTCGGGGTTGTTGATTATGAGAATGATGCATCATGGGAGTGGTTTTTTTGAACTTACGGGGAGCCATTGGGTCGATGGAGAATTTGGTTTTTATCTCGGACCGACATAGTAGCATACAGAAGGGGATTAACTCGATTTTTTCGGAAGCCACTCACGGATTCTGTACTTTTCATATATTTGGAAATTTGAAGATAAAGTATAAGATGAGGCAACAAAAAACTGACACATTCATTGCAGCATACTTCAAGGTAGCCGATGCATTTCGAGCTAGTGATTTCAGAAGATATTTGGACAACTTACGAATTATACATCTTGCAGCGGCAAAGTACTTGGAGGATGAAGTGGGGATCTATATGTGGGCGAGGTCACAGTTTCCCTCGAGACGGTATGATATGCAGACTACAAATATTGCTGAGAGTATGAACTCTCTCTTGAGACATGCACGAAATTTACTGGTCATTGCTTTAATCAAGTACATAAAGTCGGTAATTCAAAGGTGGTTTTATGAACATAGAGAGTTGGCAACTGCCAGAGAAGGATACCTCACAGATTCGGCGTAAGCAAAGGTTGATGAACAAACAGAGTTATCTCGGACAATGAATGTGTATTCGGCGTCACGTTTTGAGTTTGAGGTGAAGGATAGGGGCAATGTTGACATTGTTGACATACGGGAGAAAACATGCAGCTGTGGATACTTTCAACTTCAACAATTGCCTTGTGCCCACGCTCTGGCAGTCTATAGGCACATACAATTATCACATCAATCGTTGTGCTCTAACTACTACACTACTGACATGTACGTGGCTGCGTACGCCAAGGTTATTCATCCTCTAGATAATGATGTTGATTGGGTGGCTCCTGAACAGGTTAAAGAACGTGTAGTTAACCCTTCACGTCAGCGTCATCCAACTGGACGGCCAAAAAAATAGCATATACCATATGTCGGGGAAAACATTGTTAGGAGGAGGTGCACGCGGTGTTTGCGGATGGGCCATAATCGAGTAACATGCAAGAATCCGGTTCCACTCCACATGGATCAGTGACTTCAGTTTACTTATTATCATTTGTTGCTATATGAGTGTAACATGTATGTACTCATCTGTATTGAATTTATGAACCGTTTATTGGTATATTTATATTTGAAGTACAATTTGTTGTTACAATTTTTATGCTGTAATCCATTTTAATATTGTAAAATTATTGTATTATCTTTGTGTTACCTTGTGCACTATAAGATACAGGTTCCATTATTAGGTTAGTGTGTAAATGCAAATGACAACTGCATGTGGGATTTATAAAATATAAAGTAAAATAAACGTCACATACCTTACAACTACAACAACTGTCCCACCTACAAATCAACTGCCACCCTCAGCCTCAAGGCAGGTCCATTCTCAGGACCAAAATCAAAAGGAATTCCTAACCCTAAATATTATAAGAACATACAAGTGAATACCCCACAGTTGCCTGAGGTTAAGGCCTAACGAGGAATGCCATCAACCAGCTGACTATACACGAATGGGTCAAGGCTATGGTCCACATCTGGTCGATGGTCGAAGAACCCCGTCTAATCTAGTAGATGGGGAAGCAAACAGCATAACGGTCATAGTGCAATGTCTAGCTCAGCATCGGAGTGCGCATCCGGGGCAGAGTCATAGACACGGATCTCCCGAAGGTCGAAGTGCACCTCGCACGCCACCCAATGATCGCCGCATACGTTAACAAAAATGTACACGACATCGACAAAAATCCAGTCCCTGTGGCCCCGGCTGCTCCTGCCCACGGCAAATTATTTGATATCGTTGTTTGGATAAAAAGTCCCCTCATCCAACGTGCCTGACAAGTATCCGTTGTATGCTCTCTAAATGAGACTCTACAAGAGAAAATCAATATATTACCAAAAGAATATGTTATATCATCACTTACGACTAAGTGAGGGGATGCAATAGTCTAATGTGGGATACTCGATCTCGACACATGAGCTGGCGATGTGACAACATGTCTATGTATTCAGTCAAATGCTGCACACAATCTAATGCGAATTAAGGTGTGCTTAGCGTGGGTTATTAAAAAATAACTATCGAAAACAAAATACACTTACACTATCCTCCAACCACCGACCAGTCTCGCTAACAATCTGCAGCCACTCGGGTGTGATCGTTACGGTCCAACTCTCAATACAAGCCCCTGGAGTAGAAACCCAGCGAATAAATCTGACATACAGGTCATTAGGAACTGGCACATGAGGTCAGATTTGGTAATCTGGAGCATACGAAGGCCTGTCTCTGATCGTAGACGATGTACGCCTTTTCAAAGGGTTTCTATACAACTTATACGACGTTTGACCCTTTTGATATGTCTTCCAGTATCAAATTTCTAGAGCAAAAGGAGCCTAATAACACAACGAAAATAAAACATTGACTTGTTTAAGGCAAATATTTTCCATTGTATGCATAGTAAGACAATGCCATTTTATGTACCTGTGTAGTAGACGGATCTCTCAAAGGCGCTAGACGGAGTAGTCCAAGGATCTCCTCAGCTAGCCTATCAAGCGTATCTTGCTGGCGCTGAGCATCATTATCCTATCTGGTACTAAATGCACTAAAATTAGAACGCGATAACCTCATCTGGGTCTCCATGTCCTGTCCAAGGTCTGCTCCATGATGTGGACCTGTGTCATCGTCAGTCATGTGGTCTGACCTATCATCTACACCAAAGTTCAGCAGATCCACTACCTGTCTCTTGGCATGGCGATGTATTGGTCGCTGTGCAAGACAAAACGGTCAGACGTTAGGATGATCCACACATGTGTTTAGTGTTTAAATTGACACACTTTTCAAAGAATAATGCATACCTTTTTTCCCGGCATAGGAGGGGGTGAAGATCATGCAGTAGTAGGCACCTTATAAGAAGTAGTGGTGTCTGCAATCTCATCCTCAACAAGACCTGTCATGGGGTCATCATCTGCCTCATGTATGGGTGCATCTATGAACGATGCATCTCCAATTACCTCAAATACTTGGTTGTATTCGAGTAATACTCGCTCAGGACCGGTCGGCATTAGCATACGTAATACAGCAGGAGCACTCTATTGTATCAGCATAACAGTTCATAAATCAGAAATCAGCCATGAATAACTGGTTTTTTTAATTTGAGTTACAAATACAACTGATGGAATAAATTAACTTACCCACTGTCGAGTAAATATCAACTGCTTTACATGAAATGATCCGAACAAGTTTTGTGTTCGAACACCATTGAAGCATACGGGGGAGTTGGTCGTTGATACGTATCGCTAACTCTGGAATCACAAAAGGGATAGTCTCGTACATCCACACCTACATACCAATTTAATGTTATCGGTAAATCGCTTAAACTATAATTTATAAATATTTGTATAAGCTACAAGTGAGAAAGAATTATAATACCTGAAATGCCAATGGAAACCCCTCTACATTATATCTGTTATAATGTGTCTTCCCTTCAGCCTTGGCCTTTGCCAATTTCTTCTTGTAGTGCTTTACTTGCCCTCCCATAATGCGGCTTAACGATCGATAAGTATATGTCCAAACTAAGGAACCCCATGGGAACTTTTCAAACTCATCCAAATCATCAAGCAACCTCAACATTCACAGGTCTGAAGTGTACCTACTACCCCGGCTCAATAATATGTGCTCAATTAAGTAAAACAGTGATAGCTTAATAGCATCAGTATCTGGGATCTGACTCAGGTCCATATCCTCATAAACCTTAACTATCGTGTGCAATGGAATAGATAACGACTCGCCTAAGTACCTGTCCTTCAATCGGTCACTCTACGACACTACCTCTGGACATGGTCCAAACCTCAACCTTGTGATCATCGCAAACTCAAGTCGAGAAAACCTTATAGTCATTCCTCTTACCAAAAACCACAACTGATGCTCTGCATTATTAGTATGCACCTCATGCATCAACATGTGGTGTACAAGAATACCAGAAAAAAGTAGTTCTGGGTCAAGGTCCAAAAAATGCCCCAAGTATGTTTGTCTGAACATACGCTGTTGGGTCGCTGTTAACTTTCTTCTGTTCACAATCAAATCACGTAGATGGGATAGTGAAGTCACCACTGCATTTATGAAATGGTCCTCCTGTTTAATCTTCAACGATGTAGTAATTATCGCCATACTTCCTACACACATATAAATATATTTTCATTAGTTTAACAATAAAAATTTTCTTGTTACACTCATGGAAATAATGATTTTCTCATGTATTGAATTATACTAAAAATCAGTTATTAAAACCCTACAGACCAACAAGGTGGTACCTTGTCGAGTAAGTTGCCATACTCTACAGTCGAGAAGTGGCAGGGGAAGGTGCTCGCTCGACAATGTTGTTGAGCATGGAGCACGGCATGCTCGACAAAATTGTCAAGCACAGCTTGCCCGGCAATGTCGAGCGCCATGCTCGACAACATTGTCGAGCACGGCTTGCTCGACAATATCGAGTGCCGTGGCTTCTCCGTTGCCGTCAGTGCCGTCGACGATTGCTGCCATGCTCGACAATTTCATAAATGCAGATTCAATTTTATTGAAGTTAGGGTGAGAAAACTAATCGGATTTCTTCGGCCAGTCCCTTCTGCCGTCGTTGATGTTCTGTCACCGTTGAGTGCTCGAAGGTATATATATGAATGCTCGAACGTGTGTGCAAATGCTCGAAGGTTTGTGAAAATAGTTTACTATTTTTGTGGGTATAAGGGCAAATGCGTGAACCCATATTAAATTTGGGTATTTTTTATTCAAATTTATACGAAAGGGTATTTTTGAATTTCTATGAATAAACATGGGTATTTTCAGTTATTTTCCATTTTATTAGGAGTAAAGGGAATAAAATGAAAAATCAAGGGGGTTTAGTGATATTGAGAAGTTAATTGCAATTTCATTTTGAGGAAATAAAAAAATAATATTGTGAAGTTAATTATTGAGGAATTGGATATGTGTAAGATTTGGATGAAAGGCTTAACCAAATGGAGTTTGTTGATTTGCTAATTAACATGAGTTGGCAAGGTAATTATGGAAAATGAATAAGATGGAAGAAATTGATTGGAGGATTATTAATGAGCAAACATGTGGCTTAGGCTTCCTTTACTTGAAACGGTGTATGCATGTATATATAAGAATTGAATTGTTGTAATTAACTATTTTGATAGTGAATTAGAAAACCGAGAGAAGAAAGAAGAAAGAAAAGAAAAAGAAAAGGAAAACAAGAATTTAGTTAGTAATTTTTTTGTGATTAATTTTACATTTTAAGTTTAACAGATCGTTTGCATAATTTAGTCGTACAAAGTTAGATTGTTAGAAAGTAAATATATGTTTATGTAATACACACACACACACACACACACTTAGACAATTAAATTTGAAGTATTATTAATTATTATTCTTGGATCATTACTTATTATTATTTGTTAAATTAATATTAGGAGATGATTGAATGGAGGAGGAGAAATCAACAAGAACATAAAATTGTCACGTGTTTATCAGGTAGGTATTTATATGCATTTGAGAGATTTAGTTTTAAAACTGAAAAGTAGGGTGTTTTATTATGTTTAATGTTTTCGATAAATATTTATGGAATTTTTAAATTATTGCGTGTTGATTAAATTGATTATTTTCAAATTGGATTAAATGGTAATTTTTATATGAATGGTATATTTACAAATATAGTGAGAAAATTATATTAACGCGTGTTGTGATTTTATAAATGGATGAATTGTATGGAAATATTGTGAAATAATTTGATAAGTGAAAACGTGATGGCCATGGTTGTGATGTGATGTGACATCGGTGTTTGGGGTGACGGTCCCTTGGAATAATGTCCGTAAAGTACGTTGGGGCGATGGTCTCTTAGAATAATGCCTGTAAAGTATGTTGGCCAGTTTTTGGGGCGGCGGTCCTTCAAAATAATGCCCATAAAGTACGCAAGAATAAAATTAATGGAAATTATATTTTTATGGTGGAATAAATATATTTTTGTCATTTTGGTGAATGTTAAAATTGAAATATTATTTTGATGATCTTTGTTCGAAATTGAAAAATATTGTACATATACAAATTGTTTATTGCAAAATTTTTAAAAGTTGCTTTTGAACATAAATATTTACTGGGCATTAGCTCACCCCTACTTTTCAGGTTTAGGCATTACTGAAGATTTTGTATATAGAAGAGAAATGATACTTCAGGACAAGGGTTTGCTACTCTTAGAACTATGTGTATATACGAGAGTTCGTAAAGTGTGGTTTTTATGTATTTTCTATGTTTGTATATGAATTTTAGAAACTTAGAATTGGTTATGTTTGTTAAGTAATGAAATGATGCAGTGGGGTTGGATTGTATTGGGAGTGTTTAGAATAAAAATTTAAAATTTGCGGGTTTATATATATTTGTTAGTGAGTAAATTCTGCCATAATTTTTAAAAGATTAGGAATGTTTCAGAATGAATTTAGAGTATTAATTTTTTTTTAGAGAAAGGGTTTATTTTGGAAGTTTGAATATTTTCCGTAGCACCCTAGTTCGACACCACTTTCGTAATGCTGGATTCAGGGTGTTACAATGGGGTTGATGAATCTCAATACTATGAACTACGCTGCAAGGCTATGAAGTCCAAACAAAATGGATATCCAATCAACCTTTATTATGTTAAGCTTAACAGTGTTTGGAAAGAAATCGACAAGCGACGCCTAATTAATATGGTATATGCCACAGATCTTTGAACTAGACAAAACGAAATTCAGAAAGATTGAATGTATGACTTTCTTGTAGGATTGGACGAGGTGTTTAATTATGTTTGAAATGATATCCTCCAAATCAAACTTATCCCAGGTATTGAAGAGTGCTTCAATATTGCTCGATGAGAGGCTCAACATCAAGTCACTATGCTAGGCAAAAAAGATACTAGTGAAAGTTCATCCATGGTAATGGTCTCTAAAACCACCTTATCTAACTTTTGCACTTTTTAAGTAGTTGAGCAAGCAGAAAAAGATAAGTTACATTGCAGCCACTATAATGGGACTCGTCATATCAAAGATACTTGTTTGAAAATTCACAATTATCCTAAATGGTTTCTAGAAAAACGAAAGCAAAAAAAAACATGAAACAACAGAGGTCTAGCCCAATCAAAAGCAGCTAATGCAACTGATACTATTCCTAGTGTGGCTGCTATGGCAACATGTCAAAATGAAATAGTGAACCAAGTGAATTACTCTTTTCAATCAGCTGCATATCCTTGAATGATTTAGGTAACACTGGCATAATTTATTTTGCATCTACGACTCATGATACAAGCTGGATCATTGACTCGGGTGTTACCAACCATATGATCTACAACAAGCCTCTCTTTCAGTACATGACTTCTCCTTCCAAAGATAGTGTCATGACAACCAATGGAGAGTCTACCTTAGTAATTGGAGCAGGATCCATAATCTTACCCCTACTCTTTCTCTATTTAATTGCTTATTTTTTCTTGCACTATCAAATCACTTATTATCAGTGAGTTAAATTGCAGAACAATTAGATTGTGTTATATTACTATTTCCCAGTTTTTGCTTGCTTCAAAATATCTAGACTCAGGCAATCGTTAGGTCATGTAGATGATGTTACTTTAGGTCATGTTCATCAAGTTTAGAGTCACAATGACAATAACCTAAAGAACTGGTCGTGGCATCATAGACTTGGTCATGCCTTATTTGGTTATTTAAAAAAATTATTCCCATCTTTGTTTAATGATATTTCATAATCTTTTGTTAAGTGTAAAGTTTGCATTTTGGCTAAGAGCCATCGTACTTCATATCCTTTAAGCCTTAATAAAAAAACAGTTCCATTTGAATTAATTCACTCCAATGTTTGGGGACCTGCCCCTATTACTACTCAACTTGGAATTCGATGGTTTATTACTTGTGTAGACGATTGCACCGGAATGACTTGCTATATACTATGTAACACAAAAGTGATATGCAAAATATATTCCCAATTTTTTATCACATGGTTTGTACTTGATACTCTCTTATAGTTAAAATCATTCGATCAGACAATGGTGAAGAATATCTTAACTTTGAACTTTCAAAATTTTCCCCAACTAATGGTATTCTCCATAAGATTACTTGCCCACGCACTTCGCAACAAAATGGTGTTGTAAAGCACAAAAATAGGCATATAATTGATACTACTAAAGCTCTTCTTATTGGTGCTAGTCTTCCTCAGAGTTATTGGGTTAATGCTATGACTTATACAGTTTATCTCATAAACCTAATGCCATCACAAATTCTTTCTTTTCATACTCCCCTATAGATATTTACTCACCATGTTAAGATACCATCAATCCTACACTTATATCCATGAGTGTTTGGATGTGTCATATATATTCACCTGCACAAAGATCAATGCACCAAATTGGACCCTTGTTTAGTACATTGTATGTTTCGCAACTTCAATCCTCATAAAAAAGGGACAAGTGTTACAACCCTTCCACTCAGCATATATATGTTAGCATGGATGTTACTTTCTCTAAAACAGAATACTTTTTTCTCTTCAAATCGATCCACTTCTAGTCCTCAGAGGGAGCTGCAAGGTGATGCCTATAATTGGATTAATTTTCATCCGCATCCATAACTCACCAAGCAAGAGCAATATGATTCAGAGGGAGTTCAAAAAGTTTACAATTCAGAACTATACTTGGGTGAAAATATTGCAGTAAACCTTGAACATGTGTCTATTAAACCTAGTGAAGAACAAGATAACCTCGATAAAACAACCTCTTCCTCTCATCAAGTAGATGTTCAAGATCCAACAAGTATTCCTGAGGTATGTAATTCTGAAAGTGTTTTCTCTTCTCTTTTATTATTTGGCAGGTTCTCTTCGGGAAAAGTGAGATATGCAATTACACAGTATATCTCTATGCATAGACTGTCACCACAACACCAAACATTTGTGAATCAGATAGAGAAGATAAAATTACCTACAAAGGTTGAAGAAGCACTAAAAAATCTGAAATAAGCAAGGCAATGCAAGCTGAAATGGATGCACTACAAAAAAATGGCATATGGAATATTATACCTCTCTTTTTCGGAAAAAATCCAATAGGTTGCAAGTGGATATTCACCCTCAAGCATAAAGCAGATGGAACAATTGATCGATACAAGGCAAAGTTAGTGGCGAAGGAGTTTATCCAGTCATTCAACATTGACTACCAAGAAACCTTTGCTCCGGTTGCAAAAATGAACACCATCAGTGTCTTGTTGTCCTTGGCAGCAAACTTTAATTGGCCTTTGAAACAATTTGATATAAAGAACGCATCTCCCACCTAGGTTCAATACACCACAATCGACCTCCCTAATTTTTTAAAACTACCAATAACCATTTATTGTCAGAATTTGTTTGTTTATGTTTTTTGAATAAAAATGATTGCATTAAGAAAACTAAGAGATATTACAAAGTGGTTGGAATATCCTCCAACCAAACCATAGAGTTATCAAAACAAAAATCATACTGTGTCATATTGTGAGTTGCTACATTACAAAAATGTGGTACATGGGTAGGTACAAATTTGTCCTTATTCACCAGGGAGTCTTGGATATTTAAAATGATCCACAAAACCTCACTGCTACTATAGAGCTTCCTGTTCACCATCTTCACTATATTAAGCAAATCAAACTCTATTATAAGAGGACTTAACCTGTATCTCTTGCCACTTTAACCCTAAACATTAGAGCCTCACCTTTGGCTATCTCTACCTTATTTTTGTAGGAAGTTGTTTTAACTACTGCAACCATTAGCTTCCCAGGAGAGTTTTTGATGATGGCTCCAATAACCACCTTATTTTCTAGTTCTTTCATTGTTGCTTCCATGTTCAATTTGAACCGACCATCCAATGGAAGAGACCAGCAAAGGGGTAAGATTGACTGAAATTAGTTGTTTGGTGAAGGAATATTTGATTGTGACTTTTTAAAGAACTCAACCAAAGCTTCTGCCTTTACCAGGATTGTGGATAGATTTGCTATGATAGGATGATGGTAAAATTGATTCCTTGAATACCAGTTTAACAAGGCTATAGTGATGAAAATTTCGAACTTATATTTTTTCAAAGATCTTAACACCTCCATCGCCAAAGTAAATTTGCAAGTGATCCAAGCAAATTTGTAAGAAATCAAGGCATGTGTATGTTTTCTGGAAATTTTAAACGTCTTTGGATTGAGGAGACCTTATAATATTCTTTTTGACCAAGCCTGAGCTTGTGAGAAGAAAATCATGCTTGCTCTCTATAGGAAAATTTTAACTTTTTCTAGAACTAAAAGTGACCAAATAAGATTCTACTAATTTGAGGAAATGAAAAAGGGGTTTGAAAAATTTAAACTCAACACCAATTAGTAGCCACTCTCGATAGCATACTGAACCTTTTCGTTTTTAGTGCCATAAAATATGATCATCCTTCTTAACTCTTGGTAGAGGGAATTTTCATAATGGCCTTAACATCTTTGGCATAAAATGTTTATGAACAATTTGTGTATCCCATTCATTTTTGAATTTAACAATATAGCTACTTTGGAGTCTTTCAGAAGTGACAGAGGGAACATAGGTTTGAATAACAAATGGTCTTGGTATCCAATTACTTTTGTAGATAAAAGTTGTTTTACCATTGCTAACTCTCCATCTCATTCTAGCTTTAAGGATGCCCCTGCCCTATAAAGTACTTCTCCAAATAAAGTAAAGATTGCAACCCAATTTCGCCTCTATAAAATCACCTCTTTTAAAGTAGCGAGCTTTGACGACTTTAGCCAATAGAGACGTAGAGCATTACAGAATTCTCCACCCTTGCTATGCTGATAATGCTTGATTAAAAAACTTAAACTCTTTAAACCCAAGACAGTTTGTACTAACTAGCCTAATGAATGCTCTTTCAGTGTTCCGTAGAGCCCTACCAAAAGTATTCAATAATTTTTTGATGTCCTCACAAAGACCCCAAGGGATTTTAAATACACTCATGGTGTAAGTTGGAATAGCCTGTGTCATTGTCTTTATCAACACTTCTTTCCCTCTATTTAAAAATAACTTTGCATTCCACCCTATACTTTTGTCCTAAATTCTTACTTTCAGCCCGTTGTAGAACTTTTTTTTACTTTTGACTATTGAGAGTAGTCCTAGAAAATTCTCATGCACTGAGACCAAATTCAGATTAAAGATTTTCTTTATTTCATTAATAGTTACCTATTAATAATTGGGGTTGAAGAAGATAAATGATTTTTCAAAGTTAAATATTTGTTCAGAGGCAGCAACATAGTAATAAAAAATTCGCTTGAGATTGATTGATTCCTTCCAAAATGCATGAGAGAAAACCGAACTATTATTTGCAAACAAAAAATTGGAGATAGTTAGGTCATTACTAAATCGAATGCCATGAATTCTATTGCTTCTTTCTACCATAGTTAGTAAGGAGAAGAAAGCTTTTGTACATAAAATGAATAAGTAGGAAAAAATAGGACAGCCCTGCAAAAATACCTCTTTAGGGATTTATAATTCCTTTAACCTCACCATTCCAAATAATTGAGAAAGAGATCGTTCTAATGTAGCTCATGATGAATTGAATAAATTTTACAAAACCAAGTTTCACTATGACTTGTTCCAGGAAACACCATTGAATTCTATCGTAGGCCTTACTGACATCTAGCTTAAGGGCAATCGAAGTATTTCTACTATGTCTTACACTTCTAATTTTATGAAAGTATTCATATTTCATAATAACATTATCTGCAATGAGTCTGTTCGGACAAAAGCACTTTAAATTAGAGAGATTATCTGGTCTAGGACGACCTTCAGTCTATTTACAAGAGCCTTTGCAATGATTTTGTAGATGACATTATAAAGACTGGCCAGAAAAAATTCTGTTATTCTTTTTGGATTATTTTTTTTTTGGTATCAAGGCAATAAGAGTCTAATTAATTGCTTTTACATCTTTTCTCATTTAGTATATGGAGGCACACTTTAGTGACATATTTCCCTACTAAATTCTAATATTTATGATAGAAAACTAGAGGTAAGCCATCAGGCCCTAGAGCTTTCAGAGGATGCATTTGTGCTAGTGCTTGGGCTAACCTCTTCCTTAGTGAAATCTTGGACAAGCATGATATTTGATTCGGCAATTATTCTACAAGAAATCCCGTATAAAGCTCTGTCTATTATTCTTTGGCAAGTTTCGTAAACAAGAACAAGCTTTGAAAGTAGTTGCAAATAGTTGCTCAACTATCCCTATATCTTCTATCCATGTATTATATTCATCAATCCATGCATACTGTTTGTTTTATCTCTAATTATTAATATAATAATATTTTTGTCTCTTGTGTTATGTATATAGCCTCCCTATTTTATATCATTCTTACCTAAAATCATTCATTCAATTGTTTATTTAATAATATTAAATGATATATATTGAGAAATTCAACGGATAAGAGCAAAGGGAGTGTACCATGTCTGTGTGTATCATGTGTAGGAAAGGTTTAGAAAGTCAACAAGAAGTGTTTATTTCAAAGTTTTAATGCCTAGCAAATTAAAGCAAAAGCAATCAATCAATCAACCAATCTCCAAAAGTATTACTTTTCAATTTTTTTTTACTTATGTATAGAGCATGTCACCTATTAATCCAAGATTTTGGACCTTTATTTCCAGTATAAATCTTCTTCCAACAATAAATTATCAATTTTAAATATTATATAGGGTTATACTTTAATAGAAAAGAGTTACTCTAACTTTCTTTTCCTATTATAGAATTTAATAGAATTTTAAGTTTGCATTCTTGCTTGAATCTCCTTTACTCTAGAAAGAAAAGCATAAATTGATTCCATGTTGTAGTCTATTGCATGATCCTACCATATATGATGGATAATGCTTTTACACTCATCATAAGAACTCCACACATCCTCGTAATGAAATTTGCTTCCATGTCTGTTATTTTTCCTTTTCTGCTGCCTGAATATTTTTATAATATCAATCATTATTAGATGATGATTTGAGCACCAAGTATCATAACAAAGAAGCTTGGTAATATATTTTTCCAATCTTGATTACAAATGAATCAATCCAGCCTTTTCTTCAACTAATCTTCCACCACATCTTTTATTGGACCATATGTAAGGAAAGCCAGACTAACCCAAATCCATTAAACCATTATCTTTTATTGTGTTCTGAACTCAATCATTGATCAACATCCTTTATTATGCCCTTTTTTTTTCTTTGTAGGTAAAGAAATTCATTAAAATCGTCACTAATCGGCCATGGCATTGAGATATGATAAACGAGTGAAGAAATGCCAAGTATGTTGCTTTTCTTTTTTTGCTTCGAGTGGCCATATACTCCGATGAATGAACAATTAATCCCATTCTCTACTATAAAATAGAGTCTATATGATGAGTGCTAAAAGATGTAATAGTCACATCTATATTTACATTCCATAAAAAAGCAATCCCTTTGCTTAGACCCCTTCTGCCTCAAAGCAATGATCAAAATGAAGTTTTATATTCATAAACTCTATCTCCCTTGACTTTAGTTTTGTTTCAAGTAAAAATAAAATAACAGGATGGTACATTTGAAGAACTTTATATAGGGCTCTGAACGAGCATTCGAGTGTTCCCCAGGCCCTGAACTTTCCAACATAATATAATCATGATTCTCAGTAGGTCTAGAGTCTAGCCTTTGCCGCTATGAAATCGTTAGTAGCATATTGATAGAGTTGTTGCTGGATGTGGTAGGGGTAAAAAAAGAAATTAAAGTGCTTAGATGTCCTTCAACTTCATTAGAAGCATTTTGGGCAATACTTTTAGGTTTCTTGGACCTTCGACTATCAAAATCCCTATCTTTATGAATTCTTTTTAGGCCTTGAGAGCTTTCTTCAAGTGTTACTATTCTTTTTTATCCCTCTCTAGCCCTTAGTTTCCATCTTCTTTTTGCAGTTTTGTTGTGAACTTGTAATGGGCTTGGAGTCAGTTGGCCCAACTTAGGATAGATCTTTGTAGAAGGATTTAAAAATTGAATAAAAATTAGATGTTCTCTGTTCTCATTTGGGACCTTAAGATTCAGTGAACATAACATCGAAGATTTAGACTGTTTAAGGAAATGTGCGAAAGAAGACTTTTTCGTCATCACAATTTATGTAGTTTTTTAAAGATTAAAAGCCACCGCCGCTTTTGTATCAGCATTAAATGCATGATCTGCATTGAGAGAGGCTTATGGGGCCCCTATTGTAAATGTATCATTATTATTTTTTAGAAAAATCTGGTCTTCTAGTACAATGGGATCCAAATTATCCTCTGACTTCAGCTCTGACTCTACATTTTTTGCAAGCCATGATGTTGGCTATTCTTCAGTCTAATAGGTGATAAATTGCTCTTCTATCTTATTTCCTTCTTTGTCCCTAGATTTGAGTTGTTTTATCCTTTCTGCATAGGTGGAATGTAACATATGAATTTTCACTGTATTATGTAAATAATACAAATGACTCAATGTTTATAAAATAAGTATGTTTACTTTTGATGGAGTTTACTTATTATGGATGGATATATTTACTTTTAAAAAGAATGAAACTATAGGATAATAGAAATTTTATTATTGGTCAAAAGTATAGAAGAAAAAGTTAAGGGAATTGAGTGATATTTTACAGAAGACGAAGTTTAGGTTAAGTGAGTTTATGATCGGAGTTCTTGTTCACTTCGGCCATAAAAAAAAAAAGAAGAGAAAAGTAAAGGGAAGAGGAAAAGAGAGAAAATCAAAGGGAAAAAGAAAAAGGAATAGAGAGGAAATAAAAAAGAAGAGAAAAGATGTATCTTATTCTATTCTCTATTCGAATGTTTTCTACGTGAGTTTTCTTGGATGTTAAATTACATCTCTTTTGTGATCTTAGATGCTCTTAATTGTATATTACATGTTGGCTTGATCAGATTATTGATTGAGAATTAATTGATTATTATTAGAATTCTGATTTTACATAGTTGTCTTAATAGTCTGTCTATTGATAATTAAAACAAAAACTTTCATGTATGCTTATTAATAATCTTTTCATGATATTAAACTACATTCAATAATCAAGATTTTATTTTTCTAGAATTGGTTAAGAAACCAATTTTTAATGATTTTTCAAATGTTACCCTACTGTTATAAAAAATAGTAATTTCTGCTATAGATCCAAAAATATATATTTATTTGACCAACCAAATGATCTTCAAATATTCTAAAAATTGGTTGCTTTATATGCATCTCTATTTGTTATTTTGCAAAGTTTCATGATTTTTAGATATTTATAAAAATTGTTATGGATTTTTAAATCAAATATCCTCAAATTCAAAAATTTCATAACATTATAACTTTACTCGAAAAGAAAAATATTTGGAAAATGATTTTGATGTCCAAATGTTATGAAATTGTTACATAAGTATTTTTATGTGTCCTTAGTAATTATGTGAAGATATAGTTTAATCTGGCCGTAGATTAAGAGGTAAAATTATTGAATTGACGTTATTCAATAAAAAATTGAAAAGACAGATTATGAAGATGTAACTTTAAGGCTTTAATGTATGGTTTTGGACTTGAGTAAATGCTGAAACTTCTATTATTTAAGGTGTAAAGAGTTATAAAATAAGGATTACGTTGTTGTAATTCAAAAGAATTATAAGTAGAAAGTGGAATCTAAAAATAAGTTGTCTATAGTTTAAGATTAATGAATTAATATAGTCTTAATTAAATTATATTTTATTATGAATAGGGTGATTGAAAGTTTTGAATGCTTAGAGGTATCGTGAAAGTTTTGCTTCAGTCCAGGTAAGTAGATTTATGCATGAAATATTTTCTGTTAATTTTTTATATTATTGTAAGCATGAAATGTGAAATAGTTTTAATGATTAAATACTTATTTTCAAGAAATTTTTTATCGAATTATTGGATGTTTTGTATGAATTGTACATGGAAGATAAATGTTATCAATTTTGCCTTATATGAAATGTCATATTTTGTAAACTATGTTTTGGCTTATTGTTTGTAGTGATTGTTTCTGTAACTGTTAGCATTATCAACAAGCTAGCTGGATTACTGTTGTGCACTCATTGACTATTAATGACCGGATTTTCGGGGTATTATTGTACTATATTATGATAAATGAGATACCAAGATACTTGTGATGCTACGAGACATGAGTTAAATGATTTTGTTAAGTACTAGGTTAAATGCTCTTATAAATTATTCTATTCTTAGTTTTATTAAAAGTTGTGATCATGCTTACATATTATCAAATGCATTTCTTTGAGTAATGATTTCATATATAAATGTTTACTGTTAATTAAATAGTTCTTAAAGATAATTATTTTATGGATTAAATGATTTTCAAGCATTAAAAATTGTGCATGAATTTACTTACGAAGTTGGCGGTTCACCCCTCATCAATTGATAATTTACAAATTAAGTTTGTGTCTAACGTGGTGAGATATTGGATTTGCTTTGGAAGTAAGAGTTGCAATTCATGTGCCTTTATAGATAAATAAGTATTATCCTTACTACCTTATATTTATTTGGAATTTAAATTTCGTTAACTCTTTTTGATTAAATTTGTAAGGTATACCTTCTTTAAAGTCATATTTGGGATTTAGATATTTAATGATATGTTGATTATACATATTTTATTTTAAAGTTTGACATTGTAGTTTGGAGACTTTGTAATATGTAACATGGAGATTGATTAAATTATGAGAATGAGAGTTTCATTTTAGTTCTTGTCATGTTATGACCAAATTTGGGGTGTTACATGAAAGCTCTCAACCAAAGGCCATACTCAAATATTTTATCTTTAACAATCGTGGACATGATTTGAGGAGAAATGGTGGTTTATTCTTTAAAGATATGCCCAACACAACCATAATAGAAGCAAAATCTGGGAGACGTTCATATAAAAATCGAAGAATGGTGCATTCATCTTAACCTTGAAGTTTTATTTTAACGCTCTTTCATAACGGCTTAGTTATATCTATTGAGATTCTGACTTTAAAAAATTTTTCAAAGCTAGCTTCATTTGGATCACAATCAATATCTTCCACATGTCCAATTTTACTCCCTAATTGCACACCCATTTCACGATTCATACACATAATAGGGATACTATGAATCTGCACCCATAAAGATGCATGTGTGAAACTTTGTTTAAACACGTTACCAATCCCAAATACTTTAGATGACACTATTAAGGATTTGTCAAAACTCCAAGGCTCATTTGTTAATACTTTTCTCCTATCAAGATCAGAAGAAAAATAAAAGATAAATTTATTATCTCCCAGACTCTCTACTGTTACTTCTTTAAGAGTTCTCCAGATTTTTTTTATAGTTATTTTAAAAGGCTTTCGATAAACTGCTCCTGTTGATAAATACTCTACCAACCAAACAACAAGCAATAAGTTTTTCTCCCCTTTCTTTAGATTCTCCTTGCAGTTTAAATATATCTTCTTCTACCTCTGTTAAGGTAAGAGAATCACATAGCTTTGTTAGCTCCTCAATATCCATTTAGGATTTATTAAATGGCTTATTTAATTGAGCTATAGAGTTCAGGGAGAGGAATGAAGCTTGAATAATTAGCATATACCAAGTAGTGAGGTAAGTTTTGGCTTCTTTATTGTTGTATTGTGTGGGTTAGGTAATTAGGTGAAAGTGGTAAGTAAAATTAATTTTATCCAGGGAAAGGAAAGATTAATGACAAGAGTTTGGTGAAAAGTAAAGGCATGCTAGTTTATTGGTTGGTAATAACAAGCCAATATGCATTTAGAAGGTGAATGGGTTCTGGTTTGCACAAGGCACTTTCTGCTTCTACATTTTGTTCTCTAGTGGGAACCAGTGAGCTAAGAGAGAAGATCGAGTTTCATAATTTGTTTGTAATTATTAACATTTTTTGTCATTTTATATATTTAATCTTGTATTGGACATAACCATAGTCCAACCCAATCTTATTTTTTTTTAAAGAAAAAAATATATTATTTAGGAAAAAAGATTGCTAAGTCTCTACTGTTTAATATAATGTACTGATTAATACCTAATATTTAAAGAATATGTAGCTCCTAATTTGTTATCTATTAATACTCATTTAGATGAATTATAATGCAATTACATTTTTAATCTTGCTATGTCTATTGTATTTGGCACGTCATTTTACTATTTACCACATCAGCATTATTAATTTTTTTAATTTAAGTTATTAGTATTTTATCATAAAATATACATTACAAATTTTAATTATGTTGCCTTCATTTATTTTATATATAAAGATAAATTGTATTAATGCATTTCCTAAATTTTCATGTATTAATATCTATTTTTTGTACACAAACAAAAATTGTGTAGATAAATATAAATTTTATATAATATAGAAATTATGTACATTTATAGACAAAAAGGGATACAAATATAGACCAAAAACTCTAGAATTGAAGGTAAAAGAAACAACCATTAAATGAAGTATTTATATAACATACAAAAGTATTCTTACACAATGAATTATGAAAAAAATTAGCATAAATACTAGCAAATAATATCAACAACACATCATTCTTATCTTATCAACATGCCTCAATTAAAATGGCACAATAATAGAAGAAAAACTCAATCAATTCATTATCTTTCCAGTTTGACCACAACAAAGAAATGATGAAAAACATGAAATACATGGAAAAATTGTTCTCAAATTTATGTATTAAATCCAAGGTTGATTCTGACTCCATAATAATTGACTCGAGGAAGGATGATTTTAGCTTGAAGAAGGTTGATTCTAACTCCGTAAGGGTTAGCCTAGAGAAGGCTGATTTTGGCTCAAATATGACTAATATTGGCTAAAAGAAGAATATTGTTGCCTTATCGCTAAAAGTCGGGTATGTCTTTTTGAAATATTAAACTGTATAAATAATTCTGAAGCATAATTCTAACCTCTTAAATTTTGTGATCGATGTTGTCTTGAAACCATGTTATGACTTGAGATTTTTATTAAAATCAATATTTGTCAGAATACTATTTTTTAAACATAAATGTATTGAATATAAATATAGAGATTTTTCAATAGTCGCTTCAATTAACGTAGGAACAGCCTTACATGCCCTTTTGTTGTGATCAAACTCTTTGTATTTTCCACATCTAACAATAGTCTTTTTCTTCCCTTGTACCTCTCCTTGCAATCTAGTTCTTTTAATTTTTGGCCTGCCAATTCTTTCTCGCTTTTCAGGTGAGTTAATATTACAACAGCCTACAATTGGCCAAGTTAACATATCAGGTAACGAATGAATTGTTTCTGCATATATAGCTCTATAAACCACCTATGTCCTCTAATGAACCCATTCTTTAATGCTTAGAAACTAAACATGAATCTTTGAAATTTAAATGGAGTTGTCCCGTCCACACCTAAAAAAATATAGATATATAATGTAAAATAAATAAATATCAACATCAACATTTAATCTTCATAAATAATCTCTAAGTTTGAATTAAGATAAAACAAAAGTTAACTACCTGAGTGTTTAATCTTTACTAGTACCCCAGGATTTGTTTGTCGTAAGATCTCAGCATAATCCATAAGTTTTGTGTATGAATGTCCATGGTCAATTGAAGCAGTCTGCAAGGCCTTTCTTTTTGCTCTGTAAATCTTTTTCTTATGACAAGGTACTCCAAATTTAGTGTTCAACTTTTCCCTTATAGCCATTGCTGGCATTTAGGATTATTTTTCAATGTAGATTGAAATTGATTTGCAATCCAAATGTAGGATGCTTCCTTAGCATGAGTGACTCTATTGTAGGTATGCTTATTGTTAAACTTCTAAATCTGAATACTATTCCACTTTTGATCATTGATGCATAAATGAATCACAGGTAACCTTGTGAAGCACATGTTGCTCTAAACCTAATTTTATCATTCTTAATCATATTTAGCTCAAAACTGTGATACCTGAAGATTGATTGGTATATATGTATTTTGTAAATTAGAAAGTAAATATATTTATTAGAAATGAATTATCTAATTATGGGTAAATAAGTTCTTAATTTCAAAAGAATTAAATTTTAGGATAATATAAATTTTGTTGTGGATAAAAAGTATAATAAAAATAAATGAAGGATTAAATTGTTATTAAGAAATTTAATTCATTATGTCTTTTTCGGTTGAAGGATTAAATTGAAATAAAATAATAATAAAATAATGCAATTGAATGAAACGAGGCGGTGGTTATGTATATATATAAAGAATCCTGCTTTCATCAATTTGAAAGCTTCGGCAGAAAGCAAAAACAAAGGAAGAAAGAAAAAGAAAGAAAGAAAGAAAGAAAGGAAAAAAAAAGGTTCGTTTTAAATTTGTATTTTGGATGGTTAGCCTTCTGTTTTAAGAATTATAAATGATTTCATATGATTTAATTGTAGAAATATAATTGTTAGTATATATATATGCAGATGTTTACGTACATATATTTTTAGATAACTAAGTTTGAATTATTAAATAATTACGTGTTATTATTGTTAAATTGATACTAGGGAGTGATTCAGAGGGGAACGAACAGTCAGCAGAAGTATAGAAATAATCGTTTAAAATTCAGGTAGGTATTTATATGTATTTGGGAGATTTTAGTTTTAAAACTGAAAAGTAGGGTGTTTTATTACATTAAATGTTTTGATAAATGTTTATGAAATTCCTAAATTATTACGTATTGATCCAATTGATTGTTTTTCGAATCGGATTTGAAGAATAATTTTTATATGAATGTCATATTTATAAATACAGTGAGAAAATTGTGTCAGCACGTGTTGTGATTTTATAAATGAATTATTTGTATGGATATATTGTGAAATAAATGAAAAAATGAAAACGTGATGGCCGTGGTTGTTATTATGATATGGCACCGGTGTTTGGGGTGACAGTCCCTCGGAATAATGCCCGTAAAGTACGTTGGGGCGACGGTCCCTCGGAATAATGCCCGTAAAGTACGTTGGCCAGTTTTTGGGGCGGCGGTCCTTCGGAATAATGCCCGTAAAGTACGCAAGAGTAAAAAAAATTAGTGAAAATTGTTTAAATGATGGAATGAATGTGTTTTTGTTATTTTTGTGAATACTGTATTGAAATGTTGTTTTGGATTTCGTTAAGCTTACTGTTTGGAGCCGAACGATGTTTTATATATGTACAAATTTGTTTATTGTAAAGTTCTTAAAACTGCCTTTATGTATAAATATCTACTGGGCATTAGCTCACCCCTACTTTTCAAGTTCCTAGGCAATGTTGGAGATATTATATATAGAAGACAAGGATACTCCAGAACAAGAGTTTTACCACTTTGAAAACTATATGTAATGATAGATGCAAGAGCTTGTAGTGTGTGGCTTTGATGCACTTTTGTATGTTTGTATTTGAATTTTAGAAATCCTAAAATTAGTTATGTTTTTTTTTAGATAATGAAATGAAGCAGTTGGTGTTGAATATTATTGGGAGTGTTTAGAATAAAATCTTAAAGTTACAGGTTTATATATTTTGGCATACAATTATTATAGAGGAAATTCTGTCAAAATCTCTTTATAGAATTAAGGATGCTCTAAATTGGATTAAGAATAATAACCTTCCTAGAAAAATGATTGTGTTTTGAAAGTTTAAAATTTTTCGTAGTACCCTAGTTCGGCGCCACTTTCGTAATGCCGAAATCGGGGTATTACAAAATTGGTATCAGAGCTTTAAGTTAAGATTCTGTATACACCTCTTATGATTGTGAGACAGTCTTAAAAATATTTTAGTTTATTGTTACCTATACTCGACTAGTCTATGTGAATTTATAATTTTAATGTTATTTGGTTTTGTAGTATGAGGAGAACCAAATACGACAGATGGACTTGTGTGAATAGGAATAAGGAGTGCAAATTAGGTGGTGTTCTCGTGAAGGATTTGCGAAGAATGTATACTAATAGGATGAACGAAAGGTTAGCAGGGACAATTTTACGTTATTCAGATACTGATCCAGGTCCACGCACTTCTGAAGACGTTAAGAATGAGGCATTAATGGGTCTAAAGGTCTACGGGAAGGGAGTGAATCAAAATAAACTCGTGACACGACGTTTATTCTATACTAGGAGATTTCTAAATACTTATAGGACTGAGAGACAGTGGGTGAAAAAGTTAAAAGGAAGTTTAGCAAGTGAAGTAAGTCCGAGAGGTGAGGAAAGCACGATGGGTGAGACTAGTGAACAGAAATCAGTAATACTATATCTTTTTCCTGTTAGAATGGAGGAACCTTTTGAGCCTATTGTTATCGAAGATACTTATGCAAAGTGGTGGTGAGGTGGCGTAGGAAAGATAAATTAGTTAATGACTAGCTTGTATGTATATAGTGGTTTTGTGTGTAGTGATATCGAGTAACTCGAGTTTTTGTTATCTTTTAAGTACTCTTGTTGGTTTTGTTGTAAAGAATAATAAGCTTATATGTGTATAAAGTACTTTTGTTTTGTTTGTAAGATTTATTCAATTTACATTGCTTTGCTTTGACTGTTATGACATGAAATATACTTTTTCAGTATGTCTGATAATAGAGAAACAGAGATGTCCTCTTTATAAAGTGGGGAAGAATTTGGTGAATTCCACCAAACAATGAGAGAATTTGCTACTGTTCTTCGTGGGATTACCAGTAGTTCACAAAACAGTAATTGAGGTCAGAACATGTCAGCATTGAGTGAATTTAAGAGACTCAATCCTCCAACTTTCAACGGAAGATGTAGTCCATTAATTGCTGAGGAATGGGTGGAGCAAACTAATCGAATTTTAGATGCTATGCAAGCACCTATAGAGATTTGGGTTAAACTTGCAACATTTCAATTGGTTGAACAAGCAAATCATTGGTGGAATACTGTTAAGATTACAAAACAGGAGGAAGAATGGACATGGGATGCTTTCAAAGAAGCCTTCATGGGTAAATATTTTCCTGAGGTATTTCGAGATGCTATGTTAGATGAATTTATTCATCTAACTCAGGGAAATATGTTAGTGGCACAATATGAGGCTAAGTTTGAGTCATTGAGTAGGTTTGCTACTTCAATGATTTCGAAAGAGAAGGAAAAGACTAAGCGGTTTGTGAAAGGATTAAAGCCATCACTTCGACATGAACTTATAGTGTTGAACCTTCAAAGCTATTCGGAAGTGGTTGAACGAGCTTTAATGATAGAACAAGATGAGGAAGAGATTAAGCAAACAGTGGAATCAAAGAAGAGAAGTTCTAAATAGAAACTTCCTAGGTGGGGAGAAAAGAGATAGATGAAAACTCAGTTTCCTATCCGTGATAGCCAGAGTTTCCGCAAGGTACTAGGTGTATGTTTTGAGTGTGGGCAACAAGGTCATCATCGAAATACGTGTCATCGTCTAAGGCAAACACAGAGCCAAACAACCAGATCTGTCCAGGGAAGCACCCAAGATGACCAGAGGTTCAGTGTACCTTCAGGTGTGTGTTTTGAATGTGGAGAACATGGCCATTATCGAAATCAGTGTCCATGTCTGATGCAGGCATTGAATCAAATGACTAATTCTCGTCAGTAGAATGCTCAGTCAGTAGCACAACAGACTCAGCAGAGTAGACAGCCACAACAAAGGAATACTGAGCAGTCATCTCAAGGATCTCAAGTATCACAAGGGCGAGGAAGACCTAAAGTTCAGGGTAGAGCCTATGCTATCACCCAGGATGTGGATCAACCAGATCATACTGTAGTAGAAGGTATTTTTCTTCTATTCAATACTTGGGCTAAAATATTATTTGATTCTAGTGCTACACATTCCTTTATTTCAACAAAACTTGTATCTTCCTTGGGTTTGGAAACCGAACCTTTAGAATATGAGTTATCTGGTGAGACGCCTATTGGAAGTGGGATAAATCTAGATGAATGTGTCACAACTGTGAAATTGATGTAGGTGATTGTAAAGTCGCATTTGGGTTAGTTGTGATGAAAATGGTGTATTATGATGTAATACTAGGTATGGATTGGTTATCATCTTTTCATGCCATTATAGATTGTGAAAGAAAAAGGGTAACTATTAATCTCCCTAGTGGTGAAAGATTTCATATTTTTGGGAGTAGAGGGAACAAGCATCATTGTACCTATATTGGGTATAATGAACATAAAGACTACTTAGGATGGGTAGCAAGTGTGATGAGTTATGATGCTACTAATTTAGTTACCCCAACTGTCTCAGTAATTGATGAGTTTCAAGATATATTTCCTGATGATTTACCCGGATTACCCCCTAAGAGAGAAGTAGATTTTACTATTGAGACGTATCTTGGTACCACTCCCATTTCAATAACCCCTCATAGGATGGCACCAGCTGAACTACAAGAGTTAAAGACTCAATTGCAGGAGTTACAAGATAAAGGATTTATCCGACCCAGTACTTCTCCCTGGGGAGCCCCAGTTCTATTTGCTAAGAAGAAGGACGGGAGTTTAAGATTGTGTGTGGATTACAGACAATTAAACTGGGTAACAGTGAAGAACAAGTATCCTTTGCCTAGAATTGATGATTTATTTGATCAACTACGGGGTTCTAGATACTTTTCGAAGATTGATTTGAGGTCTGGCTACCACCAGTTGAGAGTTAAAGACAAAGACATCCCAAAGACAGCTTTTCGTACTAGATATGGACATTTTGAGTTTGTAGTGATGCCATTTGGTTTGACAAATGCTCCTACAGCATTTATGGATTTGATGCATAGAATTTTTCACCCTTACCTTGATCAGTTTGTAGTAGTGTTTGTTGACGATATTTTAATATATTCTGAGTCAGAGGAGGAGCATGAACAACATTTGCGTGCTGCTTTGCAAGTGTTGAGGGAACATCATTTATATGCGAAATGGAGTAAATGTGAATTCTGGATGACTGAAGTTAAATTTCTTGGACATGTGGTCTCTAAAGAAGGTATTTCTATGGATCCGACTAAAGTGGAGGCAGTGCTTAATTGGAATAAACCTAAAAATGTGTCTGAGATTATAAGTTTCTTGGGTTTAGCAGGATATTATCGTAGATTTGTAAAAGATTTCTCTCGAAAAGCAGTACTTTTAACTCAGCTGACTAGAAAAGGGGTGAAGTTTGAGTGGAACGATGAACGTGAGCAAGCCTTTATAGAGTTGAAAAATCATTTGACCTCAGCCCCAGTTTTAATTATTCCTGAACGAGGTGTAGGATATACAGTTTATTGCGATGCTTCACGTATGGGTCTTGGCTGTGTTTTAATGCAATTAGGGAGAGTGGTGGCGTATGGTTCACGCCAACTGAAGGCCCATGAACATAATTACCCTACACATGATTTAGAACTGGCTGCCATTGTATTTGCATTAAAGGTATGGAGACATTATCTGTATGGTGAAAAATTTGAAGTATTTTCAGATCATAAAAGTCTTTGATACCTTTTTACTCAGAAGGATCTGAATTTGAGGCAGATAAGATGGATGGAGTACCTATAAGATTATGATTTCACTCTGCAGTATCATCCAGGTAAGGCTAATGTGGTAGCAGATGCTTTGAGTAGGAAATCTCAAGGAATGTTGGCAAGATTTTCATGTCGTAGATGGAAGATGTGTAATGATTTGGAAGATTTTGATATGAGGACCAATGAATCAGGAAGTCAACCTTTCTTATTTAACCTTGTAGCACAACCTACCATCCTTCAAAAGGTGATTACTGCTCAACGAAGTGATCCTGAAGTTAAATCAGTGCGAGCCAAGTTAGAGAGTGGTGAGGTGATAAAGGGGTGGTCTATAGATTCGTGTGGTGGTTTAAGATTTGCTGGAAAACTTTTTGTACCATCAGATGAGTCTCTTAGAAAAGATGTGCTTAGTGAGGCTCATAAATTCAAATTTTCCATACACCCTAGTGGTACGAAAATGTATCAAAATTGGCGTAGATGTTTCTGGTGGAATGGGATGAAGAGAGATATAGGAGAATTTGTAGCTAAGTGTTTGACATGCCAGCAAGTAAAAGCAGAACATCAAAAACCAGCAGGATTACTCCAGCCTCTTTCAGTGGCTGAGTGGAAATGGGAGCACATAACCATGGATTTTGTGAGAGGGTTTCCCAAAACCCGAAAGAATCATGAAAGTGTATGGGTAATTGTGGACAGATTAACAAAATCTGCTCAATTTTTATCTGTCAAATCTACTGATTCTCTGGAAACTCTGAGTAAACTATATGTGCAAGAGATAGTGAGATTGCATGGGGTACCTCTAGCAATTGTATCCGACAGAGATACGAGGTTTACATCCCAATTTTGAAGGAGTTTATAAAAAGCTATGGGCACACAGTTGAATTTTAGTACAGCCTATCATCCTCAAACAGATGGTCAATCTGAGAGAATTATCCAAATACTAGAAGATATGCTAAGATTTTGTGCTTTAGATTTCCAAGGCTCTCGGGCTGAACATTTACCTTTAGTTGAATTTTCTTACAATAATAGCTACCAATCAAGTTTGGGGATGGCTCCTTTTGAGGCATTGTATGGTAGACCGTGTCGATTTCCTACATGTTGGGCAGAGATTGGTGAAACTTTACTGGTAGGTCCTGAATTGGTAAAAGAAACTACTGAGAAAGTAAAGATAATTAGACAACGACTTCTTGCAACTCAAAGTCGCCAAAAGAGTTACGCAGATCATAGAAGGAGACCATTAGAATTTGCAGTGGGTGATCATGTTTTCCTAAAGGTCAAGCCTCACACCGGAATAGCCAAGTTTGGAAAAATTGGGAAACTCGCTCCAAGGTTTATTGGTCCTTTTGAGATTTTGGAACAAGTTGGCCAAGTATCTTATAGGTTAGCTTTACCTCCTCAGTTAGCACAAATTCACGATGTTTTTCATGTTTCAATGCTCAAGAAGTACCAACCAGATCCTTCACACATCTTGGAATGGAAAGACTTGACAATAAATAAGAATGTTTCTTACGAAAAGAAACCTATTCGAATCCTAGATCGTAAAGAACAAGTTCTCCGCAAAAAGATTATTCGACTGGTGAAGGTTTTATGGCAACATCACGGAGTTGAGGAAGCTACGTGGGAGCTTGACGACCGAATGCGATCCCAACATCCAGAGTTATTTCAATCTGGTATGTAAATTTCGAGGACGAAATTTTTTTAAGGTGGGGAGGATTGTGATACCTGAAGATTGATTGGTATATATGTATTTATAAATTAGAAAGTAAATATATTTATTAGAAATGAATTATCTAATTATGGGTAAATAAGTTCTTAATTTCAAAAGAATTGAATTTTAGGGTAATATAAATTTTGTTGTGGATAAAAAGTATAATAAAAATAAATGAAGGATTAAATTGTTATTAAGAAATTCAATTCATTATGTCTTTTTCGGTTCGAAGGATTAAATTGAAATAAAATAATAATAAAATAATGCAATTGAATGAAACGAGGCGGTGGTTATGTATATATATAAAGAATCCTGCTTTCATCAATTTGAAAGCTTTGGCAGAAAGCAAAAACAAAGGAAGAAAGAAAAAGAAAGAAAGAAAGAAAGAAAGGAAAAAAAAAGGTTCGTTTTAAGAATTATAAATGATTTCATATGATTTAATTGTAGAAATATAATTGTTAGTATATATATATGCAGATGTTTACGTACATATATTTTTAGATAACTAAGTTTGAATTATTAAATAATTACGTGTTATTATTGTTAAATTGATACTAGGGAGTGATTAAGAGAGGAACGAACAGTCAGCAGAAGTATAGAAATAATCGTTTAAAATTCAGGTAGGTATTTATATGTATTTAGGAGATTTTAGTTTTAAAACTGAAAAGTAGGGTGTTTTATTACATTAAATATTTTAATAAATGTTTATGAAATTCCTAAATTATTACGTGTTGATCCAATTGATTGTTTTTCGAATCGGATTTGAAGAATAATTTTTATATGAATGTCATATTTATAAATACAGTGAGAAAATTGTGTCAGCACGTGTTGTGATTTTATAAATGAATTATTTGTATGGATATGTTGTGAAATAAATGGAAAAATGAAAACGTGATGGCCCTGGTTGTTGTTATGATATGGTACCGGTGTTTGGGGCGACGGTCCCTCGAAATAATGCCTGTAAAGTACGTTGGCCAGTTTTTTAGGCGACGGTCCTTCGGAATAATGCCCGTAAAGTACGCAAGAGTAAAAAAAATTAGTGAAAATTGTTTAAATGATGGAATGAATGTGTTTTTGTTATTTTCGTGAATACTGTATTGAAATGTTGTTTTGGGTTTCTTTAAGCTTACTGTTTAGAATCGAACGGTGTTTTATATATGTACAAATTTGTTTATTGTAAAGTTCTTTAAACTGTCTTTATGTATAAATATCTATTGGGCAGTAGCTCACCCCTACTTTTCAGGTTCCTAGGCAATGTTGGAGATGTTGTATATAGAAGACAAGGATACTCCAGAACAAGAGTTTTACCACTTTGAAAACTATATGTAATGATAGATGCAGGAGCTTGTAGTGTATGGCTTTGATGCACTTTTGTATGTTTGTATTTGAATTTTAGAAATCCTAAAATTAGTTATGTTTTTTTTTAGATAATGAAATGAAGCAATTGGTGTTGAATATTATTAAGAGTGTTTAGAATAAAATCTTAAAGTTACAGGTTTATATATTTTGGCATACAATTATTATAGAGGAAATTCTATCAAAATCTCTTTATAGAATTAAGGATGCTCTAAACTGGATTAAGAATAATAACCTTCTTAGAAGAATGATTGTGTTTTGAAAGTTTAAAATTTTTCGTAGTACCCTAGTTCGGCGCCACTTTCGTAATGCCGAAATCGGGGTGTTACAAAAACCTTCCTTTATAATAAAATTTTGTAATGCAACCCTAAATTTTCTGCATTATCAAACTATTGCCCTACTTGAATCTCTCCATTAAGTCTTTTCAAAAAATGATCTCTATCCAATATTATTGTCATCTCAGGACTAATATCCTCATCTTGATAAGATCCCATAAATTCATCTTTACCATTTATAGATGTATAATTAGAAAGTATATCACTTTCTTCACCATCATCACTGTCATTCTCTTTATCTCTGTCTCCACCTACAAATATATCATCACCTTTATTAACTTGTTCACAAATTACACACTATCTTCATCTTCGTTTTCTGACCGGTATGTTTAATCTTCTTGAAAAATTCCCTAAATCGTTTGTTGTTGATAAATGAGGGTTGCTTTTACTCTATAAGCTGGGTTAGAGCTTTGAAGTACTTTGTCTTGGGCATCTCCCATGTGTATTACTTATACTACTACAAAATGATTTAATATACTACTATAAAAAGAATCTTATCGCTTTAGTTTGACAAAGTTCAATTGAAAAAGACATTGAACAATGGAAAATCTTTAAATTAAAACACCAATTCCAATTGCTTTCTTACAACACCAATTCCATCATTAAAAGCAAAAATCGCCCCCACCAACATCAATTCCAAGCATATGATCTATTTTAAACTTGATAGAAACTAAAAATAATTAAAAAAACAAATCATTAACAATTAGAAATATCACTAACCAATAACACCATAAGGAAATCATTGACAATTTAGAAATGGGAATATGACCATTGCCCCCCTATATTTTTGGCCAATTAATCGAATCACCCCTTAGTTTCAAAAAATTACTCGTTACGTTTTACCGTTTGGTTGACTGACGGAAAAATTAATATTTTGAGGGCAAATAGGTATTTTAATGAATTTAATTAATTTAAACAAAAATATTTTGAGAACTTGATTTTTTAATTTTTTTAGGACTATTTATGTCAATTTATAATAAGTATAATTTAATATTATTAAAATACTATTTTATTTAAAATTCATATTTTATTTTTAAATGGTTACTAGTGGGACCTACATTTTATAAATTAGGACTTATTTTGTTTGTAAAGTTAAAAGTTGAGGGTATTTTAGTAAATTCAATAAATTTCCGTCAGTCAACCAAACGCCAGGACGTAACAGGTAATTTTTTGAAACTAAGGAGTGATTTGGTTAATTGGCCAAAAACATAGGGGGGCAATGGTCATATTCTTTTTAGAAATCATTCAATTAACCAACAACATTGAAAACAAATATTGTCCCACCACTATAAATTGTAGTTATATATAAATATAAGTAAATCAATTTAAAAAAGAAAAGGAATCTTATGTTCAATAAAGCAAGAAAGTATGAAGGAAAATGAAGCTTAACCAAAATATTAATTGCTAATTATCTCAAATCCATGTAAATTACCAATATCACCAATATCCATCCAATTAACCTCACTTCTTTTTCAGACCCTATTCCTAAATTCAGCTACCTTTTCTAGTCTCCTTTCTTAGCATTCAAATAGCTTTCTTTAATTTATCGATTGTGCAAGTTTTGACTAGTTTCTTTTAACTTTTAGTTAATTCCAACAAATTCAATAATTTTTTTTAGTTTTCTTCTGACTTTAACCAATCTAAAATTCCTCTCTATAACTTAATATCAATGAATTGTAAACTCTCTCTCACAATTACTATGGTAAATTTATACTCATTTTTGGGCTAAAAACGTTTTAACATCAATTAAGGTGCGATTTATTTTTTATTCTATTTTATTAATTTATTTGTTAAAATAAAATATTGTAGTTAATTAATATTTGTACGTAAAAGAATGGTATTTTTTTTAATTTTGTCTATCCGTAGTTAGGTATTACGAAAACCTATTGGATTAAAAATTTAAATAGTAGCCTTTGTTTGTTTTGTAGAATTTTATTTTTCTATAATTAAGTAACTTGTTAGATTAAATATTATAGTTAATTATTAAATGATGGTGTGGTTTTTCTTTGAGATCCATTGTCTTGTTTATTTTTTAAAAGGGGCGGCAATAATTCTATAATTTAACTAATAATTCCATAATTTTTTTCATTACCCATTACATGTTACCAACAATTAATGAATTATTAATGAAAAATAATTAATTGATTAATGAACGAAGTACAAAGAAACTCTGCTAAAATGAACAGAAGAGGTGGTGGTCGGGACTCGAGCTTGTCGTCGGCTTTGGCGAGCAGACTTAGCTCCACGCTGGAGCATTGTCTTATTCTCGGTGCTCATTTGCCAAGCCGCTCGACCTCTTCAGTCGCAGCCGGCTGTTCAAGAGAAGTCGATGGCTTCTTCTTCGAAAGCCTTGAGCGTGAAGTTTCTAGCCTAGGCCAGGCTAAGGAACTCTTAACATTCATTGCTTGATACGAGCCAACTATTTTTTGGTTGAGCTCACTGGCTGAGACCTTACCATTACGATGTAAAGTATCTCTATTCATGAACTTTAGATTAATGCTTATATTTTGGATCTCTCGTATGTTTATCATTTATACTTAATTTTTGTCCTTATCTCACATTGTGTACATATTTTTCTCTCTGTTTCTCTACTAAGAAAAAATGCAGATAATGGAAGAAATTCCTATTTTATCCAAATGTTTCTATGGTTGCGAGTTGTTTTTAAGTTTTCTTCTAATGAGGAAATGAAAGAAAATTGAAAAACATGTTACTGGTTCTTTGAGTTTTAAGATGTTGAATCCTCTGATTAATTGAATTAATAATATTAATTAATGGTTCATTCATTCGAGTTTTATTTTACCTTTCATTTTTACTCGATCGTGAATTTCATAGATAAAATTTTCTTACTTTACATGTAAAAATTTTGTCATGTTCTTCAATATGCTTAACGGTTCTTTTTCATTGGCTTGTTATTATTTTGTGTACCATCTTTTTTATTTTCTAATTATGCTCTCCAAATTATCCTTACTTTGCTCACAATTATCTTTTGATTTGTTGTATTGTGCTTGCATGATTGAAATGAAGATTAAAGATTGAGTTGATGAGGAATAAAACTTAAAAAAGTTTCAGGGAATCAGTTGCTTAGTTGTACCCCAGTTTTTCACGTTGTTTTTATCCGTTGTAGAATATTAATTGGTTCCACCTGCATAACCCGTAAACTTACAAATTGCTCTTTAATTTTTATTATTTATGTTTTTGCTTGTGCTTTCCTTTGATGTTTCTGAACATTGTATTATCTTTGTATAAGTGTTATTCTATTATGCCATACAAAGTTTGATTAGACATTTCTTTTGCTGTTTTTTATTATAATTTATAGTTTCATAGATTCGTTGTTACTTTTTTTGCATGGTACAGGGTTCGTTGCTTCTTTCAATCTAAGCCATTTCCATTTGCAGAATAATAGCAAATCTCATTTTGTTGTTACTGCTGGTTCATGCACTACTTTTTGCAAACTTTAATATAGATCTATCAAATGTTGTGTGCTGCATTCTGCAATGCGTTTCTACATTACCTATGCTTCCTGTAATGAGTTGCTACATCTTTGCTCATGCTTCTTGCCAAATGTTGTTGTATATTTGCTGCTACTGCTATACAATATCTCAATCTTGCTGCTGCTTCTACTGGTTTACTGTTGCTATCGTTTGTTGTCAAAATTTGCCGTGTACAATGTCAATCTTACTGTTACTATTGCCTTTGTTTGTTGTCACAACTATTGTTGATTGTGCGAGTAATTTGATGTTGTATGGAATTTTGGTGCATTTAGAAATGCACGTTGCTACTGTGAATTCCTTTTTTGGTAATAATACTTATCTCTGTAAGTATTGTATTATCTTATTGGACATATATATCATAATTTATGGATATTTTTCATCTAAGCAAGCATTGTATGACATGAATGTGAAGAGGTGCCCGTAATAAAGTTAATTAATGTTTCCAAATAAAGAAGAGACATTCGATTCCAAAATTGGCTACATCCAAGAGTAAAATATTACTTCCAAAATGATTTAACTTTATTTTAAGCACGCAGCCTCGATTGATGCTTCATTGCCTACATCTGAAGCTCAATGAATTAACATAACTTGCAAGCACATGCTTTGAGAAATTTTATAAAAATGAAAAACAAAACAACTCTATATAGTAGTAGTGTCGTAGAGATGTTTAGAAACATGCTGGAACAAAATAAATTATATAAATTTAAGATAAAGATTATAAATCATAATTACACCTATAATGTTAACATTTAAAATTTAAAATAACATTATAAAAAATCTTGTAAAATTTATAATTTAACATTTAAAACATTTAATTAACATTAATTTTACGAATCCAACATCAAACATGTAAATAAAGTGAGATAACTGTAAATTAATACGAAAATGGTAAATCCCTTAAATTATAGTTAGAAAAGAAACAACATTTACACATGTAACATAAAAGCTGTAAATCAACATTATAACTGTAATCTTTACATATTAAATTATAACATGTAACTTGTATATAAAATAAAACACTTGTAAACTTAAGAATGAAAAAAAGAACAATAAGTTAATATAAAAGAGTAAAAATGAACATCAATTTCACAACACAAAAAGTATAAATAAATTGAGATAAATGTAAATTAACATAAAATTTTAAATTATAACAACATACTTGTGAACAAAACATAAAGAAAACAATTGTGATATAAAACTTATAAATATACATAAAAATTATAGTCTTGACAGAAAAAATTAAATTACAATATAAAACTGTTTCGTAAAACATAATACTTGTAAACGTTAAAATTAAAAAATGAAAAATGTATAAGCCAACATAAAAGAGTTAAAATGAACATTAATTTCCTAAATTCAACATCAAACACGTAAAATATATAGAGATAAATGTAAATTTACATTAAATTATCAAATGACAACAATATAGTTATAAACAAATAACAAAATTGTAATTGTGACATAAAACTTATAAATACACATAAAAATTGTAATATTTACATAAAAATTAAATTACAATGTAAAACTTGTATATAGAACATAATCTTGTAAACATTAAAAAGAAAAACTAAAAAAAATCCAACATAAAAGATTAAAAATGAACATAATTTCATAAGTTTAACATTAAAAATGTAAATGTACCGAGAAAAATATAAGTTTACATCAAATTATCAAATGACAACAACACAGTCGTAAACAAACCAAGAGAATTGTAATTATGACGTAAAACTTATAAATACACATAAAAATTATAATATTTATATAAAAAATTAAATTACAGAGTAAAACTTGTATGTAAAACATAATACATGTAAACGTTAAAAATAAAAAATAAAAAAATAAAATCCAACATAAAGGAGTAAAAATGAATATCAATTCATAAATTCGATATAAAAAATATAAAGATACTAAGATAAATTTAAATACCATTAAA
The DNA here is from genome assembly GCA_028052125.1 of Melia azedarach. Classification (NCBI taxonomy): domain Eukaryota; kingdom Viridiplantae; phylum Streptophyta; class Magnoliopsida; order Sapindales; family Meliaceae; genus Melia; species Melia azedarach. The sequence goes on along the minus strand of CM051402.1, from coordinate 7,381,944 downwards.
TTGTCAAATAACAATAATATAATTGCAAATAAAACAAAAGAAATGTAATTGTAACGTAAAAGTTATAAATTTATATAAAAATTGTGATATTCACATAAAACAGTAAATTATAACTCATAACATGTATGTGAAATAAAATATTTGTAAAAGTAAAAAATAAAATCCAATATAAAAGAGTAAAAATAAACATCAATTTCTTAAATTCAACATAAAAAAAGTAAATATACTGAAATAAATGAAAATACAATCAAATTGTCAAATGATAACGTTATAGTTGTAAACAAAATAAAAGAAATATAATCGTCACATAAAAGATATAAACGTACATAAAAATTGTAATCTTCACATAAAACATTAAATTAAAATGTATAACATATATGTAAAATAAAGTACTTATAAAAATTTGAAGAAAACAATCAATCCAACATAAAAGAGTAAAAATGAACATCAATGTCATAAATTCAACATACAAAATATAAATACATTGAAATAAATGTAAATTAACATCAAAATATCAAATGACAACAATATAGTTGTAAACAAAATAAAAGAAATTAAATTGTAATGTAAACCTTATTAATATAAATAAAAAATTTAACTATAACATATAACATGTACATAAAATAAAATACGTGTAAAAATTAAAAATAATAAATAATAAGCCATAATAAAACAGTAAAACGGAACATTAATCTCATAAAGACAACATAAAAAATGTAATTGTGATCAAATAAATGAAAATGAACATAAAATAATAAATAATAATATTATAGTTGTATATGGAATAAAATAAATAAAAATGTAACATAAGGGTTGTAAATCAACATTTTACTTGTAATCTTGATATATAAAATTAAATATAATGAAAATTTTGTAAAAAAAGTATAATACTTGTAAAATAATAATAATAATTATTAATTATTATTATTATTATTATTATTATTTGTAACACAAAAATACATGTTTTTTCTAAATATATGGGTATACTTTACAAAAAATGATTATTGATGTTTTTAATTTATTTCAATTATTTAAATAATTTTATTTTATATGTGTACTATTCAATTTTTTTTCATTCTTTTCTTTTCTTCCGGATAGCATGACATTAGATAAAATATTATTTTTTAAATTATAAATATCAATAATTTATCAATAGTACCCTTATTATGCTAAATTGAATTTACATTACATGTGATTAAAATTTCTTACATTTTTTTATCCTCACAATTAACATCGATTTCATAAAAATAATAATTTACATTTTACTTTTCTTAATTATCATTTTCAAAATTCCTTATTCATATTTGTATAATAACATGTATGCTTTTTTGCACTAACAATTTTTCACGTTTAAGATATTCTTGTTTCTTTTTCTATTAATGTAATATTAGTTATAGGTTTATTTTATTATATTAATTATTCTAAAATATTACAATAATGTTTATATTTTGAGAATAACATATATTTTTTATTAATTCATATAAATATAATCATCATAAGTAATAGATAAGACCTGTCTTACTTTTTAATATTGATTTTTGAGTTATATTAATTTATTTTATTATTAATAATTTTTTAGAAAAATAAAAAAGAATATGAATTTTTAAAATATCTAAATTAATGTTTTTTAAATAGATTCCTAGTATGCATAACACATTATTTAACATTAAATTTTCTATTATAATATATGAATTTATTTCAAATATATTTCTAAAAAATAAATTATAACAAAATAACTTAAATATATTAAAAATAAAAAAATTAAAGAAAATACTTTTTAACCTGTATAGTAAGTTAATCTAACATGTTACTTGATAAATATGTTAACTACTATTATATAAAATAAATGGTTTAAATTTTAATTTAAAAATTTAAAAATCAATATAACTGAGTTATTGATATTTGAATTCTTTATCCCAGTATCATAAATTTTTTTTATAAATATATTTTACAAAAAAAAATAGATAAGGGATAAAGATGTAAAATGATAAAAAAATTAGGCAACGGTTAAATTCTAATGATAGACAGTGGTATTTTTAAAACATTATATAGATAAGTACTAAAAATATTAATTAATAGTAACTGGTATATTCATTTTTTTTAATAAGTAGAGAAATAAAAAAAAATTTGTTGAATCTAAAATTGTTATATATTTTAGGAAAAAAATAAATCAATAAATATTCTGACAAATTAAGAATTCAATCAAATAAACAAAGGTTGCCTTGGTTTGGATTTGTCATTTGAGGGTTTATATGCTAATATGTTTAAATGTTGGGGGTTTAATTGTTTTTTCCCACAATAAAGGACATGGATGCAATTTAGCTGTTGTCAAGAGAGAGGTTGCGTGAGTGCATGGGAGCAAAGGGAGTAACAAGTCTCTTATCCGTTTAACGGTAAAATTATACTGGCCTTGTGCTTGCTTTGCCTGCTTTTCTATTTTTTTTTTAAATAAAAAATAAAAGGAAAATAGAGGAGGAATTTGAATCGTTACGCCAAAGAAGGGGAGTGCAAAATCCGCCATTTCTGAGAGAAGAGAGTTCAATCTTTGTGTGGATTCGTCTTCATCCGTTTATCCATCAGGTTCTCTATCTGAAACTAACATATCCTTCAACTCCTTTCTATTTATTTACATGTATTCTTCAATTCTGTTCAAATTAATCGGTGTATTTCATGCTTTCCTCAATTTTAGTCTTTGTTTCTATTCATTTGTATGTGAATTCTATACAGAGACTGTTTCTTTATGAATTTTAATTGCGGCAATAGGAGATAGCTACCTTAGCTCAAGTAGTAAACGCACCTCCTGATTTGGGTTCGAGCTGTGGTGCTCGCAGATTTCTCTTCCATTTTTTTGGGTAGAAATCGCCTAATTGGAATGTATACATTCTTAAAGAATTGAATTCAAGCGTCATAGAGATTGAATAGTTGTAGGCTAGAGATGTAGATTACTAAGATTTGAAAACTGCTGTTGAACTGAATTTTCTAATCAAAACTCAATGTTTTGGTGCCACAGAAACAGACAGGGCTAAAATTTTATGAGTTGGAGACTTGCAAGTTAACTGAAGTCTACAAAGCCTTAAGCAATCTGAGACTGACTACTACAAGCTCTTTATTTTTGCTACTTGGGCTGGGACGGAATAGTGATAATTGTCTTATGTGAATTATATTTGTTTTTGCCAATTATGTGTTTTGTGTATATAATAAAGCAAATACTAGGGTAAAAGCTAAGGGCATGATTGGATCTTTTCTCGATACAGGATATGATGAGCATTATATCAAGCCACCATTTTAATTGGTCAGTTGGAATCGATGAGCATCTTTGTAGAGGAAGATTCAATAAGACTTCGCACTCAAGATATTTTGGTCCCCATTTTCCTTTGAAAGGACTGATTTCTTCCCACAATCAACCAGTTGGTGTTAATTACTATCAAAATGTCAGGAGATTGGGGCCTATATTTTCCAGTGCAGTGGATGATGACAAAGACCCCGATGACAAAGACCAAGATAACTCAGGAGACGGGATAAATGAGAAAGAATCCCCCAAAGATGAAATAGAAGGAGTAAGTTCAATGGATTCAAGTTTTCTTTTCCTTTTTTTCTTCCGTTTTAATTTGTTTTGTTGAACTAAAATGTGAACATAAACAAAAATCATGAGGTTAACAATATGCCATATTAAATTTCCTTTAAAGTTTGATGAATGAATTGAAGAAGGCGAGTATTTATTGATTGATGCACTGGCACCGTGTTTTGTCTATGATTATTGGTTGATTAAGTTCATGTAGTCTTCTTTTTTAATCAATTCTTTTGGCAAAGAAACTGCATTTTGGTTGGAGAGTCCACTTGTACCATAACTTCCCTTATCTCCTAATGATTTGTTCTTGATGATCTAATTATATATAATTTCTTTCTTATTTCTAAGTGGATAAAGAAAGAGGGACAAAAGGGATACTAAAACAAGATATGGCATTGGTGAGATTATTTTTGACAATAGTGATTTTGTGCTAAGGTTTGCCGATGAACCTGATTGCATTTTACTTGACATGCATGCTTGAGGACAAGACATGTTACTATGCATAATTATTCACTGTGATATTGTTTTTATAGGTAAACAGTGAAATCCTAAGGGAAAATCTGGAGAGAATTGTGGGCACAGATGACTCTACATTTAGTGGGATAGATCTGGCAACTCTCATTAGAAACAAGTATGGAAGATCTTATGATGTTCAACTAATAAAAAAGGTTTGCTGATCTCTAGTTGATGATGGCTGTAGTATCAGTATATTGAGCTGCTCATACTGACAACATAATAATATTTTTTTTTTTCCTTAAAGAAATGTCTTTCTCATGTGCCTTGTAACATTCTTAGTGGATATGACTGTTGGCTTGCTTTTGCCATACATATGCATATGGGTTCCTTGTGATTCGTTTGAGTCTTCTATTTGCAAGTTTTGCTAATGCCATATGTGCAAGACATGTATATGCAACATGCAAGAGAATTTCTTTTGCTGTCTTATTTAAGTTTTTTTCCTAAACTTATTTCTGTCAATATGGGTAAAAGTTTTGTGGATATTTCTTGGAGATTTTATAGATTTCCTCCTTGCTTACAGACAATTTAAGATGAGTGAGTTATATTCAAATATTATTTGTCTATATTTTTAATTGAGTTAGTCAGCGTTAAAGTACGCAAGTGTAAGGGTAATTTATTATTGTAATGTTTCTTTTATGTGATTTGTGTAAATAGAGATCAAGGCTGTCAAACTAACTATAGTCATTTTCCATACAAGTGTTTCTCCTTTTTTCTCTTTGTCTTTATCTTCTCTTCATAGAAGATTTTAGTTCTATTTTTTGCCCACTAGATTAAACATTTAAGTCAATCAGTTAAAAAATGATTGGAAAAGTAGGCTCAAATCTCCTAGGATACTTGTAAATGATGTTTAGCAAGTATAAAAACCTTCAAAAGTAATGTAGAAGCCTCAAGAGATGTAGAAATTCTCCGTATATTTTTGCTCACATATGAAATTTTATTTGTACCTAATGTGAAACACTAGCTGCTCAAGAAATTCTCTGTATAGTTTTGGTCACATATGAAATTTTATTTATAGCTGATGTGAAATTCTAGCTGCTTTAAACCTTCCATGTTAGATCCAAACAGTACCAGTTGAGTACCCACGAGCACCTTACGAGGCTGGTCTCAAACTAGCCATTAATCCAATATTTCTAATTTGCCAGCCTTTGTTGACTACTCTTCAATGTCAGTTGCCCATTTTCGTTGAGTATTTTCTACAAAGCTCTAGTTGACCACCTTCATGGTTTGTGCTAAGGAATTTTTTGTGCTATAACCAATCTCTAGTCAACCATTCTAAGGTCCTAGTTAACCTGTTCTTTAAGAGTTTCTGTTGAGTATTTTATACAAAAAAATACGAAATAAAATGCACAAAACATTGTCTGGCAAAGGTTCAATGATCTAAATTTGGTCCAATGAAGAGTTCAATCTATGTTGTTACATACCAGGTCTCTCAGGGCCAATTAGATTTGCAACCTTTTGCTCTCCCAAAAAACTTAAAATTCATGCTAACTTGCAAATGATACACAAGTTATTTCTAAACCTATTATTCTATCTTCAGTCTTTGCTCATTTCTCCTTGAGTTCAATGCTCTGCTCATAGAAGAGTTGTGTTATATTCTCAATCTAGCATCCTAATTTATGTGTTTTCGCCTACTCTCTATGAGGGAATGATGTGTCTGTATATTAAGAAACAATGAATTTATTTGTTGACTTATCAGTTTGATCAGGATATAAAATGTCAGCGACATGTTTGTGATTTGTGAAAATAAAATTGTAAAGTTGACCCTTTCCTCTGCCAACCCTACATCATAACAAACTTATTTGACGGAGCATAAAGTGATTGGGATAAAGTTGATCAGAGTTGGCTACAATACTTAATTTTTATTTATTTGCTGCCAATGCTTGTACCCGGTGTGCTTGAATGAATCATATTTTGTATGAGGAAAGAGAGAAAGGGTCTCTAAATGAAACCTGTCCTTTTATTGTCTCATTGGAAAACGATAAAACACTTTCTCATACCTTTAGCGTTCCTCTTATCTGTTGTTTTACTTTCCATTTAATTTGTTTGCTTAATCCTTCAATTTCCTCCTATTATTTTTATTGGAGTGTTTCAGATTGTTTTATGGCAGTTCACACTATTACTTCTGAATGCCTGTTGTAGGAGTTCATGGGAAGAAATCTCCTTGCTCTAAATGTTATGTGGAAGTACATGGAGCAGGTAAGCATATTTGGTGGTACAGATTTCTAATATCCAGCTGGAACTAGATTGATGTCAATATTTATTTCTCCACTGTCAAAGTGTGAGAATTTTCAAAACTTTGAATTTGCAGAAATTTGAAAACTTGAATCTTCTTTGGCTTTAACTTACTTTTAAGAATAAGGATGAGAGTAAACAACTTCCCAATTTTAGCTTGACATGTAACATGTATCATAAATAACCAAATAAACTTTCCTTGATTTTACTAGTTCACACTTCTGTTGACAAGTTTGTCTTCATTTTTCTTAAATCTTTCCTTTCTTACTTGCTTTCTTCTGCTATAACTTCAATCGCCTTATCTACAATTTTTTTTCAACTATAAAATATTTTTTCAAGTGATGATAGAGGTAGTAAACTCAAATGGTGCTGCCCCGGCATCTTTTTTGTAATGAAATGAACCTTGTGTCCATACTATTTGTAAAGGGTACAATACAAATTCTAGATCTATACCCAATGTGAAACTTGTAAAATGGAATGTAAGACTTATAAAATTGCATTAGTTTAATACCATACTAACCACAGAACAACTAGTTGGATGTCTAGAAGTTACTACTGCATTTTGAAGTGTAAGGACACTTTTAATTCTTCTTTTTTTTTTTGGGGGGGGGGGGGGGGGGGGCGCTTGCAGAGATCCTTTCCACTAACTGAAGAGGAGTACATTTTGAGGCTTGATGATGTAGCAAACATGCTAAAATGCTGGGGAGCTGTCTCACATATTCGAAACAGCCTTGCAAAGTCGAAAGAGCGACCTCGGATTGGAAAGGTAATATTATGACATGATCGTTGGCTATTTCAATGGATTATCATAATGTGGTTAAATGCTTCATTATCTACTTGGATTGAATAACGATTTTATGAAAATTTAACCTGTAAACTTGTCGGCAAGAGATAAGAAAAAGGTTCATAGGGAAAGTTAAGACTTATATTTGTGGATCCTTTTGCTCGCTTAGCTTTGTCATCACCAATATTAAATTATCGTCCTTGTAGGAAATCATAAACTAAAATAAATTAGATTTTTTGTTTTCTTTGGATTTTAATGAGATATTAGTGTTGTGCCAGAAATATGATAATATTTATACGTCTCTATAGGTTTTACAGTGATCCTAACAAACATTGCCTCTTCTCTTGCATCTTACACTTCCAAACAACACAAACTATTGAGTAAATTGGATTACCCTTCCATATCAATTTCTCTCAGTATACATGTCGTATATGTTTACATAGTTTGGCACAGCAAACACAAGTTCCTCTGCTGTCTTTTTGAACCCCTTAGAAGCAATCTGACAGCGTGTGCTGTCTGCATCTGTGTACAGTTATTAATTAGCAAATCCAAAGGATGCCGCAGGAAAATACACCTTTGCAAAACACAACTTGATCAGCACCTTTTTTCGTTCTCACTTGTAAATGATATTTCTTCCTGGGCTGAGAAACACTTCGCATTCTCACGTAAAAGTCACTTTCCACAGTAACTGAAACAGTTGTACAAATACTCGGCATTTTCTTCCATTGTTTGGCTGTAAATCAATCAGTTGTCTATGTACAACAGAACGAACTAATCCAAGAAATCCGAGAATATTTTGTTCATAGGACTAGCAAATGTAGCTGCTGTTGCATTTGTAAGACTGAAAGGCATAATAACAATAATCAATATGACACATGCTGTATCATGAACTTAGTTTGAGGCTCATTTCCTATGTCTGCAGAATCTTGGTAACACCCTGAACCAAATCTAATTTTATCAACTATCTTGCTCCACATCATTGATCATAGAAATCGGCTATAGGTATCAGATATTTGCTCTTCAGTGTTATCATATAGGGGGTTCTGCATCATTAGGAGCTTTAAATAGTAGTTTATACACTGCATCAAGCAAATTCGGCAGTGTCCTGCTGAGTTCCTACTATAATGTTGCACAGCTTTAACACTAATTTCATTTCAGAGCATGTTGTTTGAAGGCTTAGCTTTCAGATCCATTCCAGTTCAAAGACTTCTTCACTACTATTTTAAATGAATTGTAATTTACAATACATTTGTAACTATCATTTACTGCAGGCCGTAAGCATTTTCATAGACATGGATGAATCTGGAGGCCGTGCAAATGAATGGATTTACAAATAGATTCCTTCTTAAACTCCAATATGTAATTACAAGTATAGAAAAATTTGTTTTTCAAAAGCATTTAACATCAATCATGCCTTGTATTCGCGTTCTATTTCTCTATTTTTTTTATTGGGTTCATATATATTTAATATGTATAAAGTTGTATAGAATGTAGCTTAATCTTTATAATCTCAAGTTCTCTCCCTTTAATAAGTTGGTGTATTTATTTTTTATTTTTATCTTTTGATAGAAAAGTAACGTTTGGTTTTGGTTTTTTCTTTATCTTTTGATTTCGTGTAAGCTTTATATTGTAATCAATGAACAAATTGTTTAGAAGTAGGTTTGTGATTATCACTGTTACCATACTTCAACAGTACTTTTATTTAATAGTGAGATTGATTAAAATATATTAATTTAATTCTACATCATAGAGATTTAATCTTAACCGTTGTCTAAATTTAATGGCATAAGAAATAGTACCGAGGTAAGAGGCTATTGATCTTTCTTACATGGGAATATGACCATTGCCCCCTTATGTTTTTGGTCAATTAATCAAATCACTCTTTATTTTCAAAAAATTATCTAGTACGTCCTACCGTTTGATTGACTGACAGAAAATTATTGAATTTATTAAAATACTTTTAACTTTTAACTTTATAAAGTAGGTCCCAATTTATAAATGTAGGTCTCACCAATAGTCATTTGAAAATAAAATATGAATTTTAAATAAAATAGTATTTTAATAATATTAAATTATACTTATTTCAAATTGACATAAATAGCCCTCAGAAAATTAAAAAATCAAGTCCTCAAAATATTTTTATTTAAATTAATTAAATTCATTAAATTACTTATTTGTCCTCAAAACATTAATTTTTTCGTCAGTCAACCAAACGGCAAGACGTAACGTATAATTTTTTGAAACTAAGAGGTGATTTAGTTAATTGGTCCAAAAATATAGGGGAGTAATGCTCATATTCCCTTCTTACATATATTAAAGAGAATTCATATCATCATTTAAATTACATTTTCATTTTAAATTAGGTTTCTCAATGTACTAAAGAGAGAGAAAATAATATGAGTTATAAAAAATTTCTCTTCTTGAATACATTGCTTTGTTTTTAATTTTTTGAATAAAAATATTATGAGTTATTAAGATTTATTTGTAAATAAATTTTAAAAAGAAATGCATATTATTATGAATTGTAAAGCGAGTTATTAGAATTTATTTATATATTATTAAAAAAGTACAAGGGATTAATGACAAAAATTTTAACCAATTTTTAACTTTTTTATGACTAGATATTTTTATTATTTCTTCAAAAATATGAGTAGTGTTACATAATTAATTAATAGACTAATACATATATTTTTCAAATTTCAAAAGCACTTATTACCCATATAACAATTTTAGGTCGAACATATATTTCTATGATTTCCCACTTTTAAGGAAGGGGAAATTAGTGAAAGGATTGAAGATGTATAATAGATGAAGAAGAAGCATGCTAATATTTTATTGGGACAGCAACAGTTTAGTCTCTGAACTTTGAAAAGCAACCCATAAAGATATTATTTAACCAATTTTAACAAATTAGTCCTTAGTGTTATCCAAAACCTAAAAGAAAATATAATGGCTACGTGGGGTTTCAAATAGAGCCAAATACTCTATAACCTTGTAATTTTAGAAAATTTCCCTTTTTAGCCACTATTTAAACTAATTTTTCAGAAACAGTCGCTTTGAATTTTTTTTTATTGTTAGTTAAATACCATATATGTGAATGAAAATATCCTCATAGATGCTCAAAATACTAGGTTTGAGTACAAACTCGAAACAAGCACTTGTTTCAAGTCTATAATCCGAATTAACACTTGTTTCGAGTTCATGTTCAAAACAAATACTAGTTTCGAGTGCAAAAAATTTATAGTTGAAATGTGTGTACTTGAAATAAACACTAGACTTTCTAGTGTGCTTGAAACTATATATTAAACTTGCTCAAAAGTTGGGTTTCTAAAGCGCTAGAAAGTAGGTTTCAAGTGCCTAGTAAACTAGAGTTTGAGTTCTTCTATATTCAAGATGTTAAGATGAAAAATACGACAGTTTTTCTTTTTTTTGAAATATGGTTATGAGGGTATTTTTAGACCAAATTATTATTGTTTGGCTAAAGATGAATTTTTTTAATGCAATTATTTTTAAATTTTCTTTTTAAAATGTGGCTAAAAACTTAACAGTTGCAATATAAGCTACATGAATGTTGCTTTAGTCATATAGATGATGCAATGTTGGTAACTTTTCTTTGACACTTTTACTTTCAAATTTCGAAAGCTTAAAGTATCAATAGGCTACGCTTTCACTATTCATATAGACAATAAAGGGCGATTTAAGAATACTATTTAAATTTCTCTCTGTCTCTTTCTCTCTCTCTCTCTGTGTGTATGGTTTATATAGACAATAAAGGGCGATTTCAGAATATTATTTAAATTTGTGTGTGTGTTGAAAATTATATTATGGGATAAAATATCATTATAGTGAACGTGAGTATCTCATCATATTATAAAGTCTTCTTTATTTAGCTTTAACTTAAAAACTAAAAATAATTTGTAGTTACGATTTGATCACAATGAAATGATGCCCCTCAGCGTAGTTGATCTGACCACATATATTTGGAAGCAAGTTATACGTCTAGGTATGATTACAAGATTACAAAACTAATAGGAAGACCTTGGCCACTCATATTTATTGCTAAAAAAAAAAAAACTTTAAATTTCTCGAAGTACTTATTCATCGCTATCCTGATGTCATACAGAAAGTTGATATGATGGTTATAACATATTTCATATTACTATTTTGAATCATGAGGAGAACATTTTCAAACTTATTTATGATATTGGTCCAATCAAGGATGTCATAGTTTCATCAAGAGATGAAAAAAAAAACAACACTATATTCACTTGGTTGGAATGCTAGCACCAGTAAATTGCCTCAAAGTTTAGCTGGAGCAACTCTCCAAACACAGCGAGATGTCTTTTGGTATAAGGTGAGTCTTTAACTTAGAACACTCTTCTTTTTTTCCTTTTTTTCTCAATTGACAATATGTGTCATCATATTAAATGAATGTAGGAAGTAAATAATATTGTAACGCCCCAAGTTGTTCAATTTTTTTTTATTTTCTCATTTTGAATACTTCAAATTGAAAACAACACCAATTACTATATTTCATTCCTCAATAAAATATAGATACTTAAGTGTTCTTAATATTCAAAATATTGAACATGAAAGAAAAAGACATCAAAACTACACATTGCAAGCTCCTACATCTATAATTATAAGCTCCATGATAGTAAAGTCCTTATCCTAGAGAATCATTTGCTTGCTATTAAACATATCTTAGCATTACCAAAAACTTGAAAAAGTAAGGGTGAGCTAACACCTAATAGATATTTATACACAATGAAAATTTTTAAGAAAATAAATAAATTTACACAAAAGATTCCTTTTTTATTTCAAACAATAAAATATCTTAAATATATTTCAAAACTACTATTTATAAAGTAATATACACATTTATTTTAATTATTATCAATAATTTCAATTAATTTATTTCTTACTTGTTTTAGGGGCATTATTCCTAGGGACCGTCGCTTCAACTAGCCAAAGTACTTTATAGGTATTATTCCTATGGACCGTTGCCCTAATCACCGGTACATCACAACAACAACAATAATCATGGTCATCGCATTCTAATTACAAAGTTCCTTTATATCCATATTTATATTATCACAAAAACTTTCACAACTTACTTTAAACACAATATTTTCATGAAAATCATTCATTTCTAAAAGACAACATATTAATTTATAACTTTTCTCCTAGTTTTTATAAAATAACATTCATATTAAAATTATTATTCAACTCAATTAAAAAAATTAATTTAATCTAACACATAATAATTCGAAATTTTTATAAATTCTTATTTAACCTTAAAATCAAACATAATACCAAATTTTAGTTAAGCCTCAAATCAAATAAATACCAAATTTTCACAAAACTTTATAAAAAAATATTAACTTAAAATAGAACACCTTACTTTTCCATTTTAAAACTATAAATCATCCCAAAAGCATATAAATACCTACCTCAATATTGTAACACAACTCTTATACTCCCTTAAAAAGTTTTGTCTCTTTGGAAACACATCCCAATATTAATTTAGTAATAACATTTATTGACTCATATTATAGCACCTAATAACATTCAAAGGAAATTAAACTAACTATATTAAATAATCTACTAAAACTTAGAACCAAATGCGATAAATGGTATGAAAATCTAACCCAATTCTAAAACACCTCTACTTCCTCTTTTCCTCCCTATTCTCCCTTTCTTCTTTCTTTCTCTCTCTCCTTTTTTGACTTCTCAAGTCCTAAACTACTTCTTTAAAATCTTAAAACAAACCTAAAGCCATGCATGTCTATACATATAAATGCATCGCTATATATTGCCACGCATGCAAAGCCTCTCCACTTGGTCATTTACAACATAAGAGAAATCCTATGCCATTTGCCAATTCTCTTCCATTTGGAAATGCATTTCTCTAATTTAATTACATGTCATGCAACATTACAAAACTTTTACAATATTCTATTACAAAAACAATGCAGCTTTTACTAAAATTTTAGGAAACATAATGCATTTCTTTCTTTTTTTTTTAATTCCTTTGGCACGGCTTTAGACAATTTGAAAGAGAAGCCATGTGACCTTAATTTCATCTAACTCCCTCATTTCTTTTTTTTTTCATTTTTGTCACCTTGAATAAAGCCTTATTATTCAAATACCTCCGTTCCTCAAAAAAAATGTACCAAATTTATCCATATATGTATATGTATATATATACTTCAATTAATACTAAATTTCAAGTATTACAAATATTGTGCAACCATTAGATATTGATGAAGCTATGAACAATGAAGGAGAAACTCTTCGAGATTTGTTTGCCGAGAGCTGTAAACAAAAGATGGAAAATGGATAGACACAGCAAATTCATGCACGGTTGTGGAAACAATAGTTGTCACTGTGGATTTTGTTGCTGCTTTCACCATACTAGTTGGCAACAAGGAAGATACAAGGGCTCCCTATTTCCTTAAATAGGTTTCCTTTATAATTTTTGCCATATCAGATGCAATATCCTTGATATTCTCCTGAATTTTGATACTTACTTCTTATCAATCTTTGCTTTTAATTATGAGGAAAAAGACTTATTTTCCGTCTTAGCCAAGAATCTAGTGGTTAAGATTGCATCTCTTTTCTTATCAATAGCATCAATGATAGTTGTCTTTTGCATAACTTTTTTCATCGTTTTCAATAATGAAACGTCATGAATTGCTATTATTATTACCAGCCTTACTTTTATACCATCCATATTTTTCATTCATAAACATTGTTGTTTCTTTGTTAATATAAAGAAATTGATTTTTTATTTCTCGAATATGTTAATGTACTATGGTAGCCTTTATATAAGCTTTACAAGTCAATAAAAGAAAGAAGCAAATATTACATAATTGTGTACAACATTTATGGAAAGAAATCAAAAATGAAAAAAAGAAAAAGAAATCATGGAAAGAAGGAAAGTGTAATAATATTGATTGAGCAAAATCAAGGAAAAAAAACTAGCCTTGATTTCGCTAATCAATACCATTAACAACCCTCATCAAACTGAAGACGGCATAGTAGAAGTTATCTTGAGTTTGGAAACCAGATCACGAAAATCATTAAAAGGATGACTTTTGGTAAACATATCTGCTGGTTGATTTGAAGAGGAGATCAAATGATGAGTAATAGTGCCTTAAGTGATATGTTGATGAATGAAATAATAGTCAACTCAATATGTTTGGTGCGCTCTTGAAGACATTATAGTGAGCAATCTGATTAGCACTACCATTATCACAGGCAAGAGAAGTGGGACCAAAGTGATGAACACCTATATCACTGAGAAGCTAACGAGGCCAAGTAATCTCCTAAGTAGTATTTGTAAGGGCACAATATTTTGCCTCTATTATAGATCTTACAACAATAATCTGCTTCTTACAATGCCAAGAAATAAGAGAATCACCTAGAAAAAATATAAAGACTTGTGGTAGAGTGTTTTTCGGTAGGATCACCAGTCCATTCTGCATCAGAAAAAACATGTCACACTAAAGACAAATGGGCAGAGAAATGAAGCCCGTGAAACAGAGTACCCTTAATGTAGTGAGGAATGTAAAGAACAACCGTGTAATAAGGAGAGTACGGAGTAGACATGTACTGGCTGACAATATGAACAACATGAGAGATGTTAGGATGAGTAATTATAAGGTGAACTAAACTACTAACCAGCTATCTGTAAAGGGTGGCATCTTTAAGTGGAACCCCATCAAGAGGTATAAGTTTAGCAGTGGGCTCTAGTGGAGTAGAGGAGATTTTATTGTCGATCAAACTAGCTGAGCAAGGAGATCTGATGCATACTTGGCTAAGAAAGATAGTGACTATAAGAGTTAGAAAGCACCTCCAAACCAAGAAAGAAATTAAGATGGACAAGATTTTTCCTCTTAAAGTGTTGCTGAAGTAAGGTTTTGAGAGCACACATTCCATCAACATCATCACCAGTAATGATCATATCATCCACATAAAGTGGGAGAAGAATACAGCCATAAATGTGTTAGGAATAAAAAGAGCAGTATCATAAGAGTTGGAACGAAAACCAAGTTGTTGAATAGTAGAAGTAAACTTAGCAGACCAACCTCGAAGAGCCTGTTTGAGACCATACAAGGCATGACGAAGCTTGCAGACTTTGTGTGATGGATGGGAATATCTTGGAGGAGACTTCATATAAACATCTTTGATGAAATCATCATTGAAGAAGGTATTTTTAACATCCATCTGAAATAATGCCTATCGACGTACAACAACCACTACCAAAAGGCTTTGTAAAGATGTCATATGAGAAACAAGAGCAAAGGTTTCTTTATAGTCAATGCCATATTCCTGATTGAATTCCTTAGCAACTAGCCTGGCTTGGTATCATTCAATAGAGCCATCAATCTTAGTCTTGATTTTGTAAACCTTTTGCAGTCAATTGTTGATTTTTAAGGTGGGAGATCAATTGGGTCCCATATATGTGATTTTTGAAGAGCCTATAGTTTTTCTATCATTTCTTGCTGCCAAATAGGATTAGAATTGGTCTCGGAATATAATTGAGACTTATACAAGAAAAAAGTACTAGAAAAATAGTGATAATCTCAAAGTCTAATAGGACGATCCCTTACCCGATTGGATTGACGAGGTCCAGAAAGATCAGAGCAAATAAATGGAGGGATAGTTAAGGTGTCAATTATGGACCCGGAAGACGAAATCGTTGGCTTAGGAGCAAGCAGTGGTGTAGTGGATATATCTGCTGAGGGCTTATTTGAATTACCCGCATCAGTGTAATCAGGAATCAAGTCTATAAAATCGTGAGTAAAGAAAGGAGTAAAATTAAACTCGGAACAAAAATTGAAGATAAAGGAGAACATTTTGTGTTCCCAGAAGACTACATATCTAGATATACGGAGTTGATTGGATATAGGATTCCAACACCCATAACTTTTGTGTTCAATGCCATATCCTAGAAAACAACACAAATGAGCTTGAGGTTTTAATTTGGCATACTCATGAAGCTATAGAAGGACAAAACGGGCATAACCAAAGACTTTAAGAAGATTATAGTTAAGGGGAGTCTCATATAATCGCTCAGAAGGAGATTGATTACCAATGAGTAAGGAAGGAAGACGATTGATAATGTAAGTAGTTATAAGAGCCACTCCTTCCTCCCAAAAAAAAAAAACATTTTATATAAGAGGTAGAGATGAGAAGGGCACGAACAATTTCAAGGATATGTCTGTGTTAACATTCAACCTGACCATTTTGTTAGGATGAGTTAAGACAAGAGCGATGACAAAGAGTCTTGTTGGTTTTCAAAACTTAGAATCCTTATATTTTATAGCATTATTAATGCAAAAAAACTTTAATGGAATAAGAAAATTGTGTCTAAATCATCCTAACAAAATCACGATAGATTTTATATAACTATGATTCATGCTTCATAACATAAATATAGGTATAATATGAGGAATCATCAATAAAAATGATAAAATACTTGGACCCTTATATGAGGCAGTAGAAATAGAGTCATTATTATTAAAAGGTAAAGTAGAACGTTTTGCTAACTGATAAGAGACAATCAATTTCATCATGGGATACAGTACCCAAAACACCATTAGAAACTAGTGAGCGAAGACGACTAGGGGACATATGCCTTAGTTAAGAGTGCTAAAGACTCAAGGAAGACATAGAAGTTGTAGAGGCAACAAGCAGAGGAATAGAGTGACATGTGGATAGCAGATGAACACAAATGAGCTCGAACAGACTACCAACTTTACAGTCTATCCCAAGCATCCAACTCGTCTTCGGATATTGCACACGATAACCAAAAGCAATGAAAAGAACATGAAGACCAAGATCACATAATTGACTAACAAATAAATGGTTGAGAGTGAGGGAATCAGAAAAAAAGTCAGATAAAGAGAGATTAGATAAAGTGATTTGATAAAGCTTGAGATATCAATCTTCATCTATTTTAATATGTTTGTGATATGGCCAATAACATATCGCCAAAAATAGTGTCCCTTGAGGAAATTAGACATTGCTTGAGCCCATGAAACTTAATTATACCCATCGAATTAAATATAAATAGGATTAGAAACATCATATTTATCCATGATTGAAGATCTTCAAAGACCGAAAAACAGCTGGGTCGCAGAAACAAAGACTGGATTAAATGTGTAGCCAAAGATGGATGATATGAACACTAGAACACTAAATAGACGTCACTGAGATATAAGGGATCGACAGTGAAAGCTAAGTCACCGAAAAAGCAACTAGATCAGAGAACTGTAGGAGCTATTTAGATTTGGGGTTTACCACTATTGGTAGTGGTAAAAAAATAGCAATGGTGGCCACAGGAAGGATGACCGAGCACTTTTGGATTGAATGGTGGTAAGGCAAAACATGCTGGTGATTGGCCAGAGCAGAATGGGCAGAAGTAGGTTTGACTCAAATTTGCTCACGGGGATAGGTGGCTAAAAAAGGGAATCGAAGACCATGAGAGGGACGGTTGGCCAATTCTGAGTTAAACAACAGCGATGGTAAGGCAAGTGCACCATCGTTTTGTCGGATCGGAGCTGGACAGAATCATAAAAGCATTGTCTTTGTGGCAGTGAAAGGGTAGCTCGTGAAAGGTAAGGACACCACAGATGTACTAGCCAAAGTATTTTGAAGTTGTAGGAACAAGTGTTATTGTAAACGAGCTTCAAATTGGGGCAGCGCGTGAGACTTAGGCACAACTAGAAATGATGGCATGTGGTTACACGCGTGGCTGAGATAGATGGCTGGTGAGGCACTCAGTGGATATTGCCGAGAAACAGAGAGTCGAAACTAAAACCAGAGAGAAACTTGAAACCAAAAAAAAGTCAAACTTGGCTCTAATACAATGTAAACAAATTCATTCTTTATTTCTTGAATATTTTATTTTATAATGGTAGGCTTTACAAGTCAATGAAAAAAAGGAAGCAAATATTACATAATTAAGTACAACTTTATGGAAACAAATGAATAAAAAAAGAAAAGAAATCATGGAAAGAAGTAAAGTGTAATAATATTTATTGATGCGGAAAAATATCAACCCTGGTGATGTAGGATGCCTTGTTGATATAATATCTGAGCTGAAGGTAGATGCTCAGTCAACAGTCTGAGCTCAGTATTCCGCACCCGACTTGGCCTCATCCTAACCTCGGAGGCTCCCAAGCTGACCTTTTATGCCTCGCTGATCCTGGGCCAAATTGTCATGAATCTTCTTGACCTCGTCGTCCCTGTTGACCTCGGACCCGACCTTGGTAAAGATGCCTATAGCAGAGAACACGATAAAAAAGAAGGCGCCAAAAGTTTTTCGGCGAGCCCACTCCGATGCTCAAGTCAGTACCTTGAGGGAGTGATGTTATGGATCGATCTTAGTAGCTCAAAATGGTTAATAGGTGGAGGATTTATGTAGCTATGAGCTAGTTGACCAAGTAGCACACAAAACACATGGAGAAAATGAATAAGTGTGGCCTTTTTGGAAGCTAAAACAGTAAGCTAGCTTCAAATGACAACCTTTAATGAGTATTTAAGATTGTCTCTTGAAGGCCAACGAACAAGACAAGGTTTTCTTTTTGTTTCTTAGAGAGAAAAATGTGAAGTGACTTCTGTTTGTAGTGTGAGAATAGTAGAAAAATGAGTTAAAGCTTGTAGAAGACTTATGTTACCTTGATATAAGTGTCTTTTTATATTATACCTTTGTGAGCATATGATTGGTTAAGCAATGTTACCCTAATTCCTCCTTTGCTTTCTCTTCTCACGTTTGAAACCTTAGCTTGGAATCAAGACTAAGGACACTTGGTGAGCAGGGATTGGTCCTCAAGACCTTATCCAAGATTATATGCCACGTGGTATGATTTAATTCAAATAGGGGATTCCGTTATCCCTTGCATACAGGTGGCGAATGCTCATTCGTCTCTAATTGTGGTCCCTCAAAAGCTGACCACGTCAAGTGAAGCCCATTTTTCAACTATCAAAGGGCTACATTGTCTTTTTGGTCAGGTTTTTATTTTGGACGATTTCAGGTGGTCCTCCCAGGTGACCTAAGAGCATAGGACACTTTTTTCACATTTTTGTGGAGACCAAATCCCTTTGCTTTTAGGGCTGCTCTAGAGTGAAGTCCACTCCTCTTTGCCCTCTTTATGTGGCCTATTAGTTATAGGCCACGTGGCACCTTTCATGTGAATACCCTTTATACTACCTGAGGTCGGATTCGCCTCAGCTGAGATATGAGGTGAAGTGGGTTTCAGCATAAACGGATCGTCCTATAAGTGTTGACTAGAGTGTCGTAGGCTTATGTATCGCTACGTGTCTAGCCTATTTTTATCCCATAACAATATTGATTGAGCAAAATCAAGGAAAAAAAAATCAGATTTCACTAATCAATATCATTAACAGTTAAGACAAGTTATACCCTCTCATCATTGGTCTCTTTATTTGCTACTCTATTGGTTGCTGCTGTTTATTTGGGTCCTTGGTTCTATAGCCAGCTTTTGTTGTTGCTGCTGCTGGCTTTGTAGCTATGGTGTTCGACGTTGATTGTACGCATTAATTGTTACTTTCTCAAGTATGTTCAAACATTTGCTGCGAAAAATCAATAATGAATTCAGAGGAAAAATTACAAATAATGCTTCCACTTGAAGATGCTGTTTGATTCAGCTTAGCTATCACTATTTCTCTTAGTTCTTTGAAATTTTGATTCAGCTTAGCTATCACTATTTTTATTTATAATATTAATTTTTCACATCTTAAATTACGTAATATTTTTTAGAAAAAAGGTTGGGGCTAACAATTGACGAAAAATGGGAAGAGCTAGAAAAGATTTTTTGAGTTTTAATTCAGAATAATAGCAATTGCAAATATTTTAGACATTAATTAGTGTCTTCACATGGCATGCACCAAATTACCTTCATTATTTAGAGTGTTTGTTTGTTTATGAAATTTTTTAATAATAACCACTATTCACTTTTTTATTTTAGAAATGACTACAATTTAAAATGTCTGAAAAATAATCAAATTTTTTTTTTGGACAATTATTTCTTACAACTAATTTTTTGTTTGTGCTAAAAAATGTAGTTTCAAGCACCAACAAATTTGGTTTCTTGAGTATAAAAAAAAAGTTGGTCATAAAGGATAATTTTGTTCAAAAAATAAAAGTTGATTATTTTTTAAAAATATTTTAAATAGTGATTGTTGATGCGTGAAAATATCAACCCAGGTGAGGTGGTAATGCTTTGCTGATCTAGTATCCGAGTTGAAGATGGATGCCCAGTCAACAGTCTGAGCTCAGTATTCCGCACCCGATTTAGTCTCGTCCTAACCCCGGAGGCTCCCAAGCTGACCTTTCACGCCTCGCTGATCCCGGGCCAAACTGCTTCGAAACCTTCCTGAGCTCGCTCTCCTTGCTGACCTCGGACCCGAACTTGGTGAGGATGCCTGCAGCAGAGAACACGGTTCAAAAGGGGGGCGTCGGAGGTTATCTGACGAGCCCACTCCGACACTCAAGTCAGTACCTTGAGGGGGTGATGATATGGCTCGATTTTGGTAGCTTGAAATAGCTAATATATGGAGGAGTATGTAGCTAGGAGCTAGTTGACCATAATGACACACAAAACACATGTAGAAGGCAATAAGTGTGGCCTTTAGGGAAGCTGGAACAGTAAAACCGTCCTCAAGGGACAACCTTCAATGGGTGTTAAGGTTGTCTCCTTGTTGTTTAGAGAGAACAATAGTGAGGTGACTTATGCTTGTGGTGTGTGTGAGCAAAGAATGAGTTCTAGCTTCAAGAAGACCTTATCTTACCTTGACATAAGTGTCTTTTTATATTATACTTTTGTGGACACATGATTGGCCAAACAATGTTGCCCTAGTTCCTCCTTTTCTTACTCTTCCTAAGCTTGAAACCTTAGCTCGGAGTCAAGACTAGGGAAACTTGGTGAGCAGGGATTGGTCCCTTAGTGAGCAGGGATTGGTCCTTAAGACCTTATCCGAGATTACATGCCACATGGCACGATTTGATTTGAGTGGGGGATTATGTTATCCCTTGTGTACAGGTGGCGCATACTCATTCGCCTTTACTTTTGGTCTCTCAAAGGTTGACCACGTCAGGTGAGGTCTCTTTTTCAGCTACCAAGGTGCTACACTGTCCCCTTGGTCAGCTTTCCATTTTGGGCGATTTCAGGTGGTCCCCCCAGGTGACCTAGGATCATAGGACACCTTTTTCACATTTTTGGGGGAACAAAATCCCTTTACTTTTGGGGCTGTTCCAGAGTGGGGTCCACTCATTTTGCCTTATCTATGTGGACTATTGGTTATAGACCACGTGGCACCCTTCATGTGAACACCCTATATACTACCTAAGGTCGGATCCTGCCTCAGCTGGGATCCGAGGTGAGGTGGGTTTCAGCATGAACAGATTGTCCCATAGGTGCCTGACTAGAGCGTCGTGGCTTACGTACCGCCACGTGTCTAGCCTATTTTTACCCCATAACAGAGGTCCCTCAGCTTCCAATGGCTAAGGAGATGGCAAAGGCGTTGGAAGCTTCTAAGAGTTCCTAGCCCACGTCGCATCGTTATCCCTCCTCCTTGGTGGTCTTTCTCTTGCCACCTTAGGTTGCATGCACACCTCGTCACCTCTTCAGAGTAATCCGAGATGGCTTATAATGTAAATTTATGGCGAAAATGTTTCCGAGCTCATGTCGCTCTTCCCTTCCCTTCATCTGGGTAGGATTTGACGAAATTTTTACTTTATCTTTGGGCGAAATTAAGGGATTAATCCCTTTTATTTGGAGACTGAACCGTGCTGAGCTAGGATTGACATGGGCATAAATTCCCTCCTGACCTGGGAGGTCGTTCTTCCTCAGCTCGGATCAGTGTACTTAAAGTAATATTTGTGAGGCCATTACAATCTCATCTCATTGGGTTATCCTGCCTTTCTTTTATCAAGGTAGGCTTGAGATTAAGCTTGGCAAGATCCCTTATCTTCTAGTGTTGAGCTTGGTGAAACTCCATTATGATCAAGGATAATCCCTCTTAACTCTAGGATGATTCTTCTTCATTCCATTATGGCTATCTTGCTGGTGGTGTAGTGCACCAGCTTAGGTTGGCTTCTTTCTGCTGGAAAAAAATAGTTTGATTCCCTACTAAGCAAGGGCCAAAGCGAGCTGAGCAGGGTCAGATTCTTAGGTGGAAGCTTGATTAGCCTAGCACTTTTTTGGCAAGTAAGGCAGGTTTCCCAGGTGACCTTGGAGTCCCTGGTACATGATCAGCTAAGAGTTGTTCTTGAGGCCGAATACAAGGTTAGCTAGCATGGCTTGAATAAGGCCATCATTGCTGATGATGATGTAATCTCTCTTTGTGAAAATACCAAGTCTACTTGAGCTTGCTTCTGCCCAGCTCAACTCGATGTCATGGAAGAGCTCAGCAGGGTTGTATACGCTGGAATGGACTCTATATGCGGTCCCCCAACTTTAGTCAGCTCCTACTTCAAGTCGGAGGTAACCTCTCAGTTTCTTCCTTCTTCGTTTCCTTCTTCCTCAGGTCCTCTCATATGCTTTAAATGATTCCTATATGGAAATTCGCCCTCTTATTTGTTGATGTCAAGAAGACTAGTAACATGGCTCGCTTAGGCTTTATTGAGGCCTTGGGCTTGGCATCCCAAGTACTGTTGATGTATATCCTTGCTCATGTGGGATACCAAGCTCTGACTCTTTCTTATATTCATGCTGAAGTTGTTAACTGAGCTGAGAGAAACAGAAGATGATGTAGATATTGTTAATGACTGGCTCAGCTATCACTGAAAGTTATTCTTAGAAAAATGCTGCCTCCGTGCTGAGCAAGGGTCTACGTGCTTGATGTTTTGCCGAGCTTAACTGGGATATACCAGCTTGATATCCCTTATGAGCTGGGATTAATATCCTTCTCTTATGGGGGGAGCAAATAATATCCAATCCAGCCTAGGTGGTGTTTTTCCCAAAAAATGCTTTATGAAAACCAAAGCAATGATATAACACACCTAGGCCTTTCCGGGAGAATATATAAGAAAATCGCAGTCACATAAGACTTGGCGATAAATAATATGGCGATAGAATACCGAGATCAACATTGGGCTTGACCAATGTAACAAATAATACTTCCTCAGCTGGTTTACCAAGTAAGCTTGGATCTCAGATGAGCTTGGACTGGATAAGATCATTCTTGCTAAGCTGGATAGACTCCAACTCTTCAACAAGTTTATCTCACTGTTCAAGTTTGGTGTTCTAGGATCAAGGATGAATACTTGAAGGCACATCCTTACTGAAGTGGGATAACACCTTCTTACTATATGTTGATCCCTCTTGATAAGTCCAATACGGTCTCTCACCGGAAACTTTATCTTCAAGTGGTATATGGAGAATAATCATTTTGTGGCTATTGTATCCCTGCTGATGTCTAACCTAGCTTGTCAAAAACTTCCTTAAACAAGATGTCTAAAAAGATTCCTGCGTCAGGTAGGATTCCAGGTACATCCTTACTGACCACCTTCATGGAGGTGACTAAGGCGTTGTCATGCGGGTAGACCATATCTTGTATCTTTCTCGCTGAGCAAGATTTGAGTATAGGTCATCTCGGATATCCTTTCTGAGGTTTGACTTCATGATTTCTGTGAGATAAAGTGAGATCACAAAATTGTGTCTTCCTTGCTTTACTGGAGAGATCCCAGCTAAGGTCGGCCCCCCACTGATGGTGTAGACGAAGTCACCTAGGATCCCAGCTGACCTTTGTTATCTTTCTAGATATCTTCAGGTTGTCTTTCTTCTTGAATTTTCTTTTTCTTTAACCACAAGTACAAATTCCTCTGTAGATTCTTCATCCTACATGTGATTGCTTTCTTGAAAGGATTCATCAAGAAATATTTAATGATGTAGAAAATCCCTTCTTTGAAGGTGTTCAAGGGATGATATACTGAATAGTAGATAGATTCCACTTGTTTTCTTAGCTGGAGAATTGGCTCATTCAATGGAGGAGGTGGACATCTAGAAGGTGTAGGCATTGACAGTATCCCTGATGAGGTGGGATGATACCTTGCTGATATGGTCAACTGAATGGCACTGATACACTGACGTAGATATATCCCTGATGAAATGAGAGTTCTTCTTATTGAGGTAGGTGCTTGTATGGTACTGGCACAGGTGGATTTCCCTGATGAAGTGGGAAATATGCTTGCTGAAATGGGCACCAGCATAGCATTGGTGCACTGGCACAAATGTATCCCTGGTGAAGTGGGACTTGTCCTTACTGAGGTAGGTGCTTGTATGGTGCTGGCGTAGGCAGATTTCCTGAGGTGGGTGCCTATATGGTGCTGGCACAAGTGAGTTTTCCTGATGAAGTGGAAAATATTCTTGCTGAAATGGATACCAGTATAACACTGGTGTATTGGCGTAAATGTATTCCTGGCGAAGTGGGACTTGTCCTTGCTGAGGTAGGGTCGCACCTTGGTAATAATGGACAAAGCCACTGATGAACACACAAAAATCCCACAACTTCCAAATGGAAGCTTCTTGTACTAAGTTCTTATCAATTCCATCCAACACCATACAAAATATTTACACATAAAGTATCAAATCATGGAAAACAATATAGGCTACCAAGTCGACCTGACCTTGGTGGTAATATATGTAGGATACTTTAAACTTTCTAAATAAACATGCATTTCTAACCATATCAGCAAGCATTCTAACCATATCAGCATAGAGAACAAAAGAGTCATCTAGATCACCATGGATAGTCCACAAATATTTCACAGAAGAAGGTTTAGAGTTACCGTCCTTTGGAGGCTCCATCAATAGGGCATATCCTAAATCACCATGGATAAACCCATTAAGTTGGCTCTTACGACTCTTAAGCTTATTGTTGGTAGTAATCTCTAGTTGTCTGAGTAGTTAATAGAAGTGCGTCCTGAGTTGGGACAGTCCTGGTTAAGCACTATGGTGACTAAGTGTGGTGGTCCTTCTTGAGCTGGGTTGATACTAGGGTGCTTCTCCAGCTGGTTCCCCTTGACAACCCTAACCTGGTCACCAACTTCAGCTTTAGATGATATGTAGAAACCATTCCCTTAGTTGACATGGCGAATGGTTTCCCCAAGATGACGTTGTAAAGCATCTCTCATGGCGATCTCTATCGTGGTGATCACGGCGTCATCATAAGAGTACACCATATTTCTCGCGTCCTCTTCAATGAACATGATAGGGGTGGAAGCCACCATAAGTAGCTTTGTCGTCTTCTCGGAGAAATTTACTTCCTGGTGATATCGAACTGAAGCGGGCTTTCTAGTGCAAGCATTCCTTGCCCGGCAGAAGTCTTCTACTATAGTGAATCTCCTTAAGATTGTACTGACGTAGTCTCTATCTTTAGTCGTCTGGGATCTTAGCTGACCCTGGTCCCCTTCTGAGCTTTCTCCTACCTGCCTAACCCCTTGAGCTTTCTCCTCTTTAAGTTTCTCTTAGAAAGAGGGGTAATCAACTTAGGTGATCTTGTCAAGAGACCCTTGTCTCTTATGGCGTAAAACACTTGTTTCCTTGTCATATTCAAGGGATGGTAGGCATGTGTAGTAGCGGATTCTCTTCTCGGCGATTGATGCGCTTTCCCTTGGCGACGGTGAGGGCTTAGGCCTCACTGGCTCTAGTCCAGGCTAAGGTGGGCACCTGTAAGGCAGTAGTGTCATTTGGCTACCTTGCTGAGGAGGGATAAGCCTAGGTGGCCTAGTATCTTGTTTCTTCTTATCCCTCTTTGCTTGACGTATTGGAGAGAAGATGAGCCCTTAGTAGGTGGCTTGGTTCCTTAGAAATGGAGGACAAACTTGCTGGTGAAGCTGGTGAAGTCTCTTATACTTCCTGACGGAAGCTTTTTATACCATATTCTGGCCAACCCACTCAAGATGGTTGGAAACACCTTACACATTATCTCGTCGAGAACTACTTAAGAAAAATTTCCACATATGCCACGGGATTAGATTGTCCATGGTAGGGGTCAACTTGAAGCATCTTGAATCTCCCAGGTAAGGTTGCATTCTTCACTGAGTCAGCAAGGAGGGCTATTAGGTGAGCTGGGTTCCCCCTTACTGAACTTGAGCTGTCTCATTTCTTCCTGCATGATAAGTAATCTTTCCACATAAAGAGGTTCAAGATCATTACCTTCTCCTTGGCGTTAGGCCATCAAGGAGTACCTCAAGTTGCCATACATAAGTCCCTCAAGTTGGCTTCTTGCTTGCTCGGGCTAGTTACTGACAGTTGATTGATGCTCACCACGGTGACTTCTGGGCAATTCTCTGGCGTTCATCCTTAGCTAGGATGGTCGTAGTAGCGCTCCTTGTTGATTATGTGTAGATGGCTCTACCTGAGCAAGGTTGCTTTTAGGTTGACTTCCCAGCCAACTTGCTAGGTTTCGAGGTAGTGGTGGTGGTATATCCAGGTTGTCGCATAGATACTTCATCACGTACTAGAATTATGACCTAATTTCTGCCAGTTCTCTGACTTCCTCAACTTTCTCTGGCTCCACGTCCCAACTAGTGGCGGCCTTCTCTTTTCTTTTCCTGCTGGGGCCTAGGTCATGCACTCTTCCATTCTAACTCTCCGCGTACTCATCCTAAGGTGAATCTTGAGGCAGGCGACTGCTTTGGCTGGGCTCTCGCGTGACCTCTCTTTTAGACCCTCTTGGAGCCTCGGAGTTGGGCATTTGACTTCTCTGTCAGGGTACGTAGGTTGTAGCGGGACCTTTTGTTCTGGTTCCCTACAGACGGCGCCACTGTTGATGCGTGAAAATATCAACCCAAGTGAGGTGGTAATGCCTTGCTGATCTAGTATCCGAGTTGAAGATGGATGCCCAGTCAACAGTCTGAGCTCAGTATTCCGCACTCGATTTAGTCTCGTCCTAACCCCGGAGGCTCCCAAGCTGACCTTTCATGCCTCGCTGATCCCGGGCCAAACTGCTTGAAACCTTCCTGAGCTCGCTCTCCTTGCTGACCTCGGACCCGAACTTGGTGAGGATGCCTGCAGCAGAGAACACAGCTAAAAGGGGGGCGCCGGAGGTTATCCGACGAGCCCACTCTAACGCTCAAGTCAGTACCTTGAGGGGGTGATGTTATGGCTCGATTTTGGTAGCTTGAAATAGCTAATATATGGAGGAGTATGTAGCTAGGAGCTAGTTGACCAAATGACACACAAAACACATGTAGAAGGCAATAAGTGTGGCCTTTAGGGAAGCTGGAACAGTAAAACCGTCCTCAAGGGACAACCTTTAATGGGTGTTAAGGTTGTCTCCTTGTTGTTTAGAGAGAACAATAGTGAGGTGACTTATGCTTGTGGTGTGTGTGAGCAAAGAATGAGTTCTAGCTTCAAGAAGACCTTATCTTACCTTGACATAAGTGTCTTTTTATATTATACTTTTGTGGGCACATGATTGGCCAAACAATGTTGCCCTAGTTCCTCCTTTTCTTCCTCTTCCCAAGCTTGAAACCTTAGCTCGGAGTCAAGACTAGGGACACTTGGTGAGCAGGGATTGGTCCCTTAGTGAGCAGGGATTGGTCCTTAAGACTTTATCCGAGATTACATGCCACATGGCACGATTTGATTCGAGTGGGGGATTACGTTATCCCTTGTGTACAGGTGGCGCATGCTCATTCGCCTTTACTTTTGGTCTCTCAAAGGTTGACCACGTCAGGTGAGGTCCCTTTTTCAGCTACCAAGGTGCTACACTGTCCCCTTGGTCAGCTTTCCATTTTGGGCGATTTCAGGTGGTCCCCCCAGGTGAACTAGGATCATAGGACACCTTTTTCACATTTTTGGGGGAACCAAATCCCTTTACTTTTGGGGTTGTTCCAGAGTGGGGTCCACTCGTTTTGCCCTATCTATGTGGACTATTGGTTATAGATCACGTGGCACCCTTCATGTGAACACCCTATATACTACCTGAGGTCGGATCCTGCCTCAGCTGGGATCCGAGGTGAGGTGGGTTTCAGTATGAACAGATCGTCCCATAGGTGCTAACTAGAGCGTCGTGGCTTACGTACTGCCACGTGTCTAGCCTATTTTTACCCCATAACAGTGATCATTTTTAAAATTGAGAGTTGAGGAGCGAGCGGCAACCAATGATAATTTTTTTAGATTAATGCATTCTAATTTGCAAGGGCCAAAAGTAATATCCCGTGATAGATAATGGTAGATATTTTATGTTGATTATAGAAGATTGATTTTCCAAGGAAGGTTTGGTTATTTGAAAATAAAGAATCAAGCCTTTTGAGATGGGAGGTGCTGGTTGAAAACCAAATTAAAATGAAATTAAAGAAGCTAAGAATTGCCAATGGGCTAATGGGCTAGAACTTTGCAAGAATTTCTTGCCTTTAAAGAATTCCATAAAAAGAATGGAATAGTAAGGCCGAAAACTGTGAGAACTGACTGGTATTTGAATGATTTATTGTTTGAATCTACAGCTTCTTATCTTGCAAACAGGTCCCATCTACTACGGGTTCAAATACACTTAATATTCAAACATTAAAATATTGAAGAAAATTAAAATTAAAAATTTAGTGTTTATGATAAAATTAAACATGATCTTTAAATTAGGTAAAAATAACTAGTCAAGTACAGCCCGAGTGGCTAGAAGGCGTTGCCTCCTCACTAAGGAGACACGCCTTCCAATCCTACTAGTTGCAGAAATTTTTCCTAACTGTGGGCAGCTCCCCCTCACCTATTATAAGGTTGGATATTACTTCCTATAGGTACAAACATCTGAGTAACACCAGATTGAAATTCTATTAAGATTTCTTATATACATTTAGTAAAATACTAGTATAATATATTTGTAATATTCAAAAATTAGGCAGAAATAGTTAAGTGAGTTGCCTTCTAAATCTTGCAGATGTGAAATAAAATACTTTTTCACAATTGAAAACAAGTCATTGATGGAAACTAAAACGTTCTTTCGATGTTGCAAACAATCTAATGATTCATAAATGAGCGAGTGCAACATTAAAAAATAAGAAAAAAAGAATAGAGATAAAAAGAAAATAGTTCACTAATTAAAAAATAATTAAATATGTAAAATAGAATTAATGTTTTTATAATAAAAATTAATGTATTAGCCTATGTTAACATACATTTTTTTTAATACCCAAACATATTTAATAGTATTTCTTTAAATAATGTTTTAATACAAAATTAACTATAGAACACATTTGATATTATTTATAAATAATAAAATAATTCATAAAAAATATTTTTTATCAACAGAGTAATTATATGAGTTTTTAATAATTTTTTTCTTTGATTGTTAACAAAAACTTTTAACAAAATTTAATTTCATATTATTTCTTTATTTATTAACAACTTTTAAATATAACCTGAAATTACTGCATATTGCCATACTGTTAATTTCCCCATTAAAATTAGCAATGAACCATATTTGGTAGATTAAATTACTTTATTATCCTTAATAAAAGTGCATAAAAATAAAAATTATTAAGATATTGTTTTAATTTTAAATAAAGTTAATTATATATATGCTTATTTTCTTTCGGGTAATTTTTAACTTTAATTATAGATTTATTGACAATCTTCACAAATAATCTTATTTTTTTAATAATAATTAGCAGTATCTTATTTTTGATAAGTAATCAGTAATACCTCTAAAACGAATAAAATGACATATTTACTCTTATTATTATCAATAGTGTGTATACAAAGACAAAAATGATCATGCATAGTAATATAAAATTTAGTCTCTATATATAATTAATAATTTATATTTTATTAAAAAAATAAATTACTTATATATTAAAATTAAGTTAAAATTTTCTCTTAAAAACTAAATAAAAAAACTTGAATTAAATTATATATCATAATAATTCGTATGCAAATTAATTAACTAATTATTTACTTAAAAATAATAAATAAGTTGATATTATTTATTTATAGGAGTTTTTCCACAAACCACCCCTACGGCATTTTTTGTCTATTAACAAATATCAAATTAATCAAAATACCCCTGAGCCATTGCAAAATAATATTTGCCTCCGTGAGAATCGAACCTAAAACACTTGAGGGAGAGGACCAACACTCTTAACCAAACAATCAAACACATTTATGTGAGATTGTTTCCCGTTCTTAATAAATAATTCATTTAAAAATACATATGTAATAAATTTCCTTAATAGTAAAATTATTTTGTTACATAAAAAATTTATAATGCAAAATAATTTTATAATCATTAAAACAACTTGAAATTAGAATTATTATTATCTTTAAATTATAAAATTTTAAACCTATTATTATTATTTATATTTGTTCCTTTAAATAAAATAATTTATTTTACTTAATAATTATTTAAGAATAACTTTTTAAAATTATTAGTGCTAATAATAATTTTATTTTATAACAATTTAAATTTATTTCTTTTAATAATTATTTGAGAATAATAACTATTGTCATTATTTATATTTATTTCTGTAAATAAAATAATTTATTTTACTTAACAATTATTAATGCTAATAAAAAGTTAAGAATAATTTTATTTTATAACAATTTAAATTCATTTTTTAATAATTATTTAAGAATAATTTTACTATTATTATTATTTGACAATGATTTTAATTTAAAGTTATTTTATAACATTTTAATGATTATAAAATTATATTTGAAATATATTTGTATTATCAATTGTAAAATTAAATTAGAATAATGTGTTTGATTGTTTGGTTAAGATTGCTGGTCCTCTCCCTTAAGTGTTCCGGGTTCGATTCTAACAGAGGCAAATATTATTTTGCAATGGCTTAGAGGTATTTTGGTCAATTTGCTATTTCTTAACAGACAAAAAACGCCATAGGGGTGGTTTGTGACCCTTTCTTTAAAATTTTCCAGAAATTGAGATTTCCATAAACCTCAGGGGAGGTATGTAGAAAAACTCCTTTATTTATATTATGAGTTTTGTATATATAAAGTTTTACTATTTTTTTCATATATCAAATATCAAATTATTAATTAGCATTTTTATGAATATTGGTTTATTTATTATTTTTAATTACATAATTAATTAGTTAATTTATATACGTGTTATTATGATATATAATTTAACTTAATTTTAATATATAAGTAATTTATTTTTTTCAATAAAATATAAATTATTAATTATATATATAATAAATTTTATATTACTATGCAGGGTCATTTTTATCTTTGTACACACTATTGACAATAATAAGGATAAATATGATATTTTATTTGTTTTAGGGGCATTACTGATTACTTGTCAAAAATAGGAAGACGCTGCTGATTATTATTAAAAAATTAAAATTATTTATGAAGATTATGGTTAAAGTTAAAAATTACCCTTTTCTTTAATATGGTTTGGTCATCAATTACACCAATAATTACATCATGATTTTAAAGAAATAAAGAACCACACTTATTATACACATGAAATTAATTAAAAGAATATCCAATCGAATATCATTATGTTATTATTAAACTCTATCAATAATTATAAAAATCACAATAAAGTCTAGAGATAATTATTCCTAATTTTTGTAAAAATCCTAATTTACAATTTTAATGTATGTTTGTTTCTCTTTCCAGGTTGATTTAAATAAATGAATATTTATATAATAGTAAAACTAACAAATTTTGGAATATTTTTATAAAGGAATTTGACTTTTATAAAATAAGAACAAAATCAGTTATTAATATTTTAAAAAAATTTATAATATTTTTAAAATTAGTTTCAAAGTTTATGCCGTAAATTTGATGTTTTCAAAAATTGTAGAATAATCATTTTTTTTAATCTAAAACACTATGTTTAATTTGTGTTATTGTGTTCATATATGGAGTTGGGTGGAGTGGGGTAAAGTAAATATTGTGCATTTTTTTCATAAATTTAAAATTAAAAATGAATTTTATTTTGACAAATGATGATATAAAGTTCTTTGTACTAAAAGGTCTAAAGTGTCAAGTATTTCTTCAAATGTACTAATAGTAATAATGTGTAGTAATAATAAAAAATATTATTCTGTTGTTTGATATACATTTTATTTTCATTTTGTGTAAATATACAAATTTCTTATATTTTTTACTTTCATAAGATTTTGGTTGAGTCATCTATTATGGATTTTCCTAAACAATACTTATGAGAATTCTACATATAATATAATGATGTATATGTGATGTCTTATATATATAAACATAATGTTTTTATTCTTAACTCGTAATTAATAATCTCTTTCACTTTTTTTAATTTTTCATTTAATTTCTTATAATTTATTTAGTTTTAATTTAAAAATTAGATCCTTAATATTCAAATATTTTGAAATATTGAAGAAAATTAAAAATAAAAATTCAATAATTATGATAAAATTACATATGATCTTTTAAGTAGGCTGATGGAAAGTTTAAGTGAGAGTCTTGCGCATGTGAAATAAAATATTCTTCTAATGTTCTAGTAACCTAATGATATAAAGGTATTTTACTGGATAAATGAACAAATGCACAATTAATGGATTGGTTAGCATCAAAGACATGAAAGAAAAGAGACATAAAAAAATACTTTTAGGAAAATGATATATAAAATAAAATTGATGATTTTAGGGAAAACGATAGTTGAACCCTTAATTTTGAAAAGAGGTATTATCACATTCTTTCCTTAAGATTTAGTATAATATCACCAAGAAAGTACTTGTACAAAAATGATCATTGACCACCCCTACTTTATTTTGCCGATGTAACTCTTTAATAGAGTCAAGGCCAAAATTATAAATTTAATGGATTATTTTAAATTTATTTTGGGCTAATAACATTTTGATCCTTAAAAAAAATAAATCAGAACATAATTTGCTTAATTTTAATAAATTAGTCCATATTGTATTATTATTTTAACAAAGTTAAATGGTATTAAAAGTAAGAACAAAAATGAAAATTGACCATTAGGATTTTATTTTTCCCAAATTGATATACCATATTAATAATTAATTTAAAAATTAATATCATATTAAAATTCTAGAAAACATGGATAATTCTAATAATATAAAATTTTAAATTAACAACTATAACAATTTATAAAATTGTAAAAGCTTAATAAAAATTTATTAAAACCTCCTCCAATCAAAATAAAATACTAAAGAATAAACTATAAAAAATTTATAAATATTAGTAAATTTCAAAAGAAAAGAATTATTTAATAAGAATAACAAATAATACAAATTAAATTAATATAATAACTTGCAACATATGAATAACAATAATATGCACATATATGTGTACAATATTCTCAAAAAATAATTGACCTAATTAATTGTTCTTAAAATCGAAGATAAAATTTAATATATCTCATATAATGCAAACATACAATTGTTTCAAATTTAAAATTAATTAACAAAATTTTTTCACTGTTTAAAAGCATTTTTAGTAGCATTAAAAATTTAAAATCCATGACTTAGGCCAAAGAGTAGAAACATAATTAAAAATAATATTAAGAAATAAGACATGACTTAGAACCATTGTATTTTTTTCTTTATATTTTTAAAGTATAAAATAACATATAGAATCTACAAAAAATGATAAAAACATATATTTTATATAAATATATGGGGATATTTTAGAATATATACATTCGTACTATATTCTAAACGAATATATACACTTTTATTATATCCATATCATATATAATTTTACACTTACTAAATACTTACCATCAAGATAAAATATAGACAAACATATTAATGGGTTCTGCAGTTTTTATGAATTTGAATAATTTTATATCACTCTTTTATGCCCGCTCAATCTAATGTAGGGAGGTTTTTTGGATTCTTGTTTCTTTAATCAGGGCAAATAAATAATTATATAGAATTTTATTACTAAATTGGATGGCATCATAGTAGGGACTAATTTATTGATATTATATAAATCAGTCTTAATTTGTTATTTTACTAAAGTTTAGAGACTATAATATTATTACTCTATTTGAGTGGTAAATTTATAATTGCTACTAATTCCGTTAACTTGTTATAACAGTAAAACAAAGCAGGGGTGGTAAGTGATCGTTTTTGCAAAGATACTTTTCAAGTGATACTATACTAAATCATAGGGTAGAAATGTGATAATACATCTTTTAAAAATAAATTGTGAAATATCCACTCAAACTAAAATATTTATCAGTAAAAGTCTTTTATGTTACATTTTTTCTGTAAATATTAATCATTTAAAAGGTATCATCGTCTTTGTATCTAAAAAAGAAAAAAGAAAAAAGAAAAAATAATTTTTTACTTTATATAAAGATATAATAATTTTTTTTATTAGAAAAAATAAATTAATGTTAAAAACTAAATTGAAATTGTGTGGGGAGATGAGTTAAGGTCAGCATCGAGATCAAGACTTAGTCAACACTTGGACCACGTGGATAGAGTAATAGTTGACAATCTAATGAGATGCAATCTTAGGACACCTCAGGATATATAAGTATTCCAGGTCAGATCAACTTATAAATGCAGCATCACAACTGCCAAGAAAATCAGACCAATAACTACCCATAATTATACAATTACGAAGCTGAAATAAAAGACTTCAATTATAAATTAAAATATGACTGTTGCTTATATGAATTCAGTATAAATTAACCGTAAACTGAAGGAAAAGGTATGCAATTCTTGATACTATACCAAAACTCTACCAAATTCTTGTTTTAAACCTTATTAAACACACAAAAAACTTGTGACTTAAGCATCGGATGATTTTGAAAAGGAGAACTTCTTGTTGGATATCGAGGCTACAAAAAACGATATCAACATCTGTCGTCTTCTGTAGGAATCGTTCAAAAAGTCATACATTATTAATTGATAAAAGAGATACTGATGGCAGAAAGCAAGGAACAGCAAATCATGAGAAGACACCCAACATAGAGAAATTGTGAAGAAGGTTCTTCTAATTCGAGCTCTCAACTGGATTCAGTGTGATATTCACTGGATCAGACAACAATACAGGTGAAGGACAAAGATACGACCCATATTGGACGAAGGTTGCAGGAAAGTGAAAGGCAAAATATGGAGACAGATAAAAAAGTGAAAGCATAGGAAGATAGGATAGGAACCTTGGAGAAGGAGCTTGAAGAGCTCAAAAGGATGATTCGAGGGGGACATTGTGGAAGCCAGGTTCCAAAAAATCTAGAATTGCTGGAGAACAAAGAAAGTGCTACACTGAAGAAGCTTGAACGTTTAGAATTACCACGACAAGTAAAGTCTAGAGCTAGAAGACCTCAAGAACAGCACAATCAGAAGAAGAAAAAATATACACCTACTTAGAATGGAAAAGCTCAAGTCCAGAAGCATGAGCATGAATATCATTACGAGGAGGTATTATTATTTTCAAGATGAACCAACACTGAGGCCATCACGTGATTAGTGCAGCCAGGATCATAATAAACGAGGACCTAAGCAGAGTGTGACTTTAGTAGATATGAAAACTTACTTTAATCAGAAGCACAGGAAGGATAAGGAGAAAATAGTTGCGCAAAAAATATAAAATGATACTGGGGCTAATAAGTGGTGAGCAAAAAAGAAATAGGGAAAAGGATTTGGAAATTAATGGAAGAATTATAGGCTCAAAGAAAACAAGATCTGCAATAGAATAGAAACCAAGAAGATGGATTCATATTTTCTTTGAAATCTCCATTCACTAAAGAAATTCGAGGTTTGGCGTTGTCGTGGAAGTTCAAAATGCCGCAAATTACACCATATGTAGGAAAAACAGATCTCACACTTCATACCAACTTTTTTAGGGAAACTGATGATGATCTAGGGTTTGACAGATCTTCAGATGTGCTGTCCATTTTTCTTGACTCTAGAAGGCAAGCGAGGAGATGGTATAAAAATCTGAAGCTAGGAACTGTAAAGAGTTTCGATCAGCTCTATAAGCAGTTTATGAATGAGTTTAAGGGAGCAGTAGTTTCAATAAAGAACCAAGTTCGTTGTTATTGCTGAAGCAAAGGAAGAAAGATACTCATCAAAAGGTTTCACGATGAGGTTATGAAGATAGAAACATTCATTTGTCTGTTGGCATTAGAAGGCATTAAGAAGGGGTTATAGGTGGACGGAGGCTAGTTTACAATTCATAAACAAATTTTATAACCATGTCTGAGCAGGCATGCAAGGAGATTTTTGATGAAATTGAAATAAAAGATCACATGCTATTAAAGAAGAAAGAGGGAAAATTGGAAGGTTTAATAGATAACGCTCGTAATTCTAACCTAAAGATAGAAGAAACAGAAGGGATGCTCCGAGACCGGACCCCAAGCTTATGCAGAGAAGCGATAGAGATTTTCAATAACCGTTATATGATGAAATTTATGAACAGAAAAGAGACCATGGTGTCAGTGTACATGTAACGAGGGAAGACCTAAACAAACCTAAAGAATTACCTTTGCTGTCGAAGGAAGGGACAAAAAGAGTTTCTCATGTGCAAGATAAGAGAAGATTTATGGAACCAAACACTTCCTTTTTAGAAATTTATGAGGACCAAGACCGCATCTTTTGAGGTCAGTGCATTTCACCAACATGCATTCCATAGATCAATTCAGAGATTTGAGGGAATAGGTGGAGAATCTGGAAGACTCAGTTAAGAGGAGTTTAGCGATTTCTCAGGAGGGACAACATTCGTGGGTAATTCCAATAAGGCGAGAAAAAATTATTCGAAATATTCTTTGCACAATCCGTTAGTAGGCCAACATATAATGAACGTTAAAAATGAGAAGAAATCAAGTTTGGCAACAATTCCAATCATGTTCATAGATGAGAATGAGGTGGGGGTGAATTATCCCCACGATGATGCATTGGTGGTAACTTTGGAGGTCAGATCTTCGAAAATCAGCAAGACGTTGGTAGATACCGGGAGTTTAGTTGATATCATATTCAAAGATACTTTGGATACTTTGAATATTGAAAACTTGAAAACGGGACCTGTGAAAACAATGTTGTATGGATTTGCTGAATCTTACATTTTTTCTTTGGGATCAATTCAGTTGCCATTGACAATGAGAGGGTGGCTTTATCAGAACACTACAATAATAAAGTTTTAACATGTGGATCTGAAGATGCCATATTCAATGATTTTGGGAAGACGTTTCCTAAGAAAAGCGAAGGCAGTGAAAAGTATACATTATCTAAAACTCAAATTCATAGCAGGCAAAAAGAACGGGTTAGTGCGAAGCAATAAGAAGAAAGCTAGAACATGTTTTGTAATCTCTTCAAAGAGATCTTATTGCATTACATAAAAAAAATATAGGAGATGCAAACAGAGAGAATGTTGAACAAGAAAAAAAATGGAAAAGGATGAGAAGAAAGTATGTGAGGAAGGAATAAGACCAATGGTCGAATCAGTAAAAAATTAGAATCGGTGGTTATTAATATAACAAGACTAGATCTTGTAACTAAGATCGGATCTTAGTTGCCTGAGTTGGAAAAATAAAAGCTTACTGGTTTTTGAGAAAGCACGCATATGTATTTGCATGAGCACATAAGGACATGTCGGGTATTGACCCAAGAGTAACTTTTCACACTAAG
Organism: Melia azedarach; assembly: GCA_028052125.1. Taxonomy (NCBI): domain Eukaryota; kingdom Viridiplantae; phylum Streptophyta; class Magnoliopsida; order Sapindales; family Meliaceae; genus Melia; species Melia azedarach. The sequence continues at coordinate 7,344,252 of CM051402.1, read as the reverse complement.
CAGTTAATCCAACTTTTAAGGCTGTTAGATGAAAACGAAAAAGTATTCAATCAAGAGAGAAAAGGAACGATCAAGTTAGAGGTCGATGAGTTAATAAAAGCTAGATTTATTTTTGTGACAAATATCAACACATGAGTTTCAAATTTTTTTTTAAAAAAATAATTTAATATTTATATTCACACATTTAAGGTATAAAAATAAATATTTTAATCATATTTAAATTTTAGTCAAATTTAGATTTTAACCATGTTAAAATTTCAAATAGTTTAAAACAAACACTACCTTAATAAACAAAAATAAAAATTATTAAGATATTGTTCTAACTTTAAATAAAATTAATTATAATCTTTTATATTTTTTAATATTTTATTTTCTCTCTCTTTTTTCTCTTGCATGGCATCTAAGATGTGTTGGCCATCAATTACACAAACAATTACGTGATTTCAAAGAAATAAAAAAAATCACATCTATTAAAACACATGCAATTAAAAAAATATTTGATCAAATATCATTGTGTTATTATTAAACTCTATCAATAATTATGAAAATTACGATAAAGTCAAGACATAATTATTCATTTAAAATAAAATAATATATAAATATAATAAATTATATAATTATTCAAATTAATTTGAAATCTCAAAATTTAAACTAGTTTGGGTTAATTAATTAAACCGACTACAATTATAAGGTAGGATAATCGAACCAATTCAATCTAAACTAGTTTGAGTTCGCTCGATTCAAGATTGGTTATTTCTGCCTACCCAAAACTACTTGTTTATGTTCATCACTACCAAATATTTTAAGATAGAAGAGATAAAACTCATTATCTTCTTGAATTAATCTTAGACTTCAAGAAGCTTCAACTTGAGTTATTTCCTCTCTTGGTGTTCCTCTTGATGCCTTCAAGGTAAAAGATGGTTTGCGTAACCCTTTGGCCTTGCCTATCTTTTCTAAGTAATGTGGAACTTATTTCATCTTAACTAGAACAAACACCCATTTTGCGTGAATTACTGAGTATGTGTTATTTGGAATCTATAAGCAAATGAGTATCAATAGAATGCCATGAATGTCTAGTTTCTAATAAAAAAAACGTCATGTAATTTAAAGCTCAGTAGATAAAGTTATGACAGTTCAAATGACCCTTAATCAGGGTACCAATCCTTGAATATTCCTATTTTCTTTCCTTCGCTTTTCAAGATTGGTGCCAACTTTGACTTCTTCTATAACTCCTTTTAAACAAAACCACCTAAGACTTGCACATAATCATTAATTTCCAAATGGATGCCAAATGTTGTTTTCTCATAGGTTCACTTGTTAAAGTGTTACATCACTTTCCTACATCATCATCCAATTTTATGAAACTTATGATCCTTCAAGAATTTCTCAAGAAAAACTCAAGAATACATCGTTTAAGCTCATTTCTTCATCTTTACTCATAAAGACCTATAAAACAAGAAGAAAAAATAAAATACTACAAAATACAAGAACTAACAAATAAGATTAAGGCATAAATAATATAAAATATATGAAAATTCTTGAATATATCAATGACGAAACCTAGAAAACCACTGGGTGAGATTCAATATAACTTTTGATTGGCCAGTGTTATTTCTAAGGTGAATCGACTAAGTCCTCAGTTTAGATCAAGTTTTTCCAAAACTCTTATTATGTTTCTAGTCAAAATATTCTATTTCTCTTAGGGTAATTACACGAGTAATACAATATTCTCAAATGCCTTAATAGTTTATTTAAACATCGGGAAACATATTCAAAAGTCCCAAAAACATGTAAAATCAGACACTTCCATACACTAGAAGATACCAAACAAGTTTATAGTTACATTTTGTATTTATACAGTGATTGAATACATATAATCATGCCATATATACACAAAACGCAAAACATGTATGAATCATGGCAATTCACAAGCACAGTACACTAAAAAAAAGAAAGATAACATACTCGCATTCTATATGCATTCGAAATAGGAGAGGTGTGTAGAAAATCGACGAGTTAAAATTCAATTTACTGAACATGAAGAGTCATCCTACTTGGTAAATTGTAAGTTGTCCTAGTGCACGACACTAGTAAGAACTGATATGTTTGTCGCAAAGTTTGAGTGAGCGAAAAAGTCCATGAGGTTTCAATTTGGTGCAAAAGTGAAGATGTGAGAGGAAACTGTGAATTTATACCTGTGCAAAAATGAAGGGATCCAAGCCCTTGAAGTTAAAGTGTTCAGATCGAGCCACATCAGCCATGCTGATCATGTAAGTAGCAATTTTGAAATAAGATGTGTTGGACCAAATACAAATGCACATGTGGCGAGGGAAAAGAAAGATTAGAAGTTGCCATAATGGATAGCGCTATCTTCAAGTTACAGCACAAGGTGCGATGTGATAGTTGCAACTTTGGGCAGACATGACAATAAATAAAGTTGTCATTTAGAGAGGATTTGAAGAGGCACAAAGCTTGCTAGAGAAGTTTCTTCGCTAGTTGGACAAAGAAAATTATAGTTTCTAGTGAGAAATGGTTTTACTAAAAACTGAAATGCCACCAAGCAACCAAAGAGAAGTGTGAATTGGGTTTCTAAGATATATTAATACAAAATTCGAATTTTTGCTCTACCACACAACACAATATATGCAATATGTAAAGAGAGATGGAGTTGAGAGATTGAACACCGAATTTAAAGTAGTTTAGCAACAACTCAGCCTTCATCCACTACTTCAAGCTTCACTTGAAGATTCACTAAAACAAGCCTTGAATCTATAAGACTTCATAATTATAATCTAGGGTTTTGTCAACCATGCAACAACCCAATCCAAGTGTTTACACTCACTAAACACAAGATAACTAATCAAACATGAAAGACTAACTTCTTTCACCTTTTACAATTAACAATTAAAATTAAATGAGTACATGAAACTTAGAAATCAATTTCCTCAAGAGTGGATGACAAAATTGAATGAACCTTGAGGGATTTGATGTGTGTATGATAATTTAGAGCTTAAGTAAGAGATTGATGTTTTCTTTAGTTTTGGGGTTTCTCAAAATCGACTTGAAAGCTTCTATTTTATGAAAGAAAAGTCTCAAATTTATATGTGTGCCAAAAATTAGCCGTTATAGGCGTTAAAACAATTAATTTCGCAAAAGTTAGTTGACCGATTTGGTCAAGTTGGTTGACTGGTTTGAGACAAAATAGAAAAAAATTAAATTTTCAGAGGTCGGTCGATTGGGTTGTCAAAGTTGGTCGACCACTGTTCATGAGCACTGTTCACAGGTTTGAAAAGTTTGCACTTTAGTCTATTTTTAAGGTTTGAACATTTCGTAATTTGGTCCAATTTTCAAATTTCAAAAGCTTTGTTTATGAAAACCTTTCAAGCTTGCCCCAAATTTCATACTCACTTATATTCACAAGTACACAAGTAACAATACACAATAAAATACCATACTTGTGTCTTGAACCTTCACTTTGCGCTTGATTATCTTATTCAAGTTTAGGATTGGACGATGTATTTTATAATCATCAAAATTCAGGTTTGTGTGACCCAAGGTCAACAAAAACCAAGGGGGTTAATATTTGGGAAGGAATATCCAGAGATCAATAAAGCCTGATGCCAAAGAATACTAGGGTTATTTCAGTTAAATTGAAAAGGCCAAGTAATAGTACAGTTCACCTCGAGGCAACCCATATGACATCTCAAGGCGAATTTTCGTCAATACCAAATAGTTAGACCTATCTAGTTCTAGATATTGGGTGGGGCAAAAGGAAGGTTTCACCTTGAACATTTACAAAGATAACCGTTAGAGAGAAACTTGGGGGAGATTATAGGGATAACCACCTAGGACCCCACTTCCTTTAAAGTTCGCCCCATGGTTATCCATTACCTAGATGACGTGGACAACCTCTCTTAAAACTTCTCATTGAATTCAACAACATCCAAATATCTCGGAGGAGGCCTTGGTCTTTAGTTTGCAAATGTTATGAGCTCTGGAGGAAAAGGTAAAATCTCACCTAAAGAGATTTTCTAGAAAAGACCTAATCATAACTGAATGCCGAGAATCCTGTGAAATGGCTGCCCAAAATCCCATTTTTCACTGAAACTTTCACCTGTTTGACTCTTTATCCAAGTTTGACATGAGTGGACTCAAACAAAATGTGTAAAAGGTGAGAAATCAAGGAGACAAGTAGGAAAATATTCTAACTCTTACCCAAACTTTATCAAATTCCTGTCTCATCAGTTTTCTTTCTTAAAAAAAACTATCTCTAACTTAAGTATTGGTGGTTTTTTCAAGGAAACAAACTTTCCTTTAATCGTGTTCCTTTTTATAGATCCATCCACGACATGATAGAGAATTCATTGTTGGATATCAAATTTTCGAAATTCGACATTAACATGTATATACATATATACACATAATTTTGTAAACATATGATAGATACCAAAATATTAGAGGATTTTCAGATATTTTATCCATTTTTTTTCTACAAAATACTCTCTCAATTGAAATAATGATCCCACCACCATAAAAGAACAAAGCTACTAGTAATTTTAGCAAATTACCCTTACTTCAAACGATTGATTAATAATAGTAGATGGTTAAAAGGGTAAATATGTTTTTCTTTAAACTTTCCATGTAAGTGTTAAATTCTCAAATTTTAACGGATGTATTTGTTAAAATCCCAAAGTTTTAATATCCAAAAATAGTCCTGCAAGTGACAAGACCCAGTTGGATTATCATTAAAGTGGTTGTTTAGGAAGAGATATCTTGAAGTTAGCAAAGCCCAAAAACAAAAGGTACCATAGTCATTTCAATTATGTTGAAGGTCCAAATAACAATGTAATTTGCCTCGGGGCAACCCATTCAATATTCCAAGGCGAATTTCTGTCAACACTAGATGGTTGGACTGGCCTAGCTCTAGATATTGGGTTAGGACAATAGGAAGGTTTCACCTTAGACATTCACAAAAATAACCATCAGTGAGAAACTTCGAGGGAGATTATGGGTAAACAACCCAAGACCATACTTCCTTTAAAGTCGCATCATGATCATCCGTTATCCAGGTGACGTAGACAACCTCTCCTGAAAACTGTCAACGCAATCAACCAACATCTGGATATCTTGGAGAAACCCTTGGGCTTTAGCCTACAAAGGTTGTAAACTTAGGAGGAAATGAGAGTCTCACCTTGAAAATTTTTCAGAAATGAACCAGCCACAACTAGATGGTGAGAAAATCGCGAAATAACAATCTAGAATCCTACATCCCAAGAAAATCTAACTAGTTTTCACCTCTTCACCAAGCATAGTGTAAGTGAATTCAAATTGGACATATAAAAGATGAGAAACAATAACGAAAAGTATGAAAAAACTTCCTACTTTTACTCAAACTCCGTCAAATTCCTGTTTTACTAATTTTATTCCTGAAAACTCATATCTGATTTAAGCATCGAAGGGTTTTTGTCGGAAAGCTAGCTTTCCTTCTAATTATATTTTTTTTTACACGTTTATCCACAACATAACAGAAGATTTGTTATTGAATTTTGAATTATCAAAATTTGGTATCAACAGTTGTTATCCTTACCTTCACGAGTAGGTCTAGAAAATTTTGAATCATTTCTCAATATGTGCATGTCATCCTTCACCATAGATGTTGATAATTTATGAAATTAATACTTATCATGACTTTTAAATTAACACTTGATAACATTTATTTTTCTTAGCTGAAATTCAAATATGGTTAAAATCTGAATTTAAATTTGAATTTGAATAATATAAATATTTTTTAAAAAATCTGAAAATAAATATAAAATTATTTATTATACAAAAATAAAAAGTTTAAAAATTGATATTTTGACATATATACCCTTTTAAGTAATATACTCATATTTGATCATAATTTTAATTATATTAACACAATAATAGATAAAAAAAATATTTTTAATAAATATATTAATATGTATATCATTTCTTTGATATTTGATATTTGATTTTTTTAAAATAATTTTTAATAAGTTATTTATAAAAGAACAATTATTAGTTTAAATAATTTTTAATAAATTAGATAAAACTAGAAAGCTAGGAAATTCCTTATTTTTCTATTATATTTTTGTTGATCAAGTTGTTAAGGACATAAATGGCTAATCGGAATCCATATGCAAAAGTTTGCTTCTCCGATGACGCCAATACTGAATCTGATGATTATGCAAATTATTTCAAAATAGAGCCCAATAATCCTCCACCTCGTTCCACAGCACTATGACAGGTAAAATTCTCCTTCATTTGTTTTGCATCTCCATTGTTAATTCCTCTAAGTTGTTAAGTTTATTCAATTTAAAATCATAAGTCGAATTCAGAGTATCTTCTTGGCTTAATTAGTTTTTGATGATGCAAATTCTAATTTATCTTAATCTCTTTAATAAGGAAAGATGGAGAAGCTGATTTAGACCCCAGTGATTGAGCTTTTGATTGTAAATTAAACAACGCGGAGCCATAATCAAACGATCTAAACCCTAACAATAAGAGTATTTTCGAGAAATCAAAATATTAAGTTTATTCAAATATAACTTAAAAATTTTAACTTAATTATATTTAAATATTTAAATATAAATTAAAAAAACAAACTACCTTTGAAAATCTGAATAATTATATTCAGACTTTAATGAAAACAAAAAAACAAAAAATCCCTTACTAAAGTGTTTTTATAAAATTAATACTTACAACCATGACTAAGCAAAACTACTTTATGGAAAATATTATAATTCTTAAAATATCCTAATATCCTCAACTAACTTTGAAGATTATAATAAAATTCAATAAAAAATTTCTAATTTTTCAGCATATTAAAATTTTGTCTTTTCTTATTTTGTCATATTTCTTTGTGATTAATTATTTTGATATATTTTTTTGAAATTATTAAATTTTCCAAATTTATTTATTTAATAATATTCATGATAACAAATAATAATTTTTTTTAGAGACACCTATAAATAAAGATGTTATTATTGTTAAACAATGATTATTAAAAATATTAAATATAAACATATGACTAATACATAAATATTTATTATGTCTCAATTGAATTTTATATAATAGGTAATTATTATTATATATTATTATTTTATATTTTATGTTCACATGAGAGTTGAAAATAATTTTTTAGTTAATTATTATTATATAAGGATATAATCGTAAATTTTTAATAAATTAAATTTTTTATAAATATTTTCAAAACTATTATGACTATTTAAGTAATAGTATAAAGTTTAAAGACTCATATATTATTTTACTTAATACAGTTATGTAACAGAAAGGAAAATCAGTATATTTCTAAACTAATAGGAAAAACGGAATATTAAACTAAATAATGGAAAAAAAGGGAATTTATGTCTCAATTGAATTTTATATAATAGGTAATTCGAAAAAAAAATAGAACGTTAATTTATTTTATAATTTTTATTTTTATGTTTTAGAATTTTTTTAATAAAAATATCATTAATACATGGCTAATAATTTATATGTTACTTAATTTTAAGAAACAATAATATAATGTTCATTGTAGTAATTTGTTAATATCAAGGTGTTTTCTAATTATTATCCAAACATCTAATTTAACATTAAAAATATAATATAAATACTTTTCATATCTGTTAACTAAATATTTTTTTTTAAATTACTGAAAGGAAAAGTGTTAAAATATATAAAACAATTTTAATAATAACCACTATTCACTCCCAAAATTTAAAAATAATTACTGTTCATAATATTTTTAAAAAAGATCAACTAAAAAATTTTAGGGCGAAATTATTCTCATAAAAAAGTTATTAAAAAATGATCAATTTTAATTTTTTTTTTATGTACGAAAGTATATTTTTTAGTATGAAAAAAGTTTCTTTTCCTTCAAACTCAAAAATATATTTTTAAGTAGAAACATTTTTGTTTAAAAAATTTAAATTAATAACTTTTTAAAAATATTTTAAACAGTAATTATTTTTAAAATTGAGAGGTCAATACTAGTCCCCGGTGATAGTTTTTCAATCCACTGACCATATTATTACTTTCTTCTTTTAACACATTCAGACGGATGTCATTTAGAAAAACCATGTAATAGTAGCTCCAAGTCTATTAACATGAAATATTTATGATCGAACCCTAATAAATTAAGTTCTTACATTTTATTAGAAGTTATTAAAACTTAAATGACTGCTGTGGCTTATATTATTAAACTACAATAAGACAGTAAAGAGATCAAATTATAGATTTAATACTTAACGAGGCTTTATAAACATTTAAAAGAGGAATTTTAAAGATATATCTACTAATTCACAATAGTTCATTAAGAAAATTGTTAGTTTCAATAATTTACTCTTTTCTTATTACAGTTAATTACTATAATACCTTCTTATATATATATATATATATAGAGAGAGAGAGAGAGAGAGAGAGAGAGAGAGAGAGCTAAATGTATTACATTAGTATTAAATCTCTTAAATTTTTTCAATTTCTAAAATGGTAAGGGATAAGATTTGGTCGAGTATTTTCAAAATGACAAATAAAATATGTATTCAATCAAATCTTTGAAATTATATGATTAAATATTTCGTTCAATTGACTCAAAAAAAGAGAAAAAAACGTGATTGAACCCATACTTATTTGGTCACTGAAAAATGAACCAATCATTTGGAAGACATAAAAACTGAACGAACTATTATTATACAAGAATCATCAACTTTTACCTTCACTTCCAGTTGAGGAAAAGGTACATATACTCGGAGTGCTCAACAAAACCTCCATAAAATCACCCATTCACAATAAATAAATAAATAAAATAGATCAAAAACCACTGAGCTACAACGAATATAATAAGAACAAAGAACCAAAAACTATTGTATGAAGCAGGGAAAATGGAGATGGTATCAGAAGAAAAACCGAAACCTGAAAAATAAATGCACAAGAATATTTCAAATTAATACAGAGAAAAGTAAATCAAAATAATGAAACATTTGTGTTAATGGATAGGAACGAAATCGAAGAGCATTGATTCATAATCTACCACAAAACTACCCTTAAAATTCAACTATCCAGAAAAGTTATATTTGCCAAACCAAAATGTTTTGACTTCCATGGTTTCATTTGTATTAGGTTTTAGATATACAAGCTTTCTTGATTGGAATGTGCTGTGATGATGTGCTCTTCAGTTTATAACAAAGGATTGTGGTTAAAAATGGTCAAAATCGGAGGAGAAAGTTGTAAAGCTAGAAGTTTAAAAACTAGCAGTCAAAGGGCAATTATGCATACCTGGAACTGATCTCCTGTCTGCTTTCAGGCTTCCCAATCAAATCAACACGAGCAAACGATTTTTTTTTTTTCTCAGATACAAACTTGATGAAGCAAAAGACGAGTAAAAAATTGGTAAAGAAGCTATATTCATCAACCCAACCCAATCACACATCAACCTTTTGGGGTAAATGCAGCTAGGGCATTAGCATGTGTGGGTGAAAGGTTACTCAACAATGGTTGCATTTGATGGCCATAGAGAGAAATCAGATGTGAAAATGCCCTGCCAACTTGAGCTTTCACTTCAGAAGTTTCCACCGGTGAAACCACGACTTCGGCAAAAACATTAACCAGCTCCGGAACTAGAGAAAGGATCTATTTGCATACACAAAGGTAAACAAAACCACAATCATTTACAGATATAAAACACAAGCAAGCAGATAACTGTAATGCTTCGGAACTATAACTACAAATTAGAAAAAACCTGTGGATTCGAAGATAAAACCAGAGTGGAAACACAACTATAAACAGCCATTGATTCTTCGTGGTCCTCTTTCAGTGGAAGAACTTTCAAAAACACAGGAAGGACCTAGAAAAGAGGCCAGGAGAATAAGCAGACAACCACAGAAGATATAACTAGCTTACAAAGAATCAGGAAAATACACAAGGAGAAAAAAGAATTATAATTTAAATTATCACCAAAAAATGGAAATGAAATAAAGCAAACAAAAACTCACCTGATTCAATGGGATGGACTGTGGGTTCACCATTATCATCCTTGCCACTGCACCTGCTGCATTATCCCTGACTGCATCATCTGGCTCAGAATCACCAAACAATGGGTAAAGTCCCCGCAAAATGTCACCATAGTATCTGGTTTTGATAAAAGGAAAAAAATGCTCCAGCATGGCAATGAATGATTCGGGAGAGGATAAACTGACTAAAAAACTCATTGGAAGCACTTGAGTATTAGATTTTTAAGGTAATTAATGTAGACATACATTGCACTTCCTCACCCAAAATCTACAGCGACAATACAAATGAAAGAATTCATAAGTAGGGTAGAAGATGCATGCAAAAGGATACTTCAACGCTGACTCTGCCCCATTTTTGCACAATTCTCCAACACAAAATGCAGCATTCCTCCGATTTGTTGCTTCTGATGATGCTAGTTCTTTGAGTACTAAGGGCATCACCCTCTGAAACATTACATGAACTTTCAGGAATCAGCTGCATTCTTCACAAAAACCACACTGAAAATCCAAAATGATTTAAGGAGTTAATTTCATGTAAAATTACATCAACATAGCCTGCAATTGGAGCACCCATGTCCTGAGCAACTTCAGCAAGACAAGCAACAACCATGGTCCGATCTTGTGGAGGACGTGAAGATTTCTGCACTTCCCAGTAATCAAACTAGTGAGATACCAAAATAAGAAATAAGGGAATGAGAGGATGGGTTGGTTGAAGCATGTCATAAAAATCATTCAACAACTTACCGCGAATTTCATTAAAGGGTCAAATAGCTTTGCCAAGATAGGTGCAAAGTGCGAACCCATTGACTTTGCAAATGCAGGAAGAAGGTCAGAAACTGCATCCATAAGCACTTCATCATGTGTAGTGTCGTCATCATCATCAATATCACTATCATTGTCTGACTGCTGACAAGTAGACTCTTCTCGGAGCAACAGCAGAGTTGCATCAACCAACCGAGACATATCTAAGATCAAGTCATATCAGATTCAGGTCCACAGAAAAACATTTAACTGGCATCTTAAAGACTCTGTCACCAACTGGTGAAATGAACCCAACTGAATTCAAACTTACAAGGCTCAATTGCCATGTAGCCATAGTCCTTGATGATGTCAACAATGCTCATACATGCCTGAGCTACGACTTCTTTGTCATCATCTTCAGTCATAGTCTTGATAAAAATATTCATAACCATATCTGCAGAGATAAAGAACTCGATTTTCATTATGTTACTACCATAGAATTAGGTAACCTGATTATACAAAGAGCTAATATGAATGCCATTTTGAAAATGGTTCTTACCAAGAACTTCTCTTGCCTTAGCTGGTCCATCCTGCAGACGAGAAGAATATTGTATCACGTTAGTCAATTTTTTGCCAGCTTAATTGACTGAATTTAGCATAAAAACTAAGGTGGCTTATCCAAACAAGGAAACTATAACTGAAATTTCTATTTATCAGGCATTAACTCTGGAACTACTTGCATCTAAAGCTACTATACTAATAAGATAAATCTAACTGTATGTAAACCAAGAGCAATAGCATGATGAACCAAGAAATCTCAATGACCTATTGAAAGAATAGAGAATAACTATTCCCATCAATAGCATTTAACCAGCCAGCTAACCACCTGTGTTGCCTAAGTTTTCCAAAGAACAGAGTGTATCCATTGGGCAGATATCGGTTCAATCAAGATTTGTTTCTCCAGAGAATCAAGACGAAGCATCACAACATCATGAACATGAAGTTCTTAAGTATGGAACCCAAAAAACAGGCTTTTCCATCTTGATTCATTGATTGATAGATAGATAGTTTAATAGATAGATAAAGACTGGAAGACTGCATATGTCGCTGTCAAATAGATAGATAGAAGAAGAAGAAAGAACACTCACACTTTGAGACTGGAAGATTGCATGTGCCGCTGTCAAAATATCTGCAGCAACAAACCAATCAACAAAATTGTGCTTGATATTATCCAATTTCCGCTATAACATGTAAACTGAAGAAAGATAACTTGTCAACATAGATGGAACCAGTTGTTGGCTTGGTTAGGCCATGAGAGGAAAAAATGAATTCCATAATAAATATGTACTATAAGTGCATAATAAATCAATTTTAAAATATATATATATATATATATATATATATATATATATATATATACTTAGTATAAATTTCCAATTCTTTTAATTACTTTGTAATGCAGCAATTATCTGAATCTTAATCTTAATTTTACTGGAAAGGCAAATTCTATGATAAGTTTTCCCTCCCCTATAATTAAAGTACTTACTATTTAACACAAATTAATTAAACAAATTGAATTTCTTTGATGATTTAACCTTAAGGAGGTTTGTTATATGATTTTCTTTTCTTTTCTTTTCTATACTATGTAAATGATAAAGAAAAAAAAAAGAAAAGAAAAAGCAACATGGTACCCACAAAAGATAATTCTGTTATTCCTGCTACAGTATTATTTCTCTTACTTAAAACTTAAAAAGATCAATAAGTTTGAGTTGTTATTAAAGAATTCTTCAGGCCACCCCAACATATAATTTTGGTTATTTCCTTGCTCGTCAGAGATTAGGATGCTGACCAACTTGTCAATTAAATCATCATAAAAAATATCTACATATATAAACATGTAAGGAAAACATAGACCTATTTGAGCACAAAGACTTAAAAAGCAAAAACATGAAAACAGAATTATATAAAATCTCATCAGATGCCACTTCAGCTGTTAGAAAAAGCGAATGTATGTTATGAAAGGTAGCTTTGTCCTTTACAGACCAGTATCCCTACAGGGCTACATTCATAGATCACTGCTTAAATGTCCTGTATAAGTTAGTTTTCTGTTTCTTCATTCTCTGTTTCTTCTTTTATTCTAGAGTTGGCTTGTCATGGAAAATGCTCAATATTTGACATGAACATAAGGGCTAAGCAAGTATTTAGTCCCTGAAACAGAACAAGTGGGACTACCCCAGAATTCATCTCTCTGGAAAAAAAAACACTCAAGTTTTGATTAAGCATTGTTTTACACACAGGAAACTTTACATTTTCTGACCTGGTAATAATCTTAATCAAATTTTTTTTATGCTAATGCCTTCTAAGATAGCAACAAGAAGAATTATAATGAAGAACAATCAGATGTCATGATCCAACTCAGGAAATTGAGCCTTTTTTTGGGTGCATTGGAGTGAGAAAAATAAATGAGAGAAATTGAATTGATACTCACATTTCAAGGAAATGACAGCCTGAAGTCTGACATCTTCATGGAAATAGCCTCCATGTCTCACCAAAATCTTTAATGACTCGTCCAAATAGCTTAATACAGTTAAAGAACTCAAGATAATGATTTATTTAGTACGGAATACCTAAATTTTAATAAGGCGGGACAGAAAAAAGAAATTGATAAAAATACAGAGGTAAGAGGATACGGTGCAAAAGAACTCTTAGTATGCAGTGCAAATAAACCCAGTGCTTGAGTTGCTGCTGCCTTTTCATCCAATACTCCAGTTCTTACACTGATATTTCGAACTCTTGGCTCATAGTGAGCTTCATCATCAGATGAGACTCCACCAAATCCATTAATATTTTCATCATCAGACCCATCAATGTCCACAGCAGAACCATCATCAAGGTTACAGGAAGAAAATGCCAGAGGTACAACATGAGGAAGATACTGTTATTCAAAAGAAATTTCACATGAATATCAATGCCAGTAAAAGATCCAAATAAGTCCAATTCAAAGCAACGCCAAGTACACCTGTGCAAAGCCATCATCCATAATTTCAGCTATATTGCTAAAGAATCCATGAGTGTATTCCCGTAGCTCACTAAAGTCCAATCCAAAACCCTGAGAAGAATAGAGATGAATCAATTACTCCCTGAGGTATCTTACAATTCCTAGTCAAACACGATTGTCAATGCACTTACAGAGATTGCAGCTTCAATGAAAGGTGGCAAAATTGGTTCCATTCTTGATCTCCCAACAGACATTGCAACTATTCCGAGAAGCTCAGTAGCCCTAGCCCGTGAACGGAGGTCCTCGTCATTGGTAAGCACCATGAACATTTTCAATAACTCAAGGACCCTTTCGGCATATGGAATGAAAGCTTGCTCTGCGGCAGCAGCTACTGAACCAATGGCAGACTGCAGCAACATACACAAACCAATAATTCTGAGTAAAAGGAATAAATTCAGCATACTTTTAAACTGATTAGGTGAAGCTGTTGGGAGCCATGTGGTTCATCTCCATACCATGCATGTCTCCTGCAAATTACGCGGGCTGTTTTGGAGGGATGCCAGTAGCTTCCCCATCAAGGGATCAAGATAAGGAAGAATTTCCTCACCCATATCCTCACAAAAAGCTGCCAAAGCATAGTAAGACTTTTCCTGTGCAGAATGAAACAGTTCAACAACCAATAGAAAGATATTAAATATCATGGCAAATCCTGTGCTATATGTACCTTTACTTCATCAGATGTATCCTCAAGGGCATTCAAAATGCAGGGAAGAACACTTTCGTAGTGAGATATAATTTCAGGCTGCAAATGCTCAGCAAATTGGCCCAATGCAAATGAGGCAGCTCCTCTAACCATCTGCTCTGGATCCCTCAGAGCTCCTAAGACAATATGAAGAACAGGTTCCAGCTTTTCTTTCATCCACTCCACACAACCCTCGGAAATAACACCTAAGGCTGTAACAGAAGCTTCCCGATATTTTGGATTAGCATTCTGACTGCTTACAGAAGCAAACTCAAAAACAGGGGGGAACACATGCTTTGACAGGCTCAAAGCCATAGTGTCAATAACTTCTGCAGCAGCTCGATCTGGAGCAAGATCATCATCTTCACTTGCATCAGTTGATTCAGCAAACAGCGGGCACATGACTTGCAGAATAGGGATAACCAGTTTGTGCTTTTTCAAGGAATTGTATTTGTACTTCGCCAACCAGGAAATGATCTGAATAGCCTGATACATTACATAAGGCACAGGAAGTAAGCCAAGTGGAACATTAAGACAGAAGTGAAACTCAGCGTAACACCATCCCAACAGCCTGCACTGCCTAGAGTACGAACACAATAAAAATATACATCCTGCTCATTTCTAACCTGATGACGTGTGTTGGCTTCCAAATTTTGGCTTGAGCAAACTTCAAGAGAGAATTGCACAATGGATTTGACAGAATCCCCAAGAAGAGGTGCAGGAGATTCAATCAGCTCATCAAAAATTTCAAAAGCAATTACTGCAACATCCTCTTCACCAGAGACCAGGCATTGTCTTGACACATTTAAAATGCTGGGAATGAACTCCCGAAATTTAACCTGTAAAAGATAAATATGAAGCCAGATGAATTTCAAATCAAGGAAACATATATAGGAAAAATGAATTGCAGTGGCAATTTAGCAGACATGATACTGACAAATAATATCACTAAGTAACCTAAGACGTTCATAAAAATCATTATTAAAAAAACCATCAAGATCCACTAGTACATGTAACTTCAGAGTTCAGTTTTACACTATAGAATCAAATCAATGAAATTTCAAACTTCAAACACATGTATGTGACACTTCATCTTTAACCATGCACTCAAAGAACTGGCCAATGCCATATAAGCGCATTTCCTCTCAATCGACGTTCATCTTACTTTCTATCTGTTAAAAGGTGCACTGCTTTGTAATGTAAAAAGGGAAATAATGAACCAAAAATGGAAAAAAAAATTCACAAGACTTGTAAAACTTGTATGGCTAAGGTAAATTGCAACTGAGTGACCAACATATGTGACGTTGCTGCTTAAATACTTTGCAGGCAACCAACAAAAAGAACAGCATGTAAATTGAGAAATCAGCAGGCGATTCGTAGAAAACAAGATGCATAAAAAAGTTTACTTCTGAAGTACATACACTTTACTAATAAAAATGATAACTCACCACTTCAGCCCCATCATTTGTAAATTCAAGGAAAGACCCAATTGCCCTGGTAAAACAGGAAAAAGTATTTGTAAGCACCATTGATATAAGTTCTTGAGCACAACAGAGACACCTGAAATCCAAAGAAATTTCATTACTTGAGAGCAGCTATTCTAACACGGTTGCTTGTCTCATCCTGTAGGCATTTGAGTAACAGAGCTTGCAAATCATTAAAATGTGGTCGAAATGTATGTCCGATTGTTTCAGTTAAAGAGCTAAAAAGGATCAATGCCACCTAATACCAGAAAAAGCAGAAAACAATAATGTGAGTCTCGAAGGATTTGTGCACGAATTGGCAGAAAAGCTAGTAAACACTACAGGGAACTATTTGATCGTGTAAATTAGAGCAACAAGATAGCAACAATGGACAAGATAACACCATTTTGGAAAGGTTTTGAGTGTTATGAAGTTACTTCTCTGTGGTCTTCTTGTGCACTCTGACTACATTGGAATAAAAAGGGCAACAACTCGGGCCACTCCCCTGCTGGAACGGCATATTTTGCAACGATACTGACAACATTTGCACTAGCACGACGTACAGGTGGACTGCAGATACATAATAATGCTAGGTCATCTTCAGATCCCAAAGCAAAGTGAATTCAATGGAAAAACAAGTCTATTCCTTTTCTTTTTCAATAAATAAATCCATAAGCTAGCTTTGTAGTTACAAGAATTAACCGATCAAAGAAAGAATTTTGAACAGAAAAAGCGGCCAAGTGAACGGATTAGACTGAGAATTGAGCACCTGTGTTCCATGGTAATGCTCTCTATGAGGGACTGCTTGACGAGGTGCTTGAGTTGAGGAGAGAGCTTGGCCCAGTGTCCAGTGATCTTCTTGCGGAGGAGGACAGCGGCAAGCTGGCGAACATTCGGAGTTTTGGCGGTACGAAGGTGCTGAACAAGAGCAGGTACAACCTGAGGATCCTTAGCCAATCGCTTAATCTGCTCTTCGGCTTGCCTTCGAGCGTCGTTGTCAGGCATCAAGAACTGAATCAACAGCAATTCCAGCGACTGAGCCATTGGTTTCAGCTTCTTCTTTTGTATTAGCGATGGTGATTGAACAGAAACCCTACAATATAAGAAGACGATAGAGACTGAGAGAAAAGCTGCTGCTGCCGCTGCTGCTGGCTGCAGGGGTTTTGCTGCCTTTGCTTGGTATTTAAGACTTCGAAATAATGGTGGGGTTTTATATTTATACCGTCTCTCTGGACTCTGGCAATACATGGGGGTATTTCTACCAATTTTCCATGTATACCTGCCTTAAAATAATAAAATTAATAAGAGAAAAGTTCACATGCCTCCCTTGAGGTTTATAAAAATCTCAATTTAATAAAACGTTTATGAAACAAGATACAAACATTCCTTATAAATAATAAATTTATTAAAATACTCTAAATTTATTTTAAAATTACAAAATAAAATCACTTTAATTAATTACTATACTAATCAGTATACCCCAATACTCTAACCAATATACTAAAAAAAATTTTAATAATATATTTTTTAATTCATAATATATAACTCTTTTGAAAATACATATATAATACAATCTATATTAATTATAATTATTTTACTACTATAAAAAATTTATAATTCAAAAATAATTTTACAATCCTTAAAATTTTATATTATAACTTGAATTTAAATTTATTATTATCACTAAATTATAAATTTCCACAACAATTATCATTATTTAGATTTTTTAAATAAAATAATTAATTTTATTTAATAATTACTTAAGAAATAATTTTTTAAATTATTAATTTTAGAATAATTTTATTTTATAACAATTTAAATTTATTTTTTATAATAATTATTTAAGAATAATTTTATTATTATTTGATAATAATTTTAAACTCAAGTTATTATATATATTTTTTAAATTATAAGTTTTATAATAACAAAATAATTTTAATTATTATAGAAATTATTAAATATGCATTTTCAAAAGAGTTATTTATTAAAGATTAAAAAATATATATTTAAAATGTGTTTGCTACAATGGTTAAAGTATTGTTCTTTTTCATTAAGATTTAGTAATTTTATTTGTAATTTTAAAATAAATATTTAAGGTATTTTGATAAGTTTACTATTTGTATAAGAGGTTTGTATCTCTTTCTACAAACTTTCTATTAAAATAAAATTTTCATAAACCTCAGGGAAGGTACGTAGACTTTTCTCAAAATAATAATTAGGTGTATTTTTTTAAGGTAAAAGTCTATGTACATCCCTTGAGGTTTGTGGAAGTTCTAATTTAATAAAATATTTGTGAAAAGGGATACAAACGTCTCCTATAAACAGTAAACTTATTAAAATATCATAAATTTATTTTTTTAAATTACAAAATAAAATTACTAAACCTCAGTGAAAAAGAGCAATACTTTAACCATTGTACCAAACACATTTTAAATATATATTTTTTAATCTTTAATAAATAACTCTTTTGAGAATGCATATTTAATAATTTTTATAATAATTAAAATTATTTTGTTATTATAAAACTTATAATTAAAAAAATCTAGATAATAACTTGAGTTTAAAATTATTATCAAATAATAATAAAATTATTCTTAAATAATTATTAAAGAAAATAAATTTAAATGATTATAAAATAAAATTATTCTAAAATTAACAATTTAAAAAAATATTTCTCAAGTAATTATTAAATAAAATAAATTATTTTATTTAAAAAATCTAAATAATGATAATTTTTTGAAAATTTATAATTTAATGATAATAATTTAAATTCAAGTTATAATATAAATTTTAATTATTGTAAAATTATTTTTGAATTATAAATTTTTTATAGTAGCAAAATAATTATAATTATTATAAATTTTTATTATATATATTTTTTCAAATGAGTTATATATTATGAATTAAAAAATATATTACTAAAATTTGTTTTAATATAGTAGTTAGGATTTTGGGGTATAGTGGTTAGTACAGTAGTTAATCAAAGTGATTTTATTTTATAATTTTAAAATAAATTTGAGATATTTTAGTAAGCTTATTATTTATAGGAAAGATTTGTGTTCCTTTTCACAAACTTTCTATTAAAGTGAGATTTCGACAAATCTTAAAGAATGCATGTTGACTTTTTTCTTTTTTTTTTAATATAATCCAATCAGAAGTCATAATTATATATAATCCTAGAGTCGTCTAAAAATCTGACATCCAATCGGAGTAAAATCTCTCTCCATTATTTTTAAAAGGAAAATGGTCTCTACCTTACATTTAGAAAGAATATAACTTTTCTATTTTTTAAGAGCAAAGATGATGACTGTGATTGGGATGAGAATTCTTGTAATGTTTATGAAAGAAATTTAAAAAAAAAAGTGTTGTAAAATTTTTTATTTACTTTACAATTTTATGGATTATTGTGATTGCTCAATTAAAATATTTTAGGGTTATTTTCAGCCATACGTCTATATTTATTGACATATATCAAATATAGAAATTTTTTATAAAAATCATCACTCTAACCCTAACTAATAATAAAATAATTATTTTATCCTTTATCCTAATTAAAAATAAAAATAACAATATTTTAATTCCTAAATTTTGGCGAAATAACAAATTATGAATACTTTAGTCAATTTTAATATTGTAGTCTTTACCGTTACTTTTATCTTCCATCTTTTACCACCTTTTTCTATCTTTTTTTAAACATAATTTTTTTTCAAATATATCAAAAAATCTATCAATGAGAGCTACAATAACCTATTCAAGCATATCAATACAATTTTTATTATTAGTTGCTTTAAAAAATCGTGAATGAAAATCATGTGTTATGGGTTTAATTCATGTTTCTAGTGGTCTAAGGCTTTTACTATAGTGAAATTAGGACTTTTTACCATTTCAATCTTTTAGGAAACAAATTAATTATACCCTTAAAAATTTTAACGAATGGTGACAAATGTATTGACACAATAGGGACTAAAATATTAAAATTAGCTAAAATATATCTAGATTTATTATTTTACCAAAGTTTAAGGACTAAAATATTATTATATCTTTTTATTTTTAATTAGAATAATAGTAAAATAGTTATTTTATGATTATTTGGATGTGCAGTGAAGACTTTTATAAAAGTAAGTCTATATCTAATATATATCAATAAATGTGAAGTACGGCTAAAAATAACCCAAAAAATGATTATTGATATGCTTGGATTTTATATACATTTTAGATATTAATATGATATTTATTTATCATAAGAGTTTACTAATTTGTGAGGCATTAATAAGAAAATTTAAACCAATAATTTAAAATTTTGGAAAATAATTTCTATTGTTTTTAAGTTTTTTTTAGATGCAAATTTGTTCTTGTATCTGTAAGGATACAAATACTAATATATTATTGTAAATATCAACACAGTAAGAACTTTTAATACTTGTTACATATATGGTAACCAGATGGTCTTAAAATTTTTTGTAAGACGTGGATACAAATTTTAAGATATTCGTATTTTATCTCGTCTGTTATCATCATTCATCTCTATACCTTTCATACCACACTCCATAAACTTGAGCACCCAAAAAAGTGGTTTTGATCCATCATGTCATATATACTTAATAAAATAATGTCATTGCAAATTCGGCCTAGACTTAGTCCTATAGTCTAACTTTTATACATCCGCATAAATCTTCCTGTTGTAAAATGATGTCTTCCACCATGAATTAAAATATTATGAGTGGACTAGGTATGTAAATTATCTATCAAATCCTTTAAATAATTATCGATAATGTTGATGCACGATTTTTGCAAACCTTGCACCCACACAGAAAGATGGAATAAATGCACTTAAGGTTGAGCTGAGTACGCTTGAGGTGGTCAGATGGCTTGAACCAGATCCTCCTCCCAGCTCAAATAGAAAATGCAATCCGAAGCTATTTCACAGGGTGAAACCACTAAGAGTTATCAAGAATAATCAGGCTGTAAATACTTCGTGTCGCCCGCACAATTTTTCCTTTTTACACACCTCGTTTTCGACAACACACAATATAGGACGTATAGCCAAACACTCACCAAACTTCAATACAACTTAAAAATGATGACTCCCTTGCTGCCTGTTCTTCGATCGACTATTCTGCTCAGCTCCTTTAACCTTTAAACACTCTCGACTTTGTAATTTTGCCGAGCTGGTCCACAGACTCTCTGTAAAGCAAATCCGAGATGGTCTGCCCTCAACAATTCCATAACAAAAGACACCTCAATGGCAAGTCACAAAACTCCCAAACCACAAAAAATCACCCTAAGCTTCACTATTCAAACACTCACACAATGCTCACGTTACCACCTTCCCACCTTCTAGCTCACTGCCTTAGACCACCTCCCAGCTCCTAGCTCAACTCCGATGACTCCAAAACTTCCCAAGATCCCTCAAGCAACACTATACTTACGGGCAGCCGTTCCTTAAATAACTATCCAACCCATCTCCTTTTATGCCTGAATACTCTTAACCCAAGGATTTTACCGAGCTGATTTGTGACTTTTTATAAAACAGAGCAGGGCTCAGACAGAAGTCGCCTCTTCGGAGACCCCTCTCCAATGCCTAAGTTAGCCTCAGGTCCGAAAGGAAAAGAAAGAGGGTATGGTATATGCCTCTAAACGGAGAAAAACGGAGATCTGCCAAGGTGGTGAGGAAGAAGTACAAGGAGAAGATCTTGCCAAGGTCACGAATAAGGTAGACAGAGATTCAAGAGGGCGAATAGTGGAGTTTTTTCTGGGTTTTTGTGTCTGTTCATGTAGTTTTAGGCTATGGAGGCTGTGTATATAGGAGAGGAATAGAGGGGATCCGTTTTTGGAAGAGAGCCCTTATCCTAGGAATATTGTATCTGAAAAAAATGACTTGTCCCCTTGTAAATAAGAAAAATACCTTTTTATATGAAACAAAGAACGCTCATACCTGATTGGATGACCTATTTTTCCCTAATTTTAGGGTGTTTACCTTTCCACGTGTCTTTCTCCCGTTGGTTCTCGGTGGCCCAGCTCAAATGCCTTGTGGCAAGCTATGGTTGATGAGCTTTCCCTTATCCAAACTCATTGGACATATGTCGACCTTCTATTAACCAAGGAGATTGCTATGTACCTTGGTGGACAAGTGGCGTAACTTTACTCGCTTAGCTGGCACATAGTCTCTCACTTGGGCCCAGAATGGTCCCTACCTGGGTTATGCGCACTGTCTGCACAGTGTCAAGCAGGATTTGCACAGTACTAGTCTAGTTGCTGCTAAGACCAGGGGTTGTCTCCTACCTTTGAAGTGGTCCCCGTGAGATGTTTTCTTGTGTATTGAGCCACTTTAAAGATTCTTTTAGGGCGCAATGAGGTGGCCTTTCAAGCACCTAGGTGCTTGAGCAACTGGGCATCCTACTTGTCTGGGGCAGCTAGGTATCTTACCTCTCTTGCTCAAAAAGGCGAAACTCTTGTTTATTGGAGGCGGGTCTGGCCGTTCCGAGGCACAATGGAGAAATTGAGTTATTTTTCTTATCTATATCTGCGCACTACGGTATATAGCCACACTGTTTCGCATGTGCCATGGTATATGGTCACATGGGCGCTTCTACACGCGCTATGATATATGATCACGTGGGCATTTCCACCCGTACCGTGGTATATGGTCATGTGGGATAATATCAGCAAATGAAGAATTCGTTGGCGATACTTAGCAGGGAGCCCAGCTCACAGTGGGTTTTACCTAACCGCTCAAATGGCAAATACGTTGGGGATACTCAGCAGGGAGCCCAGCTCACAGTGGGTCTTACCTATCTGCAGGAGTAGGGCTTGTACCACATCCTGCTTTGAGGTGGGTGCGAGGTGGGTTATCTCGTAGTGAGCTGATTCAGACTTTCATAAGCTTACTTTTCGCCAAGTGTCCAATTGTATTTTCTCCTATAACAGATAAATATTATAAAAACCCCTCTATTTCAACTATACATACCCTTGTAAAGTATACCAAGAGTTCTTCTCTCACTCTCATTTCTTTCTCTCTTATGATTCTCTCCCTGTTAAGTTTTTGCGTGTGAAATATCAGTCACACCCTTTGTATTATTAAGATTTGTAATATGACTAAAAGTTTTGTATATTTTTATTTGAGTTAATAGTTACAACACCTTATTAGTACGACTCGCTAATTTAGGTATGTGAAATATTTATTTAATTTTTATATTACTTTCTTGGTTAAATATTTTCATATTATATCTATAACTATCTTTACACGACTCGCTGATTGCCACTATGATGGAACTTTCATAATAAAAAATAAGGATAGTATGTTATATTATTATCTATAATATTATCCTTATGAGTATGTCGTGGTTGCCATTAATTGGATCTTCCACAAAAAAAAAATAAGGATAGTACATCATATATTGTGTTAACATATTCAGTATTGATTTTAATTTCAATATTTACTTTGAGTTATGTTATTATAATAACTACCTGAAGCTTGCAAAGCAAATACCTTCGAAGTTTTGAATTGAAAGACTATAACCTAAAGTTTTAAATATATATATTTTATGGACTAGAAGTTTCATATATTAATCAAATGGACTTGAAATTCCATGTAATGACTATAAGGACTAAAAGTTTCATATAATAACTTTAGGTGGTATGTATATTAAAAATAAATCCTATCAAAACGGTTATAATTACCTAATAAGTCTGGATTTTTAGTGGAATCATTGTGACCCCTCCAGTCTTTTTTGAAAATTTTTTAGTATACTATTCATGTTAAGGATTCAAATTACTCTATACGCATGTAAGTTTAAGAAACGATAAGAAGTTCCTTATAATTGTTATAAGTATTAGAACCTGAAGTTCTTAATATAAAATTTTGAATCAAAACTTGAAGTTTTGAAGGTAAGGTATATAATTAAAACTCGAAGTTCTAAACATATTCTCTTAGTATATTTTCATTGGATGATGATTGCATTTTCATGGGCTCAAAAGGCACCATTAAATAAATACAATATATATTCCTGAAGAATAAAATTGAAAATTATTTCTCTCTTTTAATTAATACAACTTCAATGAAAAATCGCATTAATATTTTTAACTAGATTTACTACTGTGATAATTTATTTTAACCATTTCTAGAAGTGAATGGAATTATATAACAATTATGGAAATTGTATAAAATGATGAAAAAGATGTATTATTGTCTTGCAGTGGTTGTAAAGTTTATAATTAGAAAATGAAATTATGCCTAACCATTAGAAGTAGAATGCTTATAATATAGCAAATTTTGTTACTTACATGGTATGAAATAATATATATTGTATATCTGTAGTGCACTAAATTATCTAATAAAGCCTCATTAGGCTTTCATGAAAATGAAAATATTAAGACTATTTGTCTTGATATTTCTTTACTCGCAATTTAACTGTTGCCTATATTATTTTAATTTAATTATTTTGTTTTGTTTTGTTTTGTTCTTCTTTTTATTTTATATTCTGTGTTTTACTATAATAACTAATGAGAGTTATCATATTAAAGGATATAGATCACAAAAGAAAATTAATCCTTTGGAAAAGAAGAGATGGGGATGTATGCTTAGCTGATAGTGTAACTACGCAGACTATCTGAATTATTTCTTAGAATTGAAAATGATGAAAGCTAAGATAAATACCTTATCAAGTCCTGCAAATCTGATTGAAGGCTTTGGAAGAGCCATAATCCTGTTAGCAAGTGAGACTAAATTATATATAAAAAATGCCTTATATTATAGTAGATCGAGTATAAATCTGCTTAGTTTTAAAGATATTCATCGAAATAGATATCATATTGAGACTTTAAATGAAAACAATATAGAATATCTATGTATTACTTCTAATGTCTCAGGCAAGAAATGTATTTTGGAAAAGCTTCAAGCATTATCATTTGGATTATATTATATGACTATGAATGCAATTGAAAGCTATGCAACAATGAACCAGAAGTTCATCAATCTAAAAATATTTATGTTATGGCATGATCGTCTTGGTCACCTTGGGATCACAATGATGCATAGAACTGTTGAGAACTCTAATGGATATTCATTAAAGAACCAAAAGATTCTTTTGTCCAATGAGAATATATGTACCGCTTACTTACAAGAAAAATTGGTAATTAGAGCATCCCCTTTTAAAATTGAATTTGAGTCTCCATCATTCTTACAAAGAATTCAAGGCGACATATGTAGGCTGATTCACCTATTTAACGAACCATTTTGTTATTTTATAGTCTTAATTGATACATTTGCTTGATGGTCATATGTATGTTTGTTATTAACACATAATACTACATTTGTTAAGTTGCTTGCACATATTATAAAGTTAAAGACACATTTTTTTGATCACCCAATCAAGAGTATACACTTGAATAATGCTAGTGAGTTTACTTCTAAAGTATTTGATGATTATTGCACATAAGTGGGGATTTATATAGAGCACCTAATTTCACATGTTCATACTCAAAATGAATTAGCCGAAGC
Source organism: Melia azedarach (assembly GCA_028052125.1). NCBI lineage: Eukaryota > Viridiplantae > Streptophyta > Magnoliopsida > Sapindales > Meliaceae > Melia > Melia azedarach. The sequence goes on along the minus strand of CM051402.1, from coordinate 7,318,775 downwards.
ACTCATTAAGTGACACTAGGTAATTGCTAGAACTTTACTATTATGTACTCAATTACCAATTTTTGCGTGGCATCATGCTATTTTACATGCTACAACTTTAATTCGGCTATTGCATATCATCAATATTGACCACTGTAACTTGTGTTTGGTCATCCACTTAATATATCTCATTTACATATATTTGGTTGTGCTGCATATGTTCCTATAGCATCTATGCAATGCACTAAAATGGGACCTTAACATCATTTGAGAATTTATATTAGTTATAACTCACCTTCTATTATCAAATATCTTGAGCCCTTAATGTGTGATTTATTTATTACACGGTTTACAGATTGTCATTTTGACAAGACAACTTTTCCACCATTAGGAGACAAGAAAATACCTCATGAAATAAAGCATACAGTTTCTTGAAAAACACATATTTTGTCTCATTTTGATCCTCATACTAATTAATGTGAAAATGAAGTGCGAAAGATGGTGCAACTTCAGCAAATAGCAAATTAGTTACCAAATGCATTTAATGATACTGTAAGAGTGACCAAATCATATATACCAGCTGCCAATACACCAGCTCGAGTGATTGTTCCTGAAGAACAATCTAATCAAAAGGCCAATGAAGCTTTTGTTACACGCTAGAAGCGTGGTAGACCAATTGGCTCAAAAGATATTGTTTCACGAATAAGACGTTTGAAAAATCAGAATCCTATTGAAAATAATGCTCGAGCAATTAGTATACGTATAATTTCTATTTCATTAGTTCCAGAAGAGTAGATAGTCCCTGAAAAGACTTATGTCCCTAAAGTGACATAAACTCTTGAAGAAGCATTAGCCTTTAAAGAGGCACAAGTCCTAGAAGTTACACGAGTTCCTGAAGAAGCAATAGCCCCTGAAGTGGCACAAGAATCTCAAAATGAGCAAAAGTTTACAAATTATGCATGTACACATGTGTTGTGGGATTATAATAAAATTGTTGTCAATAACATATTTTCATTTGCAATAGCTACTGAAATTATGATAGATGGTTACAATCCACAGACTATAAATGAATTTAGACAGAGGTATGATTGGCTTCAATGGAAAGAAGCAATTTTAAGCAAAATTGGGTTCTTTTGCCAAACATGCAGTATTTGGACCTTTAGTCCTGACATCTGAAAATGTCAAACCTGTTGGATACAAATGAGTATTTGCAAGGAAGCGTAATAAGTATAATGAAATTATTAGATACAAAGAGTGATTAGTTGCTTAAGGTTTCTCTCAGAGACTTGGAATTGATTTTGATAAAACATATTCTCCTTAATGGATGTTATTATGTTTCGATTCTTGATTAATTTGACAGTTCTAGAGAAACTTGATATGCGTCTTATAGATGTGGTGATAGTATATTTATATGAGTCACTTGATGCTGATATTTATATGAAAATCCTTAAAGGATTCAAAATGCCTGAAGCATTTAAATCAAAAGATCGTAACTTGTGTTCAATTAAGCTACAATAATTCTTATATGGTTTGAAATAATTTGGGCATATGTGGTATAATCGCTTAAGCCAATATTTGATCAAAGAAAGATATGTTAATAATCATATATACCCATGCGTATATATAAAGAAAATAGAGTCATGATTTGCTGCTATAGCAATTTATGTCGATGACATGAATTTAATTGCGAGTTGCGAAATACTACTAAGCAACCTAAAAGAAGGGTGAATTGAGTTTTTAACAAATATTAATAATAAATTCGAATTTCAACCCAACCACAAAAAAAATAATATATGTAATAAATAAAAAGAGATAGAGTTAAGAGATTGAACACCAGATTTATAGTGGCTCGGCAAACACTCAGCTTATGTCCACTCTTTCAAGCTCCACTCGAAGATTTAACTAATACCAAGTATTGATTCTACAAGACTTCAAATTACAACCAAGAGAATTTTTGGGTATCTCTTAAATCTTACAAGTATTTGTTCACCCCAAACACTCAAGCAACCTAGGATTTATGGCATCGTAAAACCTTTACAAGTGTTTGCTCTATTTAAACACTCAACACAATCTCAACCGAGTGAAAGACCCACTTCTTTCACTTCTTTACAATAAAAAAATAAATTAAAGAGATAAGAACACTTACAAATTGATCTCCAACAAGATAAGTAATATAAAAGAATGTTCTTGGAGTTCCAAATATGTGTATAATGATTTCAAGCTTAAGAATATTTTTTAAAACTTTGTAGAACTTTTCGTTTCTCAAAAATATGTTCCAAGAGTTCTAAAATAAGTATTAAGTCCCAAATTTATAATACATTTGAAAAGTGGACGTTACTAGCCGTTAGAGGTGCCAAAATTCAATTTTTCAGAAGGTCGGCTGATCGGATAGGTCAAATCGGTCAACCAAGTGGTTCAAATTGATTTGGGAGGCACTCTACCTTAAGTCGGTCGATTGGGCACTGTTCAATATTCATAAATACTGTTTATAATTTTGAAAATGTTACATTTTGGTCAATTTTATGTTTTAAGGACTTGCACTTTGGACCAATTTTCAAAACTCAAAACATTTGTTTCTAAAAAACTCTTGAACTTGACAAAATATCATACACATTTACAATCACAAGCATACAAATAAAATACACAATAAAATATAGTTTTCTACACTTCTATCTTGACTCCGTATATTGAACTTGAATTATCATTTTCTATTTCTTTGATTAGACGACGTGTTTTGTGATTATCAAAATTATAGATGTGTAACATTGAGGTCAACAAAATTGGAACTCTTGAAGAGCTCTTAAAAGTTGCTGAATGCCTGAAAAAAGAATTTGAGATGAAGGATATGGGAAAAACAAAACATTTTCTCAGCCTGCAAATCGAAGACAAATCTAACGTAATTTTTATGCATCAATATACTTATATTAAGAAGATTTTAAAACATTTCAATATGGATAAAACTCATCCATTAAGTACTCCCATGATTGTTAGGTCTCTCTATCCTAAGCAAGATACATTTCGCTTTAAAGAAGGTGATGAAAAGATACTTGGTCCAAAAGTACCATATTTGAATGTAATTGAGGCTTTATTATATCTTGCACAATGTATTAGATCGGACATAACATTCTCTATTAATCTAGCTTGCTAGATTTAGTTTTGCACTTACTTGCTGGCACTAAAATATCATCGAACATATTTTTCGCTACCTTTGTGGAACAACATATTTGGGTTTGTTTTATTCCAATGTATCGATGGGAAATGCAAGACTTATTGGTTATGCAGATGTTGGTTATCTTTCTGATTCTCATAAAGCTCGATCACAGACTAGTTATATTTTCACATATAATGGCACAAAAATCTCTTGGTGATCCACGAAGTAGACTTTTGTTGCCATATCCTCTAATCATTATGAAATTTTGACATTACATGAAGCAAGTAGGGAATGTACATGGTTGCGATCTATCATCCATCATATTTAGATTACATGCAATTTATCTTCTGCTACTGATACTCCAACTATAATATATGAAGATAATGCATACTTGCATTGCATAGGTCGAAGGAGGATATATCAAAAGAGATAGAACGAAGCATATATCTCTAAAATTTTTCTATACTCATGAGCTCCAACAAAACAACCAGATTCCTGTCAAGAAGATACGCGTAAATGAGAATTTCGCCAAGCTCCTTACTATAATATTGCCTACATCGACTTTTGAAAAGCTAATTTATAGCATTGATATGTGTTGACTTCAAAAATTACCTAATTGACATGAATTTTGTTGAGAAAGAGATTCTTATTAGGGGAGCATCTTATGAGGGGGATGACAATTTTGAGTAAAGAAGTTTCGCAGCTATTATAGACATATGTACGTTATACTCTTTTTCCCTTCAATAAGGAATCCCACTAGATTTTTGCCGCCAAGATGTTTAACGAGACAACATTAAACATGTCTAACATTACTTTTATGGCTAAATTATATTTTCGCTTTGAGATTTTTATCCCATAACATTTTTTCTTAATGTCAAAAAAATACAATTAAAAGTAATGAAATTTAAAAAAAAAAGGTGTTATGCAAAATGGTAGAATCTAAAGGAGAGTGTTATAAAATAATATCTTCCACTATGAAGTAAAATATTATGAGTGGATTAGGTATATAAATTATCTATCAAACCCTTTAAATAATTCTCAATAAATATCATAAAAACCCTTCCATTTCAACTATAAATATCCCGTACTCTTTGATGTAAAGTACACCCAGAGTCCTTCTCTCACTCTCATTTCTCTCTCTCTCCTCCGATTTGCTCTCTCTTGCTGTTTGTAATATAAGTATTGGTGTGTAAAATATTAATTACAACCTTTATATTATTGAGATTTATAATTATGACTAAAAGTCTTGCATATTTATATTTGAGCTAATAGTTCAAACATTTCCTTTGTTGTAAATTATTTTCATAATTTTCATTCATTTTTTATAGCATCCCATTTATATTTTAGTTGAAATTTATTACATTCGTTGTCAATTGTTATACAAAAATTTTACCATTTATATTTTAATTAGTGTTAATTATACTGAATTTTAGTGCCCTTGCTAAAATTTTTTTTATGATTTTCTATCAATTTTAATAAAATTAATCTAGGAACAAATAATGCCTCTATCTTTATAATATATAAATTACAAAAGATAAATACCATATTGCCATTCATATAACCTTATCTTGTAATTCACTATTAGTATCGATTTTATTGACATTTTTCATAAACTGTTTAATCCTTAAAATTTTGTTGATTAGACTAATTAGTCCTAATGATTTAAAAAACACCCAATAAATGCCCTAGTTTTTTAGTTGATGACATCTATTTAGACGAAAATGTATATATTTACTAATATTTTGCTTCACTATTAAGTCATTTATTGTCACTAGTGATTTAAATGAACCATATTGACTTTTTTTCTCCCAAACATATGTAACTAATAGATTGGAGTATTTTGATATATTTTTGAAATTAGCTCAACTTTTAAGTTAGATCAAATACTAAGGACTAAAATATCTTTTATCCTTTTTTATTTTTGTTATGCTGATTATCATAAAAGAATTCAATACAAAATGATTCTTGATAATTATTATAAAATTAAAAGGAGATAAAAAATGGTTAGAAATTTGGAACATAAATATCTACTTCAAAATTATTATGAAATTTATCCATAAGTATATTACCATTGTTTTTCTTGGATGAAAATAGTTATAAAATTTATCTTCAATACATTAATTTATTACATAATTTTTATCATTCTTACAAAAATCATAGAAAGACTTTTATAAAATTTAGCAAACACTAAAAATACATGACTTCTTACACATGCTCATTAAAAAGTATTTTCAAATAAACAATGGAACTATAAATAAGAACATACTTTGTGTAAATTTAATACATCTTTTCAAATACTAATTTGTTATAGATAACTAAAATATATTATTATTTATTATTTTGCTAGATTTTTTGTTAACATCTTTCTTTTTTATCTATAGTTTTTACTATTATAAATATGTCCAGTAATATATACTTTACATTAGTAAGTTAACATTATTAACTATTTAAATCGAAGGAAAAAATAAATTAAATATAAATAAAAATTTAAACTAATTATTATTATATTAATAAAAATTATTTTAGCATTTAGAAATCATATTTTATTAGTATGAAGCAATTTTATTATCGACTTATTCTATTTTTAAGTATTTGTATTATAAATTCGATTCTATATATGTATATAATTTCAGAAAAGACAAATTAATAATATAATTTTGTGAAAATTATGTAGAAAAAGAATCTAAAACTCAAATGATACACTTTCTCAAGCTACTGATTGTTGCTACCATTGTTCTTATACATAATATTGTCTTGTATTTGAAGTGTAAGATTGCATGGGATTTTATATATATATATATATATATATATATATATATTTTATTCTTAAAAATATTTAAAAATTTAAATAAAAATATTTATTGATCATTAACTTATTTAAATTAAGTCATATTTAAATGATATTTCAAATTTAATAATTATTATATATTTAAATTAATTATTATCTCTCTAAATTTAAGAATACAAATATTACTATCCTGATTTAAATTATTCTTTATGTTCAATTAAGTTTTCTTCGTATTGATTTAAATAATTATATAAATCAATAATACAAATATGTATTGTATACTTATCAAAATTTATTCTAAAAGTTTTACTTTAAATAATGTGGAAGTAAAGCAAACCATGTACTGATTTATTATTCTGTCATATCAGGGTATCCCAATTATATAATATATATGTGTATATATATATATATATATATATATATAATACATCATGTATATTTTGTTATTTATAAACATTTATATAGTAAATTAAAGACTTATATGATGAATTATTATTTACGAAATATTTTTACTATAAATTATAATAATTAAAAAATTAAATTTATAATTTCAAAAAATTAATTCTAAGTTATGGGATAATTTATTTCATGAAAACTTATGGTATAGATCAACCCATATTTAAGCATTAAATGATGGGTCCTACGTAAGATTCGCATATTTATCTTCAAAAAAATTCTCTCATTAACCTTGTTTTTCTCTCAATTTTTTACAAAAAGCCATATAACCATATTTTTTTCAAACTTAGTTAAATACAAATATATTGAACCATTTTGCCCTCATAGCCACCTCGACAAAAACAACAAAATCGACCCTTGTTACATAATATTTCTAGCATTTCTCTCCCAAAACTCAAATTTGCACACAATCCATGGTCGACGAAAGCTGTTAACGATAGTAGACAACAGTTTTGTAGCAAAAGGAATTAATATTGTTGACAATAGTGAGCACGAACAATGTGAGCATTTGTCAATATGAAATCGAAGCATCTTTGCATTAGTAAGAGCAAAAATTTTAATTTTTTTAACATGATTTAGGTTGTAGAAATGTTAATTATATGTTTGAAATGAATTTTTGTGCAAATCGTGTTAATTTAGAGGTAGATTTTGGTCGAAACACAATCATGTGAAGGTGTCAAGATATTTTTTAGCTCAAATGAGCTCGAAAGTATAGAATAAGTCTCACTCAAAACTATAAGGTTCTTGATGCTCGAAACTATAGTTTCCAATTTATGAAAACTATAGTTTCTAGCTTGTATATTTTAGTGTATAAACCTTTGGAGTTTTGAGCACGGCCGATTTCACACTTTCGATTTCAATTGCGCTTAAAAGTATGGTTTCCAATTCATTAGAACCATACTTTGAAGTGTAAACAAATTGTTAATTTCAATTCAATTGAGCTTGTAATTGTGGTTTCAAATTTGACCACACTTGAAACCATAGTTTTGGGTTTTTCAGTTTATATGTCATGTTTTTTTGCAAACTATTTTTATTATTTGTATTTAGTAGTTTTGTGATTTTTATATACAGAAATGATGGTTACCATGGTGAGCATGCTAAAGACTAAGAGATCTAATCACTTTTTTAGCATGGTGATATTGTTGTCACATTTGTGGGTGCTCGATAGGATACAGAAGAAGGTGACTGCTCGATAACAATTGTTATTTAGACAAACTTATTTTGGTTACTTCTTGGACTTATAGGACCTACATTTCTCGAGCAACCTAGTCTAACATATCTTTTTGCATAAGGTTATGATGGACGACGTTAAACAAAAGATGTAGTTTTTGATTGGAGGAACTCTCATCCACTTCTTGCAAGTAAAGTACGGCTTGATCATAGAGCTTAATTTTTGGGTCATTTCTCACTGTGGATAAAAGACCAATCAACTTAGGGAGTGGTATTTTGGTGGTGCAATTATGATCCCATTGGAGGCCACTTACAAGGCTTACATTGAGTTTGACTTCAAGACCATATATGATATGGATGTCGTGAAGTCTCTCTCTTTACGTCCTACTCGAGCACTTGTTGTATGGGAGGGGCCATAAATAACATTATGAAATTTGATTGATGTATATTGTAGTTGATGTAAACGAGTTCAATTGGTATCCATGTAGTCTAACTTTGTTATTTCAATTTGCAGAGTGTAAGGCAACGACATATGCCATAAGCGAAGGAGGTCAACAATGACATATTGTCCTAGGCTTCAAAGTTATTCCCCGATGATGATGGTAGACAAATGACCATAAATCTAACATCTTACGGAGACAACAAACATGTAGCTCCAAGGTATTTTGAGGACAATGTTCATGGATGGATGCCCGAGGAGTCTGGTGACATATGGCAAGAAATTCGATCCCTTTGATCAAATTTTGATACCTTCATACAATGGTAGGATGAGATCCTTGTTTTTATGTAGGAGATTTAGAGGTATATGCAGTTACATGGGGGATTATTTGTTCAGTTATTCTCTTAAAACTCATCTAAATATTAATATATGAATATGCAATAGTATTGAAAGTGCTTGAGAATAGGTCTTGTTGTTGTGTTGAGATTTTTCTTATGGATAATATGATATACAATAGTAATGAAGGTGTGTTGTAAAAATCTATAAGTGTACAAAATCGTAACAAGTAATATAGCGATAAAGGAGGATGTCGAACCCACGATGATTATTTATCTATTAACTATTGAAATTGTTCTAGTTCTAAATTATTTGAAGATTGAAATAAATTGGTGAATTTTAAATTTGAAAAAACAAATAAATTTAAATTGACAAATAAGAAATTAACTAGACACTTAAAAAGAAGAAGATTTCACTAAAAATGAAAACACTAAAGCATCTCACTCACCTAACCAATCCAATCTCGAATCTTAACCATGCAATCAATTAATTATCATCATATTCGATGACAATATATTCTAAGTTATCTAAGACTCTTTCTTGAGTAGAACTAGAATTACCCAACATATAATAGCCTGCAATATGTCTATAAGAATTCAAAAGCATTTAAGTACAATAAGATTAACAATATTTCACATAAAATCCAACAAATAATGTTAGCACATTCTGTCTTTTGTTCAATTCATGGCATACATCATGTGAAGCTAAATTACATTATTGGCCAGATAATTGAAAGCATTAAGCTCAATAATGTATACTAAAAGGATAATAAGATTAAGGTTTTAACCAAATACGAGCGCTATCATCCAATGAAATAAAAAATGACCACAAAATTATATTAAAAACTAATTATTCACATAATTTCTGGACCAAAATGCTTCTATGACTACATTAACACACAACCCCAAAAAAGGATTATCTTGACACAAAATATGTGTCAAGTAATAATCTTACTTAACACTTAAATTTATATCAATGTAGCTACTATCACAAACAATGACACCTGAACTTTGTTTTAAGAGATGTGGCAAAAGTTTGACACAAGAATTATGTCAAGACAAACGTTTCTTGAAATTTGTTTTGTATCAACATAATTTCATAAATGCTGACATTTTAAAATATGTATCAAGAGATGTTGCAATGATTTATTTTTTTGACAATTACTCTTGACATATGTTTAGTGTCATAAATGAGGACACCTAATTTGAATCAAAATCTCTTGACATTTACTTGTCATAATTTTAACTTTTATTTTTGTGTCAAGAATGCTTGAAATATAAATAAGACACTTATCATAAATTTATGATTCTTTATATTGGTTATAATTGGTTTGTTTAACAATAATTTTGGATTTGTTATATTAATTTATTAATTTATTATTGACTTGATATCACACTTAAAATAAATATTCAAAATATAATTTTTATTAATAATAAATGTCAATTGAATACTGGATTACATTGAAATTTATCATAATCAAATTATCTAAAATTTAACATTTAACAATAATCTAAAATGTATTATAATGACCTCATTTGCAAATACAATAAATTATACAACACTAAACAATAATTTCCAATTTCAATTAGAAACCAATAAATATGAGATCCTAAACAATTGTCCATATAGTATCTAAAATATGTATAATTTATAACTTTGAAAAGGTGTAAAACCACATAGATAACTAACTTATTACCTACCATTAGGAAAATGATAGTCTTGCCTTGCTCCAACTTCAATGCATTTGTATACAAGTTAATAAAATTTTAAATAAAAAATTAAAACATATCTTTGTACATCCAAAAATAAATTAAATTGTAAGATTGAACAAATATCAATGTATACAACATAATTGTAATATAAAATAAATTAAAAACATAAAAAAATTATAGCTATGTCAACAAATATTAAATTAATTTTTATAAATAATATTTCTACTAAAATCCAAGGTCTCTTTATCATTTAATCTTTTTCATTCCTGCGAAATAGAAAAGATTTAAATCTAGAACTAAATTGTCAATATTTAAATCAACATGCACAACATAAATGTCAAATTCATGTTATATTATCCGTAATGAAATGAAAAGATTATCAAATTTCATTGACCGTTTTAAATTTTGAAGGTATAAATGAAACTTTTTGTTTTTCTCTCACATTCCTAACATTTGCTCTCTAAACTTTAAAACCTAACCGAAAATCTCTATACCTTTGTATATTATATTTAATTCATACATATTATTGCAGATAATATTCACTTAAATACAAGATTCATTACAAAATTGAGTGTTTTTACGGTTGAGATTTTAATTTAACAAAAAAAAAGTTAGATTGCGGGTAATGTGTTATTTTATGTATAACATGATAATGTAATATTTGAAGTTGGTAAATATGTTGTGTTTTTTAATGTTAGAGTTTAGTTGATAAGAGGAAAATGCTGACTTATAGAGTTTGAAGATGATCTAGGCCTCAGCTTTTATTGAACTAGTTTTGAGTAGGGTGAAAATTTCTCTCTACTTGAAAGTAGGTTTTGAGTTCGATGGAATTTACTCTAAAATAAAGTTGAAATACCTGTTAAGTGCTTAAGAAAGTGGTTATTGTGTTTTTTTTATTAATCAATTTTTGACACTCTAGAATATTTATGGTTAGGAGGTTAAAGATAATTACCCGATTTGAAAGATCATGGGAACAGACTCTGCACGATGACTGTATATATATATATATATATATATATATATATATATATATATATATATATATATATATATAGGTGAAGAGAGCATGCCATTATTTGTGGATCGAGACATATCATATAAACAATTTATGCAAATTTTTTCCGCTTTGCATAAGATAAATGTTGCCGAGTTCATGATTAGGGCAAAAGGGATCGTTGTTGATAGTGCACAAGTGTTAGGGGTGCCCCTGGTTACCGCGAATATTAATACAGAATCCACTTTTCCAGCATTTATGAATGCTAATGACATACATTATATATCAAGTATAAACGGCTGTTGTTCACTATATCTAAGCATGATTGTGTAGATGAAGTAGAACATACAAGGCTATATGGTAACGAATATTTTAATATTAATAGAGATATTGTACCTTCATTTTGACCTTTTAGGAGAACCAATCACCTGAGCAATGCAGTTCCTGCATTGTCATCACAACTCCAAAATATCAGTCAATTCTATTACACTTGCGCAAAGGCTTTAGGCTATTTCCCTCCGCCAGTGCAAAATAAAGACCATCCACTGGGGTAAAATATATGCCCACCTATTATAGAGCATGATGCTCTTGGGCAAGCAGACGATGCAACCACTATCGATGGAGGTTATTCTCCTGCCCTGCTACAATGAAGTAAAACCACCCGGGTTTTATGCTAGTCAATCAGACTTTGAAGGCACTGGTTTTTCCCTTAGCATGAATGTATAAATATTGCTAATGATGAAGAAACCAAGGTAACATAAGATGTTCGTCTAAGTGCTAATTTCTAAAAGTAGTCTAACGACAACCCTATCATTATCAAATCGATACATCTGATATTTATCTCTACTTCCACTGTCCATAATAATGCCTAGGTGATACTTCCTCTAGTAACGTTGATCGAGGTACTATATGCATGCGACATATTTTAGTGTGAAGCAGAAGTTGTGGGATAAATTGGATATGATGGCATTGAATAACCACTTCAAGTTAAGGGTTTTTAAGTCAATTAAGCATCGATTTGAGGCGAAATATATTGTTAAAGGTTGTAATTGGAGAATCTAGGCAATTAAAAATAACTAGAGAATCCACATGGACATAGATCATAGTTGTCAAAATGAGCAGTTATAGGATAGGCACCAACAAGTTCAAAGATGTTAATAAGATTTACATCTTGAGGAATATTCGGGATGATATTCACAACAATTATAGGATTTCTTCTATACTCAAAGACATGGCAAAGCAAGGAAGAAGCATTAAGGCTTTTATGTGAAGATTTGACTGAATCATTCAAGGGATTCACACTATATTGTCGCGTGTTAAAGGACAAAAGTTTGAGTATGGTCACTGCAATAGAAACAGATGATGAAGATTACTTTTTTATACTTCTTTGTACTAGATCCATGTATTCGAGGGTTTTACAAAATCATTTGGCTTGTTATTGCAATTGACGGTACCTTTCTAAAGGGTAAATATCAAGAGACATTATTTGTGACAGTTGTAGTTGATAGAAATAATCAAATATATTATATTACCTTTGATATCATCAATTTTCAGAATGATCCCTAATAGAAGGTTTTTTTTTTGAAGTTATGAACTTGGTCCAATAGAGGATTTGGTATCCATCCAAAACAATACAATAGCATTGAGAAGAGAATCGACATAGTGTTTTCAGATGCAATTCATAAGTTTTGTGCTTACCATATTTTTGAGAATGTTAAGGCAAAATATAAAATATAACAATAGAAGATAGACACTTTTAGGTTAGCATATTGGCAGGCTATTCACGCCTATCAATTTAATGAATTTAATGAATTCATGGATAGTATGAAGACGACACATCTAACGACTGCAAACTACCTAGAAAATTATGTGGGCCTTCATAGATGGCAAGATCCTATTTTCCATCTTGGCAGTTGGACATGTTAACCATGAACATCGCTGAGAGTATGAATTCCTTGCTTAGACATGCACAGTGCCTCCTTATGATATAAATGGTTAACTCTATAAAGTCTATAGTCTAAAGAAGGTTTTATGAGTATAGCGAATAAGCTTCTGCGTGAGATAGATTTCTGATTATACGGGGACAGAAAAATGTTGACAAGTGAACGGAATTGTCACGTATCATGACTATGGATCTCGTTCCACGATTTTAATTTGAAGTGAAAGATTGAGGGAATATTGATATTGTCAAGCTACAAGAGAAAAAGTGCACTTATTAACCATTTGACTTTTAGCAACTGCCATTTGCTCATGTGTTGTAGCGTGTGGACATGTATAACTAGCAATTAACTCCCTTTGCTTGCACTTCTACACAATTGATAAGCTCATGCATGTGTATGTCGAGCTTATCCACTCAGTTGATAATGACGTTCACGGGGTAATTCCATCGGAGTTATGAGAGAGGAACATTAAGCCTCCAAGACAATGCGTCTCGACTGGTCGACCAAGGAAATAATGAATTCCATCGGTAGGAAAAGATGTGGTTAAGAGGAGGTATTCTCAGTGCCAAGGCATTGGCTATAACCGTGGTTAAGAGGAGGTCAGTGCCAAGGCATTTAGTTGATGCTTCAAACTTTAATTAGTTTTATTTACTAAGGCTGTAAATTCTTCAATGCGTAATGACATTGTTCTGTTGACATGATAATGATATTGACAATATAAACATGTGCTTGATTGCCCAGGTAAATTAAACTAGTGTGTTGTATTATGCATAACTGTGAAAGAATAAGGGTTTTGGCAAACAACTAGAAAACTCTACACCACATATCATAATCATCATCCAATCTCTACACAACAAATCATTATCATCTAATCTCTACCCAACACCATAATCTAAATTATAATCTCTACACCACGCATCATAATCATCATTCAATCTTATAAAATTCAATTTTTACGCTCAAGAGAAAATCAATAATCACAAAAAAGAAAAAGAAAAAGAAAAAGAAAAAAATCTTTCTTTCTATTTGATTTTCAAAATTTCTTAAACCTTCTACAAAATTTATTTACATACAGAATCACAATCCTTCCCCGTACCAATCCAATTCAACTTTCAATTTCTCTTTTCCCTATTAATGATTAAATAAATCAGTAATTTATTTCCCAAATTTTCATTACTAAACCAAAACAACACTTCACTGCAAGTCTTAACAACTCTAGCTTCCAAGTTATTTTTTTCCTACTAACAATAAAAAAATTAGTAACTTTCCCCCTAAATTTCCATCACTACCATTAATCAAACATAACATCGTTGCCCCACAATTCCTTATCAACTTCAATTCTTTAACCTTTTTTAAAAAAAAATTATGCTTCAATCACCCAAAATTAGGTTTTTTAAAATTAAATTAGGGTTTTCAATTACTTAAAATTAAATCAAGATTTTAATTTCAACAACACTCAAAGATAAATTAGGGTTTTCCTATTTCAATAAATTCACAATCATATAAATAAACCAACAAATCTAGCCTACAATCAAGAAGGTTCGGAGAGGAGATAAAAAGAAACAAGAGGAAAAAATTGTGAGTCATTCTTGTTGTCGCTGTAACTTCATTCGTGGGCCGCCGTTGCCTACCTTGCATTACATTGCTATAAGAAAGAAGGTTTAGAGATTTGAAGAACTGAGGAAACAAAAGCAGAAATCTAGCGAGAGAAGAGAGGGAAAAAAATAAAAAAATAAAAGTAATTTATTTTTTATAAAAAATAAAAGTAATTTATTTTTTATAAAAAATAAAAGTAATTTATTTTTTATAAAAAATAGTACAATTATAAATTTACCCTTAAATATATTTTTTATTTTACAAATAATTGTTAATTATTTTTTTTACCCTTAATAGTGTTCGCTTTAACGATTATTTGCTGTTAAGAGATAAATTGTAGATGACTTTTCAAAATTTAAAGTTATTCGTAAAGATTATTAATAAATGTGGGGGGTAAAACCCAAAAATAACTCATTTAATTAATTCACCTCATTCCATGAATTCATAATCCATTATTGGAATTATGTTTGATTGATTAAAGTATTTTTTGATCGTTTATATATGTCAAATATTGACTTGACAGTTGCATATGTAACAGCAAAATGCAATGCAAATATTAATGATAATAATTAACTCAATGTCAATAATACATACAACAAAAAATCCCTATGATAAGTTGCCCTTCCACAAGTCCATTGCCACTTTATTCCTTACAGAGGGTACAACTTATTATCTAAGATAAAAAAATACTTCTTAATTCTAAATATTATATGAACTGCACATGAAAATCCCGCAATCTTTAGGCTCAGGATCTTGATAAGGGAAGCCATACACTAGATGAATGTAGGTAAATGGTTATAGATGCTCGGTAATATTTGTTCAATACTTGTTAAAATCTTGCCTTGTGTAGTATATGCGAAAGTATGGCATACAAAGGCTTTATATCAGAGACCATCTCACCATCTTTATGAGCAGCTAGCATAGGGTCGTATACCATGATACGCCGCCTTCGTAGATAAATAACACATGCCACCTAGTGATCATTGAACACATTAAAAGGACTGTACACGGTATCAACAAGACCCTAGTCCCTATGCAATCGGCTTTGCCTCCCAACATATAAGACTCCAAGTTGGTTTAAGGATAGAAAGTGCTTTCAATAAGATTTGTCTTTTTATAACCATCTTACGCCACTCAAATCAACATCCGTACAAATGTTTGATGACTCATGAGTAATAGAAATGGTAAATATAAATGACCATTCGCAGGATTGCAAAATTTAAATACAGATGTGGGGATCCAACAGTCTAGTTTTGGGTCACTAAGTCCTGAAGGACCATTTGCCTGTGTGTTAACATGTCTATATACTTATTCAAATGCTGTGCTAAAAGATGTACATAAAATATTTGTTGGTTGTTTGTTAAACAAAGTAATGCAAAACAAAATAATAGACATAATAAAAGTTAATCATGAATAGATTGGTGCTTGTAGTGTCCTCAAACCATTACCCCATCATCTAGGATCAGCTACACCCCTTACCCACTTTGATGTTAGCGTGATGGTCTCACCCTCGAAGTATCTAGCCACTATAGTAAATGGGCATAAAAGTGCTCTAGAATAGGTGTCCAAGGTTAAATCTTATATCTTGCCCCGTACTTTGGCCTTAACCTTTCATCAACTCACTTGTGCAATCTAAACGGATTAGTCTACAGGCTTCGTAATGCCAACCTTTTCTTGTACTCTCGACCAAATTGGCTTACCTTATCAAAGGATGGTATAGAAAGAATGCACACACTTGGCTCCTAAGCGTCATTGTCATCATCATTGTCTAAAATATGAAAAACAACAAGTTAATTGTGAACTGTAAAAAAAAATTGGTAGAATTTCCTATATAACATAGACATTCCAAAAAATTTACAAATTGCATGAAAACACAATGCACTCACATATGGTTTGAATGGGGCCTTAGACACCTTCCTTACAATCCAAACTATCACACCATAATACATAACAACATAATAAATACAAAACATTGCAATTTAACGTTCGAATGGGGCCACAGATACCCTTTTAATAATAATAAAGCAAATTAACTTAAATTTTAAAGCAAGCTGTATATGAAATGGACACATAAGAGGTGGCAAAATTATATCTAACTCGAGAGCTGGCATTGTGAGTGGATCAGTCTATGAACTTCCTCCATAAAGCTCGTTAAGGCCTTTTACTGAAAATACAATGCATCATTCTAACTCTGGGCAATCTCTTCTTACTTATTCATGAATGCCTCAAACCTAGCATGCAATGCCCTAATATCCGTAGAAATGTCCCCTTGGTGCGATGATAGGATAAAAATATAATTGTCACCATCACTACCATAATGTCTTGCTTAACCTTAAGCACCTCATCTCGTACATGCATGGGTCTCTAGCTTGGCCTTACTAGGTAGTGAACCCTGCAAAATGCAACGAGTAATAATTTTAAGGTTTTTTTTAATATGGTGCCATTCATGAAAAAGTAAACCAATTTACAATACATTCTTTAGTCTCTTCGGTGTCGATGATGGAACGTTCGAATTAAGGGATGCAAGGGGAGTGCGATGCGCATTATGTGTGGTGAGAGCATCCATATGTGAATCATCTCTGTACTTACTATTTGGGATGCTAATAATCTGCATCGCCTCTACTGTATATGGCTACATAAGCTCCTTCTCCGTAAGATCTATAAATGACAATATTGTAGATGACTGTATAAAATAAATATGTTTTTTTTACTAATATTTTAAAATAAACAACTCACAAGACAACATAATTAAACAACATTTAAATTGTGAGTACATCGGGGTAAGACTACTTATTGAATGAGATTTAAAAATAAAGGTATTTAGATTCGATGAGCAAATGATTTTTGTCTTTGACTTCCATTGCAACATACAGGGTAGTCGATCATTTGTTCATCGCCAAACTAGGATTTCGTTGTAGAGATGACCTTATAAATCAAGACTTGGGAAAAATTTTAAAAAAAATATTGATTTAATCAACCATAAAAATGCCAAACAAACAAATACTAATTTAGTTTCAGATTATACTACTTGAAATGCTATAGGAAATCCCTCAACATTGTGCTTGTTCATATGTTTCTTCCCTTTCTTTTTAGCCTTTGCAACTTTCGCTTTATAATGTGTGACCTGCATTCCAACACTCGACTTAGTGAACCTAAAAGTGTGCCATCAAGCTGCAAAACCTTACGGGTATCAATTAAAGTCATCCAAATCATCAATAATGCCCAATATCCATATGCTTAAATGATAACTGGCCTTTTTGATTAGCACATGCTCAAGCAAGGAAGTATAGTGGCAACTTCACAGTGTTTATATTGTTGGCCTTAAGGCTAATAACCCATTATTTTGATGATAACAATATTGATATCATTCACTAACCAAATACTTCTTGTAGTATTTATTATGATATTTCTAGTACGAAGAATTAGAATACAATTGTGAAGATTAAAAAAACATCCAAAATGAATGCATTTAAGAAAAGCATAATGAAACCCCTTTAGCAAATTAAAGAATGAAATCGCAAGCTTAGTATTTTATTTTGTATCATTTTTGTCTGCTTGTGTTTGTAAGTGTGTATGATATTTGTGTCAAGTTCAAGAAGTTTTTCACAAATAAATGTTCTGAGTTTTGAAAATCGGACTAAAATGCAAGATTTTAAAACTTGAAATTGGACTAAAATACAAAATTTTTAAACCTGCAAACAGTATCCATGAACAATGCATTTTATGTGAACAGTGCCCATGAACAGTTTAGTCAACTTCTAACTTGATCGATTGGTTAAAGGTATAATGCCTCCCAAATTGACTTAATCCACTTGGTAGACTGACCTTCTGGCAAAATAAATTTTTGCATCTTAATGGCTAGTAACAATTAGTTTTCAAATGTATTATAAATTTAGAACTTCATATTCATTTTAGAACTTATTGAAATGCGTATTTGAGAAATATACACCCATTTATTAGAAATATACATAATTCTAAAACACATTCTTGAACTTAAAATCATTATACATACATTTGGATCTCCAAGAACTTTCAATTGCACTACTTCTCCTATGGGAAAATCAATTTGTAACTTTTCTTTTCTATTCAAATCAATTTTTAATTGTAAAGAAGCGAAAGAAGTGGTCTTCTTTCCCTTGGTTGAGATTGATTTTAGTGTTTGGGGTGAACAAACACTTGTAAAGTTTAAGAGGCATTTGAAAATCCTTTTGGATGTAATTTGAAGTCTTGTGGAATCAAGACTTCGTATAAGTGAAATCTTCATGTGAAGTTTGAAGGAGAGGAAGTAGGCCGAGTGTTTTTTGAACCATTATAAATTCGGTGTTCAATCTCTTAACTCTATCTCCTTTAACTTATGGCATGTATTGTGTTTTTGTGTGATTGGCTTTGGATTTTGAATTTGGTGTTAATTTTTGATAAAAAATCATGAATAGGATTCACCCCCTTCTTAGGTTAATAGTGTTTATTAGGTCTACATTGGCTTTAACTTGTGTATGATAAATGACAAATGAAAAGCCATTAAACAACTTAAGAGAGGGGGTGAAGCCTTTTATTAAACTAGGTCTTTGAGTTCATCAAAATAGAAATGGTCATAAAGTCATAATCATGATCAATCCAAAGTCTATGCAAGAAAATCTAGTGTTTATGCCTTCAACTTGAAACTACATCTCCTATTTGGCATCATCAGTCTTAACCTTATATAAAAGTATATTATGAATTAGATTGCGCAAAAACCTTCAACTTAGTAAAAAAATGTGACAACGATGTAGTTTGAGAGCCGCTGCCTCACTATTAACTTCTCATGTATAATCTTCAATCCATTCAAATGTGACAACGATGTCACATCAGTAAAAAAGTGGTTGATGTAAAAAGACTTCATATTTTAGTTAGTTTATGAAGCCTTTTATTTTGTCAACTTAATATATGTTTTCTTTAATTCTTAGCTTTCTTATTTTGATAAAAGTTTATTTTTTCCTTATTCGTATTGACTTATATTTTCTCTATTTTATATAAGAGCCTATATTATTATATAGTTATATTTTATTCAATAAAACTTTCTCATAAACTTTTGAAACCTTGGTTTCATTTTATTATCGCATTTTTCATTTGCTAATTAAAATCACAACATGAGTTATAGCGGCGAGCAACAGCGATATGGGAAGCAACCATCCTACTGATGATGTTCAGAAGGTGCAAGCACTAATAGTATAGGCTATTCATGCAATAGCTATTAAAGCCAATAAGGTAGCCACTAGGGAAATTCACTTAAGCTCTTCATCGAAATTGACAGATTTTGATTGAAGGTTTGAAAGGCTGGAATTGGGTGGCAACAAGGTGGTTGAACATGAACATAGAAGGACAGATAAGATCCCGCTCGTGGTCCAATGCTAGTGCCACAACCACTTGGCATTAAAGATGGAACTTAAAGAGATAAGGACTCAGATAATGATATAATTAAATGAGTCTCTATTAGGACACGTGGAAGTGAGAATTATAGTTATTATAAGGCAAAACTAAACCTTTCTATATTCAAAGGGAGTTTATACGTACAAGGCTTTCTTGATTAGTTGGCAAATATAAATAATTCCTTCAATTATATGGATATTCCAAATGAAAGTAATTTGAGATTGGCTTACACAAAAAATAGTCAGTGAAGTAAGGAGTTTTCATGGGTTAGCGACATTTTATTATCGATTTATTCGCAATTTTAGCACCATCGCAGCATCTATTATTAAGTGTATGAAGAAAGGAAAATTTAATTGGGGCGATGAGCAAAATAAGAGTTTTATCATCTTGAAGGAGAAAATTTGTACAACTCTTGTATTGATACTAGCTAACTTTGACAAGGTATTTAAGGTAGAGTGTAATACTTCAGGGATATATTTTAATGTTATTTTTATTCATAAGGTGGACTTATAGAGTATCTTAGTGAAACGTTGAGTGATGTTAGGCAGAAGTAATCTACAAAAGCAGTTTGTGCTTTATAGTAATCACCATTGACGTATATCAATAGCCAACATCATTTGAATAAAGTGCATGCTAGAAAGATGTCTTTTGTGTAAAAATTCACGTTTGTATTGAACCATAAATCTAAGCAACAAAATAAGGTAGTTGATGCTTTAAGTGAGTGAGTTACTTTATTGGTTACATTGAGTAATTAGATAACTAGGCTTGAGGTGGTGAAAGAGCAATATGCAGCTAATGAAAATTTTCACATAATTTGGGATCAATATAACCACAACCAGTGAGTGAAAAAATTTCTTATACATGATGGTTATTTATATCAAGCCTATAAGTTATATATTTCACATTGTTCATTGCAGAAGCAGTTAATACATGAATTACATAGTAGAGGTCTGACAGGCCATGTGAGGGCAAAACAAGATGATGGCTTTGATAAAGGAGAGGCATTATTGGTTATAGATTAAACGAGATGTAGGAAGAATTGTACAGAAGCACCAAATGTGCCAAGTTTGTAACAGCTCAGCCCATTAGAGATATTGTCTGCTTTGGGCACATAACCTGTCGCGATTTTTTTTTCTGGGCTTTTCAACCCAAAAAGCGTTTATTGGGGTTTGAAGCTTACTATCTTATATACCCAGCATCTCTACCGTGCTTTGCCGATGTGGGATTTACTTAGGGTGTCATATACACCGCCCTTTAAGGACTTAGCATCATCGCTGAGGTTTGCCCCACCATCACTTAAGAGGACAAACAGAGTGACTCTAATACCAACTATAACAACCCAGCTCACTAAAGATATTGTCTACCTTAGGCACACAACCCGTCATAATTTTGTTTTCGAGCTTTTCAACCCAAAACGCGTCTATTGGGGGTTAGAGCTTACTATCTTATATACTCAGCATCTCTCCCGTGCTTTGCCGATGTGGGATTTGCCTAGGGTGTCTAAGCTTTTCAACCCAAAATGTGTCTATTGGGGGTTGGAGCTTACTATCTTATATACCCAGCATCTCTCCCGTGCTTTGTCGATGTGGGATTTGCCTAGGGTGTCTAAGCTTTTCAACCCAAAATGCATCTATTGGGGGTTGGAGCTTACTATCTTCTATACCTAGCATCATTCCCGTGCTTTGTCAATGTGGGATTTGCCTAAGGTATCACATACACCCCCCTTAAGGACTCGATGTCCTCGCTGAGGTTCGCCCCACCATCGCTCAAAAGGAAATACAGAGTGGCTCTGATACCAACTTGTAACAGCTCAGCCCACCATAAATATTGTCCGCTTTGGGCACACAACCCATCACGAGTTTTTTTTCGAGCTTTTAAACCAAAACGCGTTTATTGGGGTTTGAAGCTTACTATCTTATATACCCAGCATTTCTCTCGTGTTTTGCTGATGTTGGATTTGCCTAAGGTGTCACATACACCCCCTCTTGGAAACTCAAGGTCCTCGCTGAGGTTTGCCACTCTACTGCTTTAAGATGACACGTAGAGTGGCTATGATACCAACTGTAACAGCCTAGCTTACTAGAGATATTGTCCTCTTTAGGCACACAACCCATCACAGTTTTGTTTTCGAGCTTTTCAACCCAAAACACGTCTATTGGGGATTAGAGCTTACTATCTTATATACCCAGCATCTCTCTCATGCTTTGTCGATGTGAGATTTACCCAGGGTGTCACAAAGTTGCTAAAGGAAAAATTTAGAACACTGAATTGTATATGTTGTTACCCATGCCTGAAAATATTGGGAGGACGTGTTGATATATTTTATGGTCGGATTACTGCATACCCAACAAAATAATGATTCCACTATTGTTTTTATGGATCTTTTTTAAAGATGGCTCATTTTATTGCTTGCAAGAAAACTGGTGATACAACTCATATAATGAGATTGTACTTTAAAGAAGTGGTTCGTCTATATGACATTCCTAAATCCATCACTTGAAATAGGATGTCAAATTTTTTAGTCATTTTTAGCGTACTTTATAGGAAACTTTTGATACAAAATTACAATATAATAGTGCTTTTCATTAGGAAACTGATAGGCAAATAGAGGTGGTTAATTGTATAAAAGGAAATATGTTACATTTTATTTAGGATCAGAATCCTAAGTAATGAGATGCAGTGTTGCCTCAAATAGAATTTGCTTATAACAGTATGATGAATTGTTCGATTAGAAAAACTTCTTTTAAGGTTGTTTATTTGCAATAAGCATCGTTATGCATTAGACTTGGCGACTTTACCAATTTTGCTCGGGTTTAGCAAGGCTGCATAAAACATGGCAGAGAAATATAAAAAATATAGGAAGAGGCTCATACTAACTTGGAAACTGCCAACAAGATGTAGATCAACAACGGCGACAAAGGGTGTTCCAAGATGGTGATCTTCTAATGGTTTATTTGTAGAAAAAATCAATTTTTGGATAGGTTGTTTCGAGTTGCAAGGAAGATTAATGATAATACTTATGTGTTATAGATATTGGATACTAAGAATATATCAAATACTTTTAATGTAGTAGAATTGTACAAGTATTATAAAGATGAAGTGTTATACCTAAAGATTTTAAGGACACATTCATTTCCAACTATTGTTTTAATTTCATGTACTTTTGAGCGCAAAATAAATCATAATACTTTGTTGTAGTTTTGAGTGTGAAGGAAAATTACACTTTCACGTTCCTTTACACTTGAAATAATAGGGTCGTAATACTTTCAAGCGTGAAAGCAATCGTAGTTTCGAGTATGTTAAAAGTAACAATTCTAAGTTGCTTCGCGCTTGAAATAATTGTGACCCCATTCACGATTTTCTTTCAACAAAAAACAACCTAAAATGATTTTTGCTAATTATACTAATTCATCCTAAACAATATAGATATAGTTCACTAAAACTTAAATGATGCCAAAAACTAATTCCATGCATTATAGTTGTAACAAAATCAGAAGCAAACTAAAATAAAAAAACTCACCTCTTTATCGTTGTTTTTGGTCAAAATTTGGTTGCATTCAGTGTTAAGTCGTTGTACAATGTCCATGGTCAATGGTGTTCATCGTGAATCAATCAATCATCGTCATTATTATATGTTATGCGGTGAAAAAGAATATTATAGTGGCTTAGTTCTTTTCTTCTCACAAAGCTCGACTTGAAACGAACAGTAAAAGTATAAAATTGTGTTTTTGTTAATGTGATTATTGAGGTAATTTGGTTCGAATATTGTATGAATGGTCATTTTTTAATAAGGTTTTATTAGGCGGTCATTTTTTATTTCATAGGGTGAATAATGGTCATAATTAGTTAAATCCCATAAAACTATGATCGCATAATAATATGATTAAGAATTGTCATGGAGAGGCTATATCATAACCTTAGCTATGAAAATAAGTTCATAATAAAATTAAAGCAAACCATCATATCGTTAGAGTTCATAATGAAAATTGTATGAAGGAATATCAAAGAGTTGGAATTCTAATATGATCCTTACTCTCTTTCTTTTTTCTCTATACTTCGAATTCTTCTCTAATGGTGAAAAGTCCTCTATTTCAGAGTAATGCCTAATAATGCTTACCCTCTTCTATAAAACCACCTCTAACTTGTTTCCCAAAATAGGATTATAAAACATGCAATTTTTGAACTTTGACTAAATGCCTAATTTTCTCTTTCTATATGGTTGCGTTTGAGAAAGCCCTATACCCAAATGTTGTAGAATTTTCTCCTTATTTTCAGTAGACATTATATTGCCCTTTTTGAAGATCTTTTGCAAAAGTTATGCTTGAAATATTGAAGGACGTTTCAAGCAACTTGAGAAAGGAAAGTTTTCGATTCTCTTCATGAAGGAAATTTTTGTACATTCAAAAATTCTAAAATTAGCTGTTGGTTTCCTCCTCAATTCCAATCAGGAAGGTTTAGGAATTGCGATTCTGGCTTATACTTCCCCATTCTTATCCTTACTTCTTAAAACAGTAGCGTAAACCCTAAAAGGTATACTTATTCCTACTTCTTAAAATAGGAGCATGAACCCTAAAAAATTTATTTATAATAATTGACCATCTATTCATCATTTGTGCTTTTATAATGTTTGATAGCAGTATCAATAGTTCAAACATCTTCGTCGACAGTTCCCCTAGTGCACCGTCTGTTCTCTTACGAATAGTTCAACTACCTTAATTGGCACTATCACTGTCGCCGCTAGCATCTAACATAGATTGAATACCTATTTGACCATATTTTAAAGAAAAATTTTATTGACAAGCATTTATAACCAGTTTGTAAGCACTTTAGTAGCAGTTATGGAATTATTGAGTATTATCAACTGCAACATGAATTTGCACTGTTTGAGTCTACATTGTCTGGTAAGGATACAAGAATTTTAAAAATTAAAGACAATATGTCACTTTTGCATGTTGTCTTAAGTGTTATACTTGTTGTAAGATATCGAATATCATAATATTTTCTCTATTTTTTTATAAGGGATCCTATATTTTTAGAAAGGATGAAAATTATCATCCTCAAAAGCTATAACTATATAGTTAATTGTTTGTTTGAGTTTGAATACAACTAAATTTTAGTGACACGTCATATCATGTAGTACCAATAAGTTCCGTGATATACATAATCCTAACAAGAATAGTTCTTTCATTCTATCCAAAATTTGACTAATAGATCTTAGGTAATGTCATGATTGTAGGTCGTATTTTCTCACATCAACTTCTATAAAAAAAAAAAATGGGTTGTACCATTCTATACATTATTGAGCTTTTATTGTATTATTAAAAAATCATTTGACTAACATAAAAAGCACTGCCTAAAAAGAGAAAACATAAGATAAATCAAGCCAACTACCATGATTAATAAAAACGACGGCCTCGTGGACGTAGAGGCCAAGGCAAGGAAGTAGAGTCATACTACCACTAATGGCATTTAGAACATAAGGGCTAAGTTGGGGACGCAAAGTCTCATTATCAAGGCTATTCCATCCATTGGAAACAATGACATAAGAGCCATAATTGGAAAATGAAGGTGAAGAAAGTGAAATCAAAGAAATGGAGGCAAAGAAAGAAGAGAGTTGTTCGTGAGATTCTATGTATAATGTGCAAGTGTACACAGTCACACAAGTAATATAATGATAAGTGAGTTATCGTCTCCACATGGATTGTTCAAGTGATAAATTGTCAAAAATCAACTCTAAACAATTCAGAAGTAACCAATGAGTCAATTGAGATCTAATGAAAATTTAATCAACTTATGAATAAAAATAACATAGAATAAAGAACTCAAATTATAACTACCCAAATATCAACAAAAGATATGAGAACAATGAGATAGAGTCGTGAATTCCCCTAAAATGCAAGGTTGGTAAAAATGCTGCAGAGAAATGCTATAGCAATCTGGGCCTTGTTAACTAGGAGTTCTAAATATGTTCATAGTCTTTTTTCAAAGTATTTATGATTTTAATTCCTTCGTTAAACTAACATATTCCTATACCAATTTAATTTCAAGAATGCAGTAATAAGCTCTAACTCCATTTAGTCATGCAAGGTAATAATATATTCCTATTTTATCACAAATCAATTTCAAATAGAAAAATGAACTTGCATCAATCAAGTTTTAGTCCATTAAAATTAACCCTTCTAGTATTAATTTTAATTCAGCAACTCACTAATGATGGCCAAACATAAGCAAGCATTAATCAATATTTTCACAAGATTGAACAAAGCTTAACTACTTTAACATTCCTTGTAGCAAATGTTCCAATTCACATTAAAGGGTTCATCAACAACTCTAGCTACCAAGAAATTAGTTCATATTCAAAAGTTTAAAAATATTCAAATACAACTTAATCATTGATCCACAAGAGTTTAAGAGAAAAGAGGATAAAAATACTAAAGAGGAAAGTAAGAAAAATTAAGCCCAAGGTTGATGTCTCAAGTTGGTCCTTCTTCTCCTTCTTCCTTTCCACCAAGACAGTAGCAAGACAGTAGCAAAACAGTAGCAAAACAGTAGCCCTTTCCTTCCCCAAAACTTTGCTAGAAATGTGGATCTTTTTTTTTTGCCCTTGACGGCTAGGCTCTTCTTATCTTGAGTTAGAACAGTGCCCTAAAAGGAAATTTTTCTTTTTTCTCCCTCCATGTCATGCTATTTTGTCTAGCTTATTAAGTGATTCAATTGCTCTCCACATCATCCAATTCATTCCACTTGCTGATTTCTTTTGCTGCGACAATAATGCTACAGCATTCTGGGAAGTTCCTTTTTTCAAGCCCTGTTTCAACGTTTCAGTATTAACATGAATAAAATGAAATGAAATAAAATAAACTTGGACTCCTACATAACATAAAAGTAAAATTAGTCAAATTGAGTATTTACAAACACAAATCACTCTAATTAAATGACTTTTCAAACTCAAAAGCATCTTAAATAACTCTATAAATATAGAGTTATCAAGAGCAAAGGGAAAGGAAAAGAAAGCACAAAAATTAAAGGCAGATAAAGCGAAGGTAGAGAAACAAAAAGCAAAGTAGTAAAATCAAAAGAAGCAAAGGAAAAGAATGTTTGATGATAGGGTTTGTATTTATGCTTGAATGAGAATGCTCATTTCTAACATAGATAACATTACACAATGTTAGCCTCGAGATTTAATACTATATATAGATCGAGAATCTCAATCATCAATAAGCTTCAATATGACGTCCATCTTATTCTTTTTTCTCTAAACTTCAAATTCTTCTCTAATGGTGAGAAACTCTCTCCCACAAGGTTTTGGTCGTCTTTTACCTTCATAATAATCCCCAATAATGCTTGCTCTCTTTCTTAAAACCACTTTAGCTTGTTTTTGAAAACGAGATTCTAAAACATCTAGTTTTTGACTTTTGACTTGATGACCAATTTTCTTTATTAAGATAGCTAGTTTGGTAAAAGCTTTAGCATGAAATTTATAGATGGTTTTCTACTTACTTTCTGTGGACAACTAAATCACCTTTTTTGAAGTTTTCTTGTGAAAGTTATGCTTCAAATACTGAAAGGCGTTTCAAGAAATTTGAGAAAGGAAAGTTTCAATTCTCTTGATGAAGGGAATTTTTGGTCATTTGAAAAAAAAAATTCCCTAAATTGTTAAGGTCTTTTTTTATAGGTTTTGTTTCTTTGGGATTAGGTAAAATATAGAGAAAGTTTACTTTTATACGTAGTCAATTATGTATTAGTCATCCAATGTACATTATATCCTATGTTTTTCTACATGTTTCGATAGGTCGATAATTATCATCTAGTGGACGACATTGGGCAGGCAAGCATTCACATTATATCCAAGCTTCCATTAGGATGATGAAAATAGATTCAGTAAGAAATACAATGTTGAAGTACTGTTTTAACCCATTTATATGTTTGTATTTCATACTCTATTTATACAGTTTACAACATTATTGCAAATTACACATTGATTGTTTATGTGTATTGCAGTAATATCTACTGATTGTGTGGGAGGTGGTGTTGGCAAGGAAGTTGGCAGAGGGGTCATTTTTTTCCAACACTAACATCAAAGGCTTTGTTTCAAGGATAAGGAGTGCATTACATAGGCCATGGAATATTATTGATGTTGTGTACATACCAATAAGTTGTTTTCCAAAAATTAAAGGATAAATGCAATATCCAAAAAACAAAGTCAAATAGGGTCAAGGAGACTAGGGAAGGGCCTAAATTAGAATCAGGTTAGCCAAATTTAGAAAAAGCAAAGTCAAACAGGTTACATCAATCAGGCACAGGCTAGAGATTTAAGGTCCAACTTAAGGATATCCCCAACCTCTCCCTATTTTCTCCTAATTAGGGGCGGCTCGAGCAATTTTAAAAAATATAAAGTCAAATGGGTTAAATCAGATTGGGGATAAGCCAAAACTTTCAGGCCTAAATTAAGACAACCTTGACCTATCTCGTTTTGGTTTAATTGGGAACAGGCTCAAGATATGGATCTCAATCGTTGTCATTCCTACTTCTTAAAACAATAGCATAAATCCTAAAAAATCTATTCACGATGTTCCATTATCTATTCATCACTTATGTTTATGCTGTAAATGTCTACATCATCTGGTAAAGGATAAGAGAATTTTAAAATTTAAGATAATATGTCATTTCTATACATTGTCTTAAGCATTATACTTGTCGTAGGATGTGAAATGACAATATTTTTTCTCTATAATTTTTATCATTTTTCTAAAGGGATCCTATATTTCCAGAAAAGATGAAAATTATCATCCTTAAAAGCTACAGCTATATAGTTAGTTTTTTCTTTGGGGTTTGGATACAATTAATTTTTGGTGGCACCCCACATTATGTAGTACCGATAGAAAGGGCGATATATGTATTCCTAGCATGAGTAGTTTTTGTGGTTCTATCCAAATTTTGATCATGGAATCTCAAATAATCTCATAACTATAGGGTCGTATTTTCTTTTATCAACATTGATAAATAAAAAATGAGTTGTACCATTCTATATATTATTGAATTCTTTTTTTATATTGTTAAAAAATTATTTGACTAACATAAAGAGTATTTTACAAGAGAGAAAATACAAGATGGATCAAGCCAACTGCCTTGATTAGTGGAAATGACGACCTCGAGAATATAGGGGCGAGGATAGGTAAGCAAAGTCCCACTGCTAATAACGGCATCAGGGATACAGAGGTCAGACAAGGAAGTGAAGTCCCATTACAAGGCCATTCTAGCCACCAAAAATTATGGTATAAGGAGAACAGAAGCCAAGACAAGGAAGCAAAGTTAAAGAAAGTGAAAGTGATAAGGTGTTAGAATAGAAAAGTGAAATTAAAGAAGCTGAGGGCTAAAAAAGAAAAAGAAATTAAAGGCAAAGAAAGTGAAGGCAGAGAAATTGAAAGCACAGTTAAAAAAAAGCAAAAGTAAAGATAGTAATGGCAAAAAATGTTTCCATCTGTGCTTAAATAAGAATGATCGTTTCAAGAAGAGATAACATTACATAATATTGATATTGAAAATTGTAACCTTTTAGTTTTAGTATCTATGCTTGAAAGGATTTTTTGGTTTTATTTCTTTCTATTAAGACTCTCAAATCATTATTAGAAGTGATTGGAGAAATTAGTTTGAGAGAGTTTTGACTTCTAAAGCTAAAAGATTATGGTCAATTTCTACTTATATGGTTAGGGACTAGTTACACCTATGATTGAATAGAAGTATGATGATCTAAAATAGCTAGTGAACTATGATGTTACCCATCTGCAATATGATATTTTCTTTGATATTTCTAGTCTCTTTGAAGCCTTAAACTCTAAAGAAATTCTCTCTTAGTTTATGAAACAATGTTCACGTTTAAGTCTTATTTAGTCATTATCAAGTTTAGTTTGGAACAAATTCCATAACCAAATCCTTCATGGCTTGGTCCAATATAAATGAAAGTGAAAAAATTAGGATGACACACTAGCTACAAATGAGTCTTTGGTGGATACTGTCACTAAAAAGAACCTACAGTATTCAGCAAGTATTTGTTAAAGAATACTAAAAGTTTCAAATGTTAATTTTAAGATTAAAGCCTTAAGTTTGAGCCACATGTCAATTATGTAACCAATTATATAGTCTTTATGTTTCATTTCTATTAGCATGTATTATTGTGCTATTAGATGTTTAAAGATAAAAAGTTGCTAACATTTTGTATTTAGTATTTCTTTTGTTTCAGATTAGTGGATAATTATTCCATAAGTAAGTTAATTATTGACATAAGATCACTACAAAGTTTGCAACATAGAAGGTGAAAATAAACCCTATTATTATGAAGTGTCTTAAACAACTTGGTTGGATCACCAGACACAAGCCTAAATGCTTCTTCCTTGCCATAAGATACTCACACCCCACAATCTCTCTAAATATCATATCGGATATTTTCAGAAGTGTAAATTTGACTAGCAACTATTTATTCTGACAAGTATACATTATGTTGATGTGGGTAACTTAAAAATATGTATCGTTGTTAGTCTTAATTGCTTAAGAACAACATTTACAAGCTTCCATGATGCATTTTGCTTCATATAGATCTTTTATAAACCTATGAATCTTGAATTGAAAGTGATTCTTCAATGCCATTATACTCAAATTGTGTTGCAATTCTTGCTTGGTATTAAATATCTAGCCAACATACACATCACACGCTCTGTGCTTGAAAGTGCATCATGCACCGACATGGATATGGATGGTAGAATAAAAGGTAAAAAATCAAATAAATTGATATGATGAAAACAAAACTATCATTGAGTTGCTTCTATAAGATGGCCAGCAAAAATATTTTTTGTTATTTTGTTATAGTAATTTCTTTGACCTTCACGCTTAGGGGGAGAGGGGAAGAGGATGTCCATGGTACCATCATCTACTTGAGTGTCATAGTAATCATGTGGAGGATCTTCATTGTAGCGGGCAAGAGAATAGGTTCCATCAATTGTGTGCCCATCGTTTTAGTGTCGAATGAGAGCAAAAATACAAACGGTGAGTCTTTGTTGCACCCAAGTGGACAGTAATGTTTTGGAACCGTTGGAGTAGTATATTGATATTTTGTTTGCCATTATATGTTCTACACCGTCTACGTACTTTAAAGTAATAAAAACTGGAGTATAAGCTTTTTGCCTGTTAAATATGTGTTTAGTGTTTGAATTGATTAAAGTTAGGAAGTTAGATTCAATCGTGATGTTCGCCGACATAGACGATGCAACCCCTTGTTGTATACACTCCATAAAGATCACCCTCATTCTAATAGTAAATTCTACACAGCTAATCCAAAACTTGTACTACATTTGCAAAGACCATTTGTATGTGATGGTCCGCTTCACCCAAAAAGACTAGATCCCTCTACTAATGTATGACTCGGCACCACTTGATGCCTATGCCTATGAATCTTTGTGTCAAATAACTATGATGAGAAGCTCAACCGTATATACCTACACTAAAATTAATTAAATGTTCACTATAAAGCAAATGTTAACAATTTACTGCATAATTTTAAGTTTTCAAGTACGATACATGACTTCCCAGTTGTTCTTACTTGAAAGTAACTTTTGATTTCAAGATTGTCTTGAACTCAAAAGTTACTTTCGACTTAGATTTATTACATTGAACTTGAAAGTAACTTTCGAGTTAAAACACAATTTTGAGTTTAAGCATAATGAACTCAAAGTTATTTTCAAGTTTAAATATCTTGCAACTAAAACACAATAAACTTGAAAGTAACTGCAGATCATCTTTAACCTTTGGCAATTCATATTTTTTCATCCAAACATGCACCAAATGCATTCAAACGTCAAAATCACACCCCATTTACACACCCCCTACCATGACATTGCCTAAATACTCACAAATAAATACCAATTCATATTTTTCTCCTATTTTCTTATATATATATATATATATATATATATATAGATATATAAACCCAAGTTACAATTGTTTGAAGTAGATTAATTGGTTGTGATGTTAGTAAATAACAATATGGATAGGAGATTTTGCAAGGATTTGACTAGTTTGGATTGAGGTATAGAGGAAATTTAAAGAAAGTGTAGTGAATAGATTTGAAATAATATCTATATATTATTAGTTTAATTCGGAGTCATGATCCCACAAGGTGAGCTAACTCTAAAACCCCATCCTCAGTTTAGATTGCAAGTTGTGCAACTCAACTGCATGAAGCCATTCGCTTCCTTAGCTTTCGTCTCTCAGTGTCAGTGTCAGCCCAACAGAGTGCTTTCGGCATTAGTGTTCTTTCCAATCTCTATGCATTTCAAGTTCACTTATTTTTAAAAGTAATTATGATTAAAGGGTACTATAATAATTATAGTAGAAACATAAATAAATCATCCACACTAACAAAATTTTTGTAACAAACAATGGTCCATATAAGTATTTTTATAATCAATGTGATTTAAGTGTCATTTTTGCCAAAATTTAAACTTGTATATGCTTTTTACTCGATAAAAATATTTAAATTTTATACATATCCTGTGTATAAAAGACAACCTAAAACTATTTTTAAACAAATAATGAAAATTAGAGCTATGCAAAATTTGATGGGGACATCATGATATTCACCTTCAATTTTATTTTATATTATTTATTGAATAAATATAAATTAAATAATAGAGTAGTGAAATATACTAACCTAAATTATGATAGTCTTGCAATGGTGTTTGGAATATAGGACTCGTATTTTGAAATAATTAAAAAATATATATGGAGAAAATAATAATAAAAATTGAAAAACTTGTGTTTATATTTTAATAATATTGTTTCTTAGTTATAGTTGGAATTTAATAATTTGTTTAGAGTTAATTTTGGATTTTTTATGATTTATATAAGGTACATTCAAAATTATATTTAAAAATAAAATTGATTCTCAAAATTAATTTTTGAAAAATAATTACTTTTAAAAATTTCGATAGGTAGACTCTAGTTTTCATATTACTATAAATTTTAATACATGGACTAAAAATACGTTTTTGAGGCCTCAAATAACCAATTCATATATAAACAAGATAAGATTGTGTGCTAAATAATTCTTAGAAAACATCTTGCATGCAAATATGTATTTTGTAAAATAAGACAAAAAAGTTTTAGTTGTAAGTCTTTGTCTTGCAAAATATCCTTTTATGCAAATAACTATTTTATATGATTATGACATAAAAGTCTTCCAAGAGTTAAAAATATGTATTTAAAGTTTTGTATGGGTTAAAACTCATAGCAAAGCAACTATAAAATCTTTTTAACCAAATTATTTATAATTGTAGCTGAAAGTAATTTTGAAATTTTTTTATCAAGACCTAAAATAACTTTTATTTTTAAAATATCATGTATTACATATACAATATATTGATATTATATACAAAATTTAACCAAGAGTTTCGATCTAGTCTAGTTCCACTTGTAAAATTCTAACCATATTGAGGAGAACTCTACCTCCACTTATTTTGTAAAGAAAATTGACTTCTAAGACTTGAACTAAGTGGTGGTTAACCACCTTAAAGAACTTTTTTTTTGGAAACTTTTTATTTTAGCTACTAGTTAAAGACAATTTTTATAAACAATCAAATTAGAAAAGTTTTTTTATCTTTAGCCAAATATCAAATATTTGGACAATAGCCACCATTAACAAAACTTAACATATTTTTTATCGTAACACTTTCAAGCATGACTTAACTCAAAATAATCATTTATGTTACACTTAAAACTTTGCTTTCCAACATGTTAGAAATTCTAGTTTCCATCTAACTCAAAACCCTATTTTCTAACTAACTTGAAACCCTAGTTTTAAGCACAACTTAACTCGAAACCCCAGTTTCAAGCATGCTAGAAACTTTAATTTTCAGTATACTCGAAACCTATCTTTCTTACATGCTAGAAATTCTAGTTTCGAGCACAATTTAACTCAAAACTATAAATAAAGTCACACTTGAAAATTAGATTTTCAAATGTGCTAGGAAGTCTACTTCCAGGTGTAAAGTAAATTAGAATTTCAAAAACAACTATAATCATGATTTTGAATTTAGCCACACACAAAAAAGTCAAAGATTGTTTGTGAAATGTGATTATAAGGGTATTTTTTGTCCAAATTTCTCTTTTTTAATTTCCTTTTAATCTAAAAAATTAAAGGGAAATAAAGATGAAAATTGAGATTAAAAGGAAATTAAAATGAGAAATTTTCTTTTTTGTAATATTATAAATTATATGTATAATTGACAAATATTATATAAAAAATGTACAGAAAGTTGTCAAATTTAATTTGACTAATCCTACAAATATATATATTCAATCTAAATAAAATTTACGAAAACTTCTATGATACTGGGATAAAGAATCTCAGTATCAATAACCCATATCTTTTTACCTTTAGATTCAATAGAAAAATATGAACCATCCATTTTATATACTAATAATTAACCTGCTAATCAGGTAATATGAAAATTTTACCTACTGTTTAGGATAAAAGTTATTTTTCTTTTTTTCTAATTTTTAATATATTAAAGTTATTTTGTTATAGTTTAGTTTTTAAAAATATATTTGAAATACAAAATTTATATATTAGAATTGAAATTTAATGTTAAATAATGTGTTATGCGTACTAAAAATAATATATTTAAAAATATTAATTTAAATATTATCAAAATACATATTCTTTCTTTATTTTTCTAAAAAATTATTAATAATAAAATATATTATGAGAGCTCAAAATTCAATATTAGAAAGTAAGGCATATTTAATTTATTACCTAAGATAATTATATTTATATAATTTTATGAGAAATATATGTTGATTTGAGGATGTAAATGTTATTGTAATAGTTGAAAATGAATAATATAATAAAATAACCCTATAATTAGTAACATATTAATAAGAAAAGAAATAAGAATATCTTAAAACCAATAAATCGTGAGCAAAAAAAATATATAGGTAATTGTACAAATATAAACAAGTAATTTTAAAAAGGATAAATAAGAAAAGTAAAATATAAATCGATATTAATTATGATGAACACAAAATTTGAGGAATTTTAATCACAATGCAAATTTTATTTGGCATAACAAAAATACTATAATTAAATTACCGATATCTACTATTTACAAAATGACACTTTATCTAATGTCATGCAACCAAAAAAAGAATGAGAAAAAAGTTAATTAGTACATATGTAAAATCAAACTATTATAATAAATGAAATAATTTATAAAAATCAATAATCATTTTTTTTCTTATGGCAAAGCGTATTCATATGTTTAAAAAAATCATACATTTATGTGTTATATAATTATTTATTATTAATTTGAAACTATATTAAATTTGAAAAAATTTTAATAGTAACAACTGTACTAAAATTATTTCAAAAATTACCACATAAATTTTTTTCAAACAAAATTGCTCTCATGACCCCTCTTAACAAACGTTTCCCAAATCACTGAAAGCCTAATTTTCTTTTCTAACATGAATGAAACCTCATACCTAATCGAAACTTAATCATCGATTGATGTGATTACTATTGACTCGGCAATCAACGGCAACACAACAGGGGAAAGATTTCACGTTGACGGCAAATTGTGTGGGGCCGATTCTAGACGGCAAACAAAGCCATCATTTCTAACAAAGCCATCATTTGATTACTGAGGTACAAGTTCTATCAATTTTTTTTGCATTTGATGTGGATTGATGGATGATTTAGCATGAATTAGCTTGAGTAAAAGCTTTTTATTCATTAATTGTTGAAAATCAGTCGTAAAAAATGAATGAAATTTGTGTTGTTGGGGTTGAATGAAGTGACGATAGTTTTGATTAGAATGGGGGTGTTGTTGGTGATTTCTATTCATTATATGATAACAAATTATACATGAGAATAAGTCGTGGATATGAATTTTTGTGTTGGTGATTGAGTTAGATTAGGGGAAATTTGGGAATAGTGCGATAGTTTCGATCACACATGGGAAAATCGAAACTATTGCTAAAATCATGTGATTGAAGCTAGCAAGAGAGTTACTGGGAAAATCGAAACTATATGATCGAAACAATAGTAATAACATGATCGAAACAGTAGTTTCGATTTTCCCAACAACTCTAGATTGAAATTTGAAAGTTCGATCATGTTATTATTATTGTTTCGATCATGTACAGTTTTTTACACCGTGATCAGAACAATAGTTTCGATTTTCTCATTTGTATCACCAGCTTCGATCATTTTATGAGTATTGTTTTCGATCATGTACAGTTTTTTTTAACGTGATTGAAACAATAGTTTCTATTTTTCCAGTAATTGTCTCATTTGTACAATCAGCTTCGATCATGCAATTAATATTGTTTAGATCACGTACCTTCTTTTAACGTGATCGAAACAACATATTCGATTTACCCAATAGTAGTCTCATTTGAATCCCTAGATTCGATCACATGATTTTAGCGATACTTTTGATCATATACAATTTATGTATGTTGTTTCTTGCATTAATTTTTTATGTTTGCAATTTTTGTCCATATTTTTCACTAACACACACTATTATGTTTTGTTGAGTACGTGAAAATGGTTGTCACTGTCACGACGAAGTTAAAGATTTGGAAGACCAAACATTTTTTGGCTGTTGTGATTGCACTGTCAAAAGAACGAGTGTTGAAGGTAGTGCGTAAGAAGTTGAGGCTGATGCAACTAGAGATGTTCAGACATACGTGTTTAGGTCACCTGATAGACCTAAAAGAGATTTAGTTTTCATGCAACCTTGTATATAATATATTGATGCATGAGCTGGTCATAGAGGAAGCAAAAAAAAAGATGTGGTTTCTAGTAGGGGGCACTACCATACATTTTTCGTACATTAAGTTCGAGTTGATTACAAGATTAAATTTTGGGCCATATCCGAGTGATATAAGGGGGTCTACGCGGTCGAGGACATGTATTTTGGTAGAGAGGTAAGTATAGAATTGAAAGATTTAGAGAAAGCATACATGGCAATCGACTTTAGACTAATAGATGATATGGATGTAGTTAAGTTATCACTATATGTGATTTTGGACTTGATTTTACTTGGGCGAGGGCAGCAGCATCACATGGATATATGGATACTTCAAATGGTGGACGACTTAGAGCAGTTCAACAGATTTCCTTGGGGGTCGGTTGTATGGACATACACCTTCTGTTCATTGAGTAGGGCAATGGCTCGACAGTTGCCCATTTACAAGGTTAAACAGGCACATAAACAGATGAAAGGGCTGAAGCATGTAAACCGATACTGATCTCTGCTCTACACTTTTGTGAAGGAGTGAGTCCACATATTTACTGTCCAAGAATCGTATCAAATGATGTCTTGTAGGAAAAGATATGCTCATTATACGAAACCTGCGCAAAACCAATAATTAAGTCCAATTTTTGTTTTGGAATTCAGTATAAAGGAAAATGCTTAATTTTGGGGAAATTAATAATATTCTTAAATATACAATATAATATTTCTCTTGATAATCATACACTTTTAAACATTTATCACACCCCCTAACCAACATATTATTAGTCCCTAGTAATTAAAGGTATATCATTTAGAATTAATTTATAGAATTTACATCCAAGGTAATCATCACTTTTCTTCTTTCGATATTCTCAAAATAAAAAAACTCTCACTTAAAAGTTTATTATATATGTGCCAAATACTCATTAGTCAAGTTATTATAAACCTTCTTTTTGTGCATTTTGTAACTAATACACATTTATGAGACTTGATTAGGATCAAACAACATTGATTCTAAATTTTGTCAAGGTAAACTTCTTTGGGCAAATATTGCTTCTATCTCTTTCTTTCTTTTTTTTTTTTCGCATAACCTTAACCCATGTAGCGAGCTTTGGGCCAATAGCTCCTAAACCAGTTGGCCTTAGGGTATTAGCTGTTAAAACACCCCTTCGGGCTTAATTACTCGAGCTAAGACTATGAAATTATTCATACCAAAGTTCTACTATTTTATGCGAACATTCACTGCTAATTAAGCAAGAAGCCCTGTTACTAAGTAAAAGCTTTGGTTAGAATTTATATTTATTTATTTATTTTTCTCTTTCTTTTTTTTTTTTTTTTGAGATTTTTTCTTACCCTTAGTTGCTTCCTTTAACAAAAAAGAACTCAAATATTGTAAGATTCCAATATGTCATCCACAATATGTATCAAAGTGTGTGTGTGAAAGATGGTTTATGAATACTTATTAAATGAGTATCTAAGCAAAATTTATTATGTGATAATGATGTGAGAGTTTATAAATTTGATCAATTCAAAAGAAAGTGAATGATAAAAACTTTGTTATGAAATTCATAAATCAAAACAAATGATAATGCACATATCTACTAGGATGTGTCTCAAGAGTAAAATGACTCCTTACTCTACCATCCTTAAAAATTATGAATCTAAATTTTTTTCATTTTTTTTAGATGGGAAAAAAAATTTGACTATTATGTTAACTATACTCCCTCTAACCAGATTACAATATTGTCCCTAATGTTTAAATGCAGATAGGTATAGCATAGAGAACATTACCTGACACCATAGTTTGTTGAAAAACAAATAAAACCTGCAATAAACTTAAACAAAAATAATTGAAGAAATAACAAGGACAAGAAAAGTTACAGATGGAGTGATAAATCCAATTTCCACTTTTTACTGCTTTCAGTTGACCATTCTAACCTTGCCATTGTTGGATCTGGTTCATGGACAAGATTCTGCAACTAATTAATCAACTTATCTGCAATTGAAGTAGAAATAAGGAGTTTGTGAGCCGTCCATGAAATAAAGTTATGTTCTACAGCATGATCAAGAAAAGACAGCAACTTGTTAAAAAAATCATTAACGTTTAACAATCTTATGGGTTTTTGGTGAATGGTCAATTGTGCCCGGGATACAATTTGAAAATTTTCCTTTAAGGTCCCAAAACCACCTGGTAAGGCAATAAAAACATCTGCAAAATCAAGCATTTTAGCAATTCGTTCATGCATTGTAAGAACTGTTAGTTCCCCTCCAACTGTTTTGCGAGTGATGTTACCTGTAGATAAAGCCTTTGGTATGATACATACGACTTCACTTCCTCCAACATGTGCGGCAGTTGATACACACCCCATTAACCCGAGGCTACCTCCCCTATATACTAGGTTAAGTTTTCGCTCAGCTAAAACTCGACCAAGTTATTTGCTGCTTTTACAAACTCTTCACCTTTCCCAGGGCTTGTCCCACAGAAAACACAAACAGTTCTAAATTGAAGAACAGAAACTCCCTCCATTTTTTGCAATCTTTTACCCTTGTCAATGATTCAAATTTTTCCTAAAAATAGAGGAGCTGAAGTGCTGCATTTATACAACTTCAAAAGAGAATTCATTAATTAAACCAATAGGGGTAGGCTAGCAGTTGTCACAGAAGTTTGAATTTAAAAATGTAAAATTGTCAAAGATAACAGCTAATATTGAAATATAAAACATAAAGATTTCAATAATGACAGCTAAAAATTAATATTTGCAGATAGTTGTGATTGTGGCTCACATCTTCCTCTGGTTTTACATCCAGTAACGACTTAAACGCCCTCTATGGATCGAGGACTGGCTTCCCATCCAATTTTCTTATAAATTGGCAAACAAGGTCTTTTAAAGTCAGATTTCCAAGACTATAACGATCACATTCTTTTTGGAATTGTATGTACAAATTGAGAATTTCACGTTGCAAATATCCATTACGATGCGTCTCAAGAGTCAAAAGGATATTATCCAGAGATTCTCTACTCAGGCCATCCTTAATGAATTGAATTTTATCTTCTCTATTTGTATACACCATCCCTAGAGAACGACATTGCTTGTTACAGGTTGAACGCGCACATTTATGACACACTTGTAACCTTTTGACTCTTCGTTTCTTTGCAAAAGAGCTATTACTTAAGCCAGGCATGCATGAAAGAAATGAATTAGAAAACTCACCTGCCAGTCGTACCTTTGCTTCGATTATCCAACGCACATCTTTAGGAATGCCTTTGTGCATAAGCATTCTCAATCTTTCACACCTAGCTTGGTATATTTTTAGCAAAACATCTCTAGGAAATGAATGAAAATATGTTTGTAATATAGAAAGACTAACATCCATTATGAAAATAAGAGAAAAGAAAAGAAAAAAAATGAGAGAGAATTTTTTTTAATTATTTTTTTATCAGTTATTATGGGCAACTAAAAGAACCGACTTGAAGAATCACGGAATACCGTTATCCGCCACTTGACGGGGAAAAAAAAACTAAAAACAAACAACGAAAATGGTGAAAATAATAACACAAGAAAACAAACAACAATCAGTAAGGAAAAAACATCAAATGTTGTAAACAGGTTCATTTATAGTGATAGACTTTAGCTCATTAGGAAAATTCTCAAAGAATGGCTTCAAACGCTGTCCATTAACTTTAAAAACATTACCATTTTTTGGATTTTCAATCTCAACAGTGCCATGTGGGTAAACCGTCTTGACAATGAAAGGACCTGTTCATTTTGAACGAAGTTTTTCAGGAAATAAATGCAATCTTGAATTATATAAAAGAATTTTTTGTGAAGATTCAAAAGATTTTCTAATGATATATTTATCATGAAATACCTTAATTCTATCTTTCTAAATTCTAGAATTCTCATAAGATTCATTCCTGATTTCTTCAAGGTCATCTAATTGGAGTTTTCTCAATGAACCTGCTTTGTCTAAATCAAAATTGAGTATTTTAATGGCCTAAAAAGCTTTATGTTCTAATTCCACAGGCAAATGACAAGCTTTTCCAAAAACAAGTCTAAAGGGAGACATTCCAAGAGGTGATTTAAAAGCAGTTCGATAAGCCCAAAGTGCATCAGTTAATCTTAAAGACCAATCTTTACAATTTGGGTTCACAATTTTTTCCAAAATGCGTTTTATCTCTCTATTGGCAAGTTCAACTTGTCCACTTGTTTATGGATGATAAGGAGTAGACACTTTATGAGTAATTCCATATTTTTTCATTAAATTCTCAAAATATTTATTACAAAAGTGTAAACTTCCATCACTTATTATGGCTCGAGGTACTCCAAATCATGATAAAATATTTTCCTTCAAAATTTTCAAAACAATTTTATGATCATTGGTTTTGCATGAAATTGCCTCTACCCACTTTGAAACATAGTCAACTCCAACCAAAATGTATTGATATCCAAAAGAAGTTGGAAAAGGACCCATAAAATCAATGCCCCAACAATCAAATATTTCAATGACCAAAATAGGATTTAATGGCATCATGTTTCTATGAGTTATTCCACCTAATTTTTGACAACTGTCACATGTTTTACAAAATGTATATGTGTCCTTAAATAAGGTGGGCCAATAAAATCCACATTGCAAGATTTTCGCAGTAGTTTTCTTTGAAGAAAAATGACCACCATATGCTCCATAATGACAAAAAGAAATGGTACTT
Source organism: Melia azedarach (assembly GCA_028052125.1). Lineage (NCBI taxonomy): Eukaryota > Viridiplantae > Streptophyta > Magnoliopsida > Sapindales > Meliaceae > Melia > Melia azedarach. The sequence continues at coordinate 7,277,307 of CM051402.1, read as the reverse complement.
TGAATTTCATTTTCAGATACACATTTTCTTATGATTTGGGCCAAACAATATTTGAAAAGATATAGATCATCCCAAAAGAAATTGCGTACCTCTTTTAAAAATTTCTTCTTGTCTTGAGCATTCCAATGATTTGGGATTTGACCTGTAACAAGAAAATTGACAATATCAGTAAACCAAGGTACAATTGAAAGAGTTAAAAGTTGTTTATCGGGAAAATTGTCATTAATTGGTGTTGTCTCAATCTGTTCTTTAAACACAAGTCTGGACAAGTAATCAGCAACCACAATTTGTACTCCTTTCTTATCTTGAATTGTGAGGTCAAATTCTTGCAGTAGTAGGATCCACCTAATCAACCTAGGTTTAGCATCCTTTTTCGAGAGAAGATATTTCAAAGCTGTATGATTACTAAAGATGACAATGGGTGAGCCAACAAGATAAGATCCAAATTTATTCAATGCAAATACTGCTGCAAGTAATTCCTTTTCAGTGGTAGAATAATTCATTTGAGCACTATTTAAGGTTTTACTAACATAGTAAATCACATAAGGTTTCTTGTCTTTTCGTTGTCCTAAAACAGCTCCAACAGCATAATCGCTAGCATCACACATGATTTCAAAAGGTAAAGTCCAATCAGGAGGTTGCATGATAGGAGCAGATGTCAGCATGCTTTTAAGTTTGTCAAAAGCTTCTTGACATGGCTCAGTCCACTCAAAGAGAGCATTTTTTGATAAGAGATTACACAATGGTCTAGATATAACACTAAAATCCTTGATAAATCTCCTATAAAAACCAGCATGTCCTATAAATGATTTGACATCTTTAACAAACTTTGGAATGGGCAAGTTGGCGATTAATTCAATTTTAGATTTATCTACTTCAATTCCTTTGGATGAGACAATGTGACCAAGTACAATACCATTTGTGACCATGAAATGACATTTTTCTCAATTAAGCACGAGATTCTTTTCTTCACACCTAATCAAAACTTTTTCCAAATTTGATAAACAATCATCAAATAAGTCACCAAAAATAGAAAAATCGTCCATGAAAACTTCAAGAAATCGTTCAACCATGTCACTAAAAATACTAAGCATGCATCTTGAAATGTAGCTGGTGCATTACACAATCCAAAAGACATCCTTCTATATGCAAAAGTTCCAAATGGGCTAGTGAAAGTGGTGTTTTCTTGGTCTTCAGGTGCAATTTCAATTTGATTATACCCAGAATACCCATCTAGAAAGCAATAAAATGCATGTCCAGCTACCCTTTCTAACATTCGATCCATGAATGGTAAAGAAAAATGGTCTTTCCTAGTCATTGAGTTGAGTTTCCTATAATCAATGCACATTCTCCAACCAGTAATTGTTCTAGTTGAAATTAATTCATTATTTTCATTTTTGACTATAGTAACTCCTCATTTCTTAGGCACAACTTGAGTAGGACTGACTCATGTGCTATTAGAAATAGGATAAATGATCTCCACATCTAAAAGCTTGAGAACTTCATTTCTCAGTACCTCTTTCATATTAGGATTTAACCTACATTGCATTTGTCTAGATGATTTGGCATTATCTTCTAAATATATCTTGTGCCTGCAAATCAAGGGACTAATTCCTTTTATGTCAGCTATGGTCCATCCTAAGTTATGTTTATGCAATTTCAGAGTTTCGAGCAACTTACATTCTTGAAGGGCATTGAGTTTAGAAGATATTATGACTAGAAAAGTTTCATTAGTACCCAATAAAGCATATTTGGGATCAGATGGTAGCAGTTTCAATTCGAGTTTTGGCAGTTGAACATTCGATGGCATTGGTTTATCAGCACGTTGAGGTAAATCTTCAAATTTGGGTCTTCATCCAGTAATTTCCAAAACCTAAGAAGATGTTAAAAGGGAGTAAGTGTGAGATATTTCAAAATTTTCATCCAAATTGAAATCATTGCAACCATTTAAGCAGACATCTAAGGGATCAGAGAAAGATGAAACATTAAAGCAGTCATGAACAAGTTCTTCAATATAACTAACTTCATGCATGTCATCATTTTCACTAGGTTGCTTGCAAATATTAAACACATTCATTTCCAATGTCATGTTTCCAAAGGATAGCTTTAAAACTCCATTTCTATAATTGATTATTGCATTAGATGTAGCAAGAAATGGAAGTCCTAATATGATAGGAATTTGGATGCTTGACTTAGGAACATGTTGTGTGTCTAAAATAATAAAATCAACAAGAAAGTAAAATTTATCTACTTGGACTAACACATCCTCAAGTATTCCTCGTGGCATTTTCACAGAACGATCAACAAGTTGAAGTGTTGTAGAGCTAGGTTTAAGCTCTCCTAAACCTAATTGATCAACACTTGCACCAAGATCAAGCAAAGCATGGGTTATCCTAAAGTTTCCAATTACACAAGAAATGGTTGGACAACCAAAATCTTTATATTTTGGTGGAGTGTTATGCTGAATAATTGAACTAACATTCTCAGTTAAAAATGCTTTCTTTTGAATGTTAAGCTTCCTTTGAACAGTGCATAAATCTTTTAAAAATTTAGCATAATAAGGAACTTGCTTAATTGCATCTAACAAAGGAATGTTAATTTTAACTTGCTTGAAAAGTTTAAAGATTTCAGAATTTTGGTTTAACTTTTGCTTTGGTTGCAATCTTTGAGGAAAAAAAGCAGGGATCAGGCATTTGTTAGCAACAAATGGTTTAATTTCATCGTGCTTACCATTGTCCTTACCATTACCTTTTGTCTTTAATGGATCATCAAGCATTTTTTTCTTGAGAGGAATGGTTTTGTCAATAACCTTACCACTTCGTAAAGTTGTAATGGAATTGGCATTTTTAAGTTCAGCTTCACTTGTACTAGAAACATGACATTGACTAGAAGGATTAGGTTGAGTTTGAGCAAGGAAACTTACCTTTCTCCTGAGTACGCAAAGATGCAGTCAGAGTAGACAATGTATTTTTTATTTCATTAATGGCTTGTGAAGTTTGATTGTTAATGTTAGTTTGCCCTTGCATGAATACTTGTAATGTCTCCGCAAGATTCTTCGGACGTGGTGGTGCATAAGAATTAAAATTTGACATACCTTGAGAAGGCATTGAGCGTGCATTGTTGTCATTCCTTCAACTAAAATTGGGATGATTTCTCCATCCAGGGTTATAAGTTTCTGAAAAAGAAGATGGAAAAGGCTTTCTAAAATTATTCATTGCATTTGCTTGTTCATGAAAAGCTTATTTGAAAATAGGAATATTCGGACACTTATTTGTTGAGTGTCTTATAATTTCACAAATGCCACAAATTTCTTCATTTTGCACAGATTTAGCTTCCTTAACTTTCCTTGTTTCCATGGCTTCAACTTTTCTAGCCAAACTAGCAATCCTAGCATTTAGATCATTTTCTTGATTAAGGTGATATTTTCCTTTAATATTTGCAAGATTAGATCTAATTGAATTTTCAGAAGAATTAGCGTTATGCCACGATAGTGAGTTTTTAGCCAAGTGGTCTAAGTACTCTAGGGCTTCTTCAGGTTCTTTGTCAAGAAATTCACCATTACACATTGTTTCCACAAATTGTTTTGTTTCAAGTGTTAATCCCTTATAAAAGAAACTTATAGTGCGTCATTTTTCAAAACCATGATATGGACAAGAATTTAATAAATCCTTAAATCTTTCCCAACATTGAAAATATGTTTTGTTCAGATTTTGAGAAAAATTTTGGATTTGTCTTTTCAAAGCATTGGTCCTATGTGTTGGAAAGAATTTTTTTAAGAATTCACCTTGCATTTCATGCCATGTGCAAATTGATCTAGGTCTTAAAGAGTTAAGCCAAATTTTGCTTTATCTTTTAATGAAAAAGGAAATAATTTTAGCCTAACAATTTCATCGGTACAAGCTTGATCATTAAATGTGCCACAAACTTCTTCAAATTCTTTAATATGTAAATAAGGACTTTCAAAATCTAGACCATGGAAACTAGGAAGTAATGGAATCATTCCAGGTTTGAATATAAAATTATTAGCATTAAGAGGAAAAATAAAACATGAAGGAGCAAAACTTCGAGGTGGTTGCAGATAGTCATGCATAGTTCGCAAATGTTGATTTTCATGTTCATTATGCACACTTTCCTCTTCAGCCATTGTGCTAGATATGTGTGATTGTGAAGGGGAATCAAACAAATTTCCAAGGAAAGTTTCAGAATTACGTTTCACCAACCGATGAGAATTAGGATCACGAAACCACCCAACCATAAAATAAAAATAAACAAGATAAAATAAAATACATTGAAAAACAAATATTAGCACAATAATAATAGAAATAAAGAGAAAAGAGGTGGTACAACCTTCCTCCTAATAAAAATATCAGCACAATTATTAACAAAAGAAAAAAAAATTAAGAAAGGTGGCAAAGCCTACCATGAACAAAATAAACAAAAATTAGGTGGTATGTGTAGAACCAACCATAATTGACAAAAATGGGCGGCTGAGCCTCCCAAATAAAAGAAGATAAATAATATCAAGTAAATAAATAAATAAAAATGTTAAGAGTTAGAGTTAGGAGTTAAAGTTAGTAAAAAAAAATTAAATAAAAACTAGTAAATTTTATACAAACTGTATTCCCCGACAACGACGCCAAAAACTTGCTACAACTTAAAGGTTGTACTTCCCAAGTGTAGGTTGTCCCAAGTAATAAAGTTTGGAAGTCCGAGTGTTGGTCTATAGGGAATACGGTATACAAGGTCGACAAGTTCAATATTTAAATATTATCAGTCCAAATATGATGGAAGTAGAATGAATTTATTAAATTATTGAATGTAAATTTGATAATATTGTCTATTAGGGCATTAGGGATTCATTTGGTTGATAATTATAGAAATCATTCTTTAATCATTTTTTTAACTCAATTAAGAATCACTCAATAGATTATCTTAATCGGAAGATAAATATATTAAATACATCGCAATGCCTTTTTGTAGAAAAGGTAGCAAAATAGAAGAGTAATCATTCAATTTGTGAAAACTATAACATACCTTGTTCTTAATTTGTAGAAAATGTGCAAGCATTCAGTGTACTTTTTATTAATAATGAATCAAGCTTCCTAACAAATTAAAACACTTTTGAGAAATAGAATTCACTTAAGTGAAAATATTTTGCATTGAAACACAACTTAGAATGATTGAAGAAGAATATTATAAAATCAACAAAACTTCACCCTCAACCCTAATTATGAATTTAGAAAGACATTAAATGAAACTAAAATTACACAAAGGGAGAATAAAAAACAATTAAGAAGAAGGATGTCCCAAATAACTTCTACCACTTCCTTTATATAGGCAAAACAAGATATATTTCACATGTGTGAACACAAGTTGAAAACTTTCAACTTAATCATGATCTTGGTGATTGTAGCACATTTTGGACCATGGAATGCATTGAATTTGTTGATTCTGTCTTCTTCAAAGTTGTAGGCACCTTCATTATCTTTCCAACAGTCCAAATTTTGACCAAATTCGTTATATAAAACAAGAGTTATGTTGAAAATAAGAAAAGGTGTTCAGTTTGGATTTCTCCACTGGTCTTTTAGAATGACGGTTATTTTTGCCAGGAAACGACTTCGAATCTGGACATCTGTAAGACATAAATATTGTACATCTATCTGTAAGATTTCCAAAAAACCGCAACCATATGACTTTTGGATGCGCATGTAGGGAGATACGGCCCAAATACGAAACCATGGTAGGCTAGCCCTAAGCTATGGTTGAGTTCTGTTGAAGTCCGTTTTTCACCCAATAAATGCATAAACTGGTCTGATCTTTGCTGTACACTTTTGTGAAGGAATGAGTCCACATATTTACGATCCAAGAATCGTATCAAATGATGTTTTGTAGGAAAATATATGCTCATTATACGAAACCTGCACAAAATCAATAATTAAGTCCACTTCTTGTTTTGGAATTCAATATAAAGGAAAATGCTTAATTTTGGAAAAATTAATAATATTCTTAAGTGTAAAATATAATATTTCTCTTGATAATCCTACAATTTTAAACATTTATCAATATGTATAATGGACTTAGTTTTATACAATTGATGTTGTGTTTTGGGAATGTGCTCGATAGTTATAGGGGGAACTCTGGCCAATTATTTTCAAAACAATTTGTGTTAAATTGTGTTCTATGCTTTTATTAATGTTGTAGGTTGATGACGCAGGTGGGGATAGTGTGTGCATTGTCGAGGCACCGACAGATATTAACGTCAGTCGACCACTTCCTCATGCACCTGTAGAAGCCAAGATTAGTCGATACGAGTGGGAGTACAAGACAGGTAAGTCCCAACGGACCCCGTATACGAACCCCTTCAAAAATCGAGGTCGGTTTCAAGTTCCTTCGATAGTGAGGGAATGGTCGCAGTATGGTCCAGAGTATGTTATTGATCCGATGCGGGGAGTTTTAGATGACCTATATGCAAAATACTCGCAGTGGATAGCTACTCCGAAGGCACGCATTGAGACTCGGACTATGACAATAACTTCTGCTTGGCTTAGCACAGTGGTGGAAGCAGGACAATGACTCGAGGATACTGTAAGTGACGAATGCAATAAATTCATTTCTTCTAGTAATTCCATGTTTATGCTAATGTTTTGCTTATAGTCTAGCATGTGAACGAGTATGTGCAGCTACTTGTACACTTATAAGGCATGTTCATCACAAGTGCCGCAATGATTGATTATTTCATCCACACATTTATTTGTAAGAAATAGATAGAGAACCGTTTTCTAATTGGCTCCCTTATTTTATTGTAAAATGAATCGTCCTAATAACAATTACTGTTGTTGATGTTGCAGACATTGTTGCAAACTGCTTGGGAGGGATATTTGACCGGGGTACTTGAGAAGGGCACTTTCTACCCGAAGACAAATTTTGAGTCAGACGTGGATGGCAAAAACAATGTCATTCACCGTCCATGGTGCACAGTTGATGAAGTGTATATGCCCATTTGCATCAGTTCCTCACATTGGGTGGCATGCATGATCCATTTTCGTTTGTGTAAGATCACAATCTATGACTCCTGCCCTTTTGCACATTCCGATCAATCGTTGATTGAGGTCATACGTCCTATGTCTAAGCTACTTCCTTATCTACTTGATGAGGCAAGTTTTTACAGAATCAGGACTGAACTCGAGTTTTTCAAATACGCTTTCATGGTTGTACGCCCTTTTGATGGGGTCCCTACGTAGCAGATATCCGACGACTACGGTGTATTCACCTATATATATATATACTATCTAGGGTTGGATAGAACTCTTGACTTTAGGCCTACTGACGGCCCCTTCTTTAGAAGGAGGATGGCCATAGAGTTATGGCAGGGTCGACTAATGTAGATCATTATTATTATCTGTACATGTTTGTATATACTGCATATTGTGGTTTTGATAAAACTAATATATCTTTTTATCGGTTTACTTCAGATGTTAACATCTTTTGTTTTTCCTTTCATACAATAACAAATCAACATGATTATATTTTGCCCTTGTATAATTACTTTATTAGTTAACAAATTTGTCGAACCACTGGAAAAATCGAAACTATGTTTCAGTCACATTGAAAAAACAGAACGTGATCGAAACTACAATGTCGATCATGAGCTACAAGGTGATCGAAACTACAAGGTTTCGATCACATTGTGTTTTTTCAATGTGACCGAAACATAGTTTCAGTTTTTCTAGTGGTTCGACAACATTATTTTTTCAGGTTTTCAAGGCCTTTTGCTACATGCTGTTATTAGTTTTTATTCAGATGATAATGTTTGAAACTAAACATATGCAAAAAAATAATTAAATAACACATGGGAAGAAAATAACAAAAAAAAACAACAATATTATAATAAACAAGTTTATTAGATATAATAAACAAATTTATAAGATACACATTCGACGTGAGAAGCCAAAGTACAAATGGAAATCAATATAAATAGAAAGAAAGACCAATTTCATATCAATTTTGTACTCGTTACAATATTATTTTTCACAATACAATACAATTCTTCACTGGGTTGGGTGAAAAGGAATTAGATTTTTACAGGTAGCACGATTATACATGCGCTGCTAACAACGTGAGCATATACAGCAGACAACATCTTCTCCAACAAAAGGAATTCTTTGCTTTCTTGGTCGACCAGCAGAAGGACATTGTTTAGGGGGCTTGATATTGATTTCTCACACCTCGGGTGGAATTAACCAATCCGCATAATTTCCAATTGAGTGAATAGATTCTACATATGCATTCATCCAAACATTAGTGGTGTAGTAGTGTGCGCAAAGTGAATTGTGTGACAGACGAACGTGCCAACATGCCCAAGAGCGTGAGCGCAAGGAAGTTGTGATAGATCGAAACGCCTACAAGTACAAGTTTTATCCTGCAAATTTACCACCTCAACACTACCCTTATGTTTTACCTCAAACTCATACCGCGACACAAGATCGACTGTCATGAGACGAGACAACTCCAATTGATCGTCAATAATTGATTATGCCGCTAGGTTAAAGAATGCATCTCGGGCGACAACCTCTTCTCTACGCTCGTAAAACCACCTTTGTACATGAGATCTTATGTTTTCTAGTAATGTTATGATAGGCAATGACCGTGCATGTCTCAACAACAAATTCATACTTTCCAAGATGTTGGTGGTTAGAAAGTCCTATCGCAGAGAAGGAAAATAAGCTCTTGCCCATCTATGCAGTCCTACTTCATTTTCTAAATAATTTGCTCCTGCTAGATGCATTACTCTTAGATTTTGCATATAGTCATTATATTCAGTAATTCGGTATACCTTAGCTGCGAGAAAGTAGGCAGCCATAAAAGTCTTTATCTTTTGGGCTCCCATCTTGTACTTTCCCTTCACTTTTCTAGAAATATGCTAAGAACAAAATCCGTGGGATGCATTAGGGAACACGATAGTAATCCTCTTCTCAATGCTAGTGTGTTGATCATATATGAAAACCAAATTCTCAATCGATATGATAGCTTCGCGAAGTTTTAGGAAAAACCACTCTCACAAGGTGTCATTCTCAAAATCTACAACACCAAATGCCACAAGATAAATTTTTTCATTTCCATCCAGTGAGACAGCCACAAATAACGTCTCACAGTACGTGCCATTTAAGAACGTTCCATCAACAATAATCACTGAGTGAATTATGGCGCGAAAGCCCCAAATACATTATTCCAAGGACATAAAGTAGTACAAGAAATGATCGTCTGCGTCTTTTTCAATTGCTGTCATTGTCCTTGGATTTTTTTCCATTAACACATGATAGTACAATAGCAGTCCTTTGAATGACTTTGAAGGATCGCCTGCTACAAGCTTCAAGGTGTGTTCTTTACTGCGCCATGACTTAATGTACGATAACCGACCCCGTAATCAGTCTGTACATCATCACGAATATTTTGAGGAGTATAACTTCGACTGCAATCTTTGAACTTATCCTTAATTAGTTCTCCTATCAGTCGAGTGCTTGCTTGCCAATAACCATCTTACAGCTCTTCATTCTGACAACTATGAACTGCGTTCATTTTTGTCACTCGAAAATACGTATCGCGATTGTCTTGATGGCACAAATTTGCCATTGACAACCCTGATAAGACACTTAGCCTTAAAACGATCTATAGTTTATTTGAAAACCTTAAAATAAAAGTGGTTCTTCAATGCAAGCAAACCCAACTTGTCTCGGAGTGCTTGGTTTGTATTGAATATTTGGCCAAAACACACATCATTTGATCCAATACCCGATAATGCATCACTTGGCGTAACTAATGATGGTGCAACTGGAGGCAACCACCGGATAAATTGATTTTCAGATGATGGACCTGTTGTTACGTTAGTCCTATGAGCAAAACCGTTACAAGTAGCTTGTTTTGGTGCACTTTCTTCCTCGGCAATATTTCTTCCATACTCACAACGCTGGGACATGTCCAGGCCACAAATGTCAATCTCGATATCATGGTAATCATTTTGCTGCACAGCGTTGTTATAGGGAGGAGAATCCCCTCCATCAACGGTGGTTGCATAGTCAAAAAAGTTTGCAGGTCGGTTTTGGAAGGCTAGAGGCATCGGTAGAACTTGGCTTTGTCTAACATACTCGAACTGACTGTTGCATTGGGATTGAGTTGCCATTGCAGGAACAGTATCATTAAGTTGATTGCTTCCATTGGAAAACATGAATTGAGTTGGCATTGTAGGAATTCTACAAGGTGGAACATGATTAGGATCTTCTGCCCTTGTTTGTTCTACATTGTCTACACGATCCAAAGTGATGTACAGTGGACAATGTCTCCTTTGGCTAGCCATATAAGGACTATTAGTGGATATGAGTGCTTGAAAGTCTAGCTCGATTACAATATCTGCTACCATAAGACCGGCCCTTGATTGTGTACACATTAAATACTTGGTTTTTGTTTTCATGATAAATTCAGAGCGATTAATTTTAAATGTTTCGTACAACATCTACATAAAATCATGATAGGTTATTTCTCGATCAACAGACAATCCCTTCATCCTACCACTAATATATTCTTCACCACCGCTCGTGTTAGTTCCGAAGAGTCACTGTTCACAGCAACAATCATTATTGAGTCAGTCATGCCTACACTAAATCAAAATATTGTGTTACGAAAGGAAAAACAATTCTTATGTTTAGGTGAGATCATGTGCAAAACTGAAAAAATTCCAAGTTCACGTTAATTGCCCAATTCACTACTTATTTTAAGGCATGTTTTGAGCATGGGAAAACTTTTGCCCGTACTCGAAACTCACTTTCGATCACGTTGTGAAAAAAATCAAAAGTACCACAACGTAATCTAAAGTCTCGCAACTAGTCTTCTTCTCTCTTTTTCACTTTGGTTTTCAACTGAAACACGCACAATGTGAACTGAGAAAAACATTTTTTTCGACAATTTCTATAATTATCTTCTCTTACTGTACACAAATACTAAAAAAAGTGTCATATTTTTTTTACATCTTTTGTTCAAACTGAATTGCAAACACACTTGATTCTCTCCCTTTGTAGCTTGTGATTTTCTTCAAATAAAATGGAGTTGAGTTTTGAAAAATGTATATAAATGGAAGTAGATGAGTTCCACACAATGTAATGAAGGTGGACAAGTAAATGAAGAAGCAAAGAAGAAAGAAAGAAAGAAGAAACATTAGCCGGAAGAGAGAAGAGACGAAGGTCATGAGGGCAATTTTGTCTGAAAAAGATTTATGTGGTCATTTTTTAAACAATTTTAGTACAGTGTTTACTGTTGAAGATCCTTACTTAACAGTGGTTACTGTTACAAATTTCCCATTAAATTTTGTAATCATTTTTATAATTTTACAAGTATTGTGCTTTGAATATAATTTTTTTAATTGTAATTCAGTTTTCTATATCAGGATTACAAGTAAAATATTGATTTATAATCCTTATGTTATATTTCTACTCTTTTTATTTCATATACAATTATAACATTATTATTTATTAATTTTTGTTCATCGATATTTATTTCATTATAATTATATTTTTTCTGTTGTATTTATGAAATTGATTTCTATTTGTACTCTTTTATATTGACTTATTGTTTTTAATTTTTTTAATTTTTAACTTTTACAAGTATTTTGTTCTACATACAAGTCATATGTTATAATTTAATCTTTTATGTGAAGATTACAAATTTTATGTGTACAGCTTTTACGTCACAATTACATTTTTTTTATCTTGTTTATAATTATTATTCGCATTTAACAATTTGATATTAATTTACATTTATCTGAGTGTATTTGTATTTTTTTGTTGAATTTATGAAATTGATGTTCATTTTTACTCTTTTATATTAGTTTATTTTTTTAATTTTTAATTTTTAACTTTTACAATTATTTTGTTTGACATATAAGTTATATTTTATAATCTAATTTTTTATGTTAAGATTATAAATTTTATATAAAATTATAACTTTTATATTATAGTTACAATTTTTTTATAGCTATATTATTGTCATTTGACAATTTAAAGTTAATTTATATCTAACTTAATGTATTTATATTTTTTATGTTGTATTTATGAAATTGGTTTTCCTTTTTACTCTTTTATGTCGGTTTGTTGTTCTTTATTTTTAAGTATTTCATTTTACATACAAGTTATAAGTTATAATTTTTTTTTTTTTATGCGTGATTACAAATTTTACGTGAATTTATAATTTTTATATCATAATTACAATTTTTTTTGTATTGTTTATAGCTATACTGTTGTCATTTGACATTTAATGTTAATTTATATTTATCTTAGTATATTTATATTTTTATGTTGTAATTATAAAATTGATGTTCCTTTTTACTCTTTTATGTTGGCTTATTATTTTTTATTTTTTATTTTTAACTTTTACAAGTATTTTATTTTATATACAAATTAAACGTTTAACTTAACTTTTTATGTATAAATTACAAATTTTATGTAGAGTTATAATTTTTACGTCATAATTATAATTTTTTTGTTTTGTTTATAATTATGTTGTTATCATTTGACAATTGAATGTTAATTTTTTTTTATGTTTAATTTACAAAATCGATATATTTATTTTACTCTTTTGTGTTAGTTTTTTTAATATTTTTATTTTAACATTAATTTTTACTTATTATTTTAATTTTACTTTTATATGAATATTACATTTTATTATAATTTTTTATCAAAAAATTTTATTTTTTATATTAAAAATTATAAGTACAATTTTGAATTATAAGATATTATTGCATTTATAGGTTTTAATTGGTTTAGAAATAATAAATTTTAATAGTTTCATATTAATTTATATGTTATATTATTTTTATCATTGTAAAATAATAGGTTTCTATAGTAATATAAAAAATTTATATTTACAGTATAAAATATAATTAATTAAAAATTAAACAAATAAAATATAATTACTTTATATATCTTTATTTTAGTAAAATTAGAATTAATTATAAAGATTTATAATTTGACTAAAATTAGAATTATTTATAGGCAAGAGATTTAGATAAATACAAAATAAATTTTTTTGATTTACTTAAATATTAGTAAGAGATTCAGATGAATACAAAATAAAAAATATTTTTTCTTTTACTTATCCCTTATTTTACTTAATTGATAAACTATAATATTTTAATTAATTTAAATTAATTATTGTAAACTGTAGATTTAATGTTTAGATAATTTTCATTATTGATATTGAGATTTTTATCCTAGAATGACCTAAAATTTAAGGATTTAACTGGAAACGACCACAATTTACCCTCCAAAATAAAAAATAATCACTTCTATAATTTTCAATCAAAATTGGCCACTCTTATAATTTTTGGACCAAATTACCCTTTTAATTATAAAAGCAAATCCAACCACGTTTTATTTCGAAGCTGTAATAACGAGCAAGGAAAGTGGGCATTCATCACCTTCTCCATCCGTGCTTCCAGCAATATTTCCACTGTTCTAGAAGAGTACGTCAATTTTTAATGTTTTCAATTGAATGCATGTAACTATATAATTGGTGAAGGGAGATTGAAATTACATGTAAGGGAGGAAGGGAAGCTGAATGAATTCGGAAAAAGCCAGAAAAGCCTGGGTTTTGCAGGAAGATGGTGTGAGTGCAGCTTCGAGCAGTGTTCTATCGTGAGTACAAGTAGCTACACTCACGAGCGGGGCAGTAGCCCCAAATTGGGGGCGGTTTTTTAATTGAATTTTTTTAGTATTTTTTTTTAGTTTTTTATTGACAACTAGCATTTTGTTATTTTTATATAGGGTAGCATGATTACAAATTTAACAATTAATACTCGATTTGGCAGATAATAGCAGCAGAGTATGCAAGGTGGCGACATATGTATTAGTGGAGAGAGTATGCCATTGTGTGTGAATAAAGACATTTCATATGAGGATTTTATGCAAAATGTATACAAAGCACATGAAATTAATTCTGCGGAGTAGAAAATTAAAGTAAAGGCCATTTTTATTAACAATGTGCAGGGGTGGGGAGTGCCTCCAGTTGCTGCAAATATTAACAACGAAATCACCTTCAAAGCATTTATGAACTCTAACAGTTTAGATTATTTATCTAGCATGAGATCATATTGTATACTGTATTTAAGTATGGAACGAGTAGGGGAAATTGAAGAAGAACCAAGGCCACAAAATGACAATCACATACCTGAAGATGGAGAAACAATACCTCCATTTAGGTCTTCTAATGGAAGTAATCTAATCTCCCCGCGCCCCTCCCCTCTCAACATAATTTTAGAACATTAGACAATTTCAGTACACCAGTAGAAACACATCAGACTGTGGACATACACCAGTGCAAAATAAAGAGCAACCTTTATTGCACCAGCATATAGATTCTCCTATTGTTAAGCACGGGCAACATGTCTATGAAAATGATATTACCACCATGGAAAGTGGTATTTCTCTGCCCTGCCACAATGTTATACAACCACCAGAGTATGATACTTGTGAACCGGACTTCGTTGGCATAGATTTTGGTGTTAAAGGAAATTTAGAAACGTTGCCGATGAAGAAGAAATTAAAGTACCAAACACTTGTTCAATATACTATATGTTCAATTTTATTTTTATTTGTCAATAGTTCTTTTTTATATATTGTTATGTTACTGTCTTTTTTGTTTCCTTATCTCGTTTCATGTTTGTATTATATTCATGGTAGTAAAGGAAAATATGCAATGTTCAATTATGAGAATAAATATGGATTAATAAAAAAAAAGTATACATACAATGATCCTATGATAACTGACCCCTCCACAAATCTACAGCAACTCAAGCCTCATTAAGGGTCCATCCTCAAGGCCAAAATCAAATGCACAATCTATTGACAAGTAATGTATAAACATACACAAGAAAATCCCATAATCGGCTAAACTTGGAGCTTAATAAGGGATACTATGAACTGGATAGATGTACGTGAATGTAGAAAGATCCATGCGATACTTGTAAAAGCCTGAATACTAAAGCATGTATGGGAATATGACACATAGCGGCGTCATACCATCTACCATCTGATCATAGCCATGGACTCCTGGTGCTAAGTTATACACCATGATCTGCCTGAATTGTAGATCAACAGCTGATGCTACCCATTAATCATCTAGCACATTAACAAGAATGTATACGATATCAACAAATCTCTAATCCCTCTGGAGTGAACCCCTTATCCCCAACACGTAGCCCTTTAAGTCAGTGTTGGCATAGAACTATCCTAGATCAAGCTCTTTCTTCTTGTAACCATTCCATGTCACATGCAATGTCGTCTACAATAGTATAACAAGTACATGTCAGCGGGTAAATGCACAAAATATGTACAAAAGAAAAACATAAATGAATTGTAAATTTAGGGTACTGACATATAAATGTAGTGATGTGACTGTCCAGTTTTGTGTTACCATGCCCCTCAGCACCATCTATCGATGGGTTAACAAGTCCATGTACTTAGTGATATGCTGCACCAAAACATTTGCTTAGATTTAGGGACTATCCAATTACAAAGAAATGTCAAGTGCTAAGCAATATTAAACAGTAAAATGAGTTTAGGCAAATGGAATATCATATACTCCATCATCCAGCCAACTGCTTGATGTAAGAACAACCTTAATCCGCTTGGGGGTGACTGTAACAGTCTCGCCCTCAATCTCTACACCTGGAGTAGCTAACCACTATTGAAAGCTAATGTATAACTCATCGGGGACAGGTGCATGAGGCTTAAACTCATATCCGATCTCGTACTATGCTTGCGCCCTCACAGTTAATGTACTGAATGGGTTAACATACGGACTACAAAATGCATGCCCTCTCTTGTAAGTTCGACTGAATTGACTTTGCGGATCTATAAGAGGTGGGATGAAAAGGACTTTAACACTTGTTTCACCCTGATTGCCGATAGTAGTGTCCTGCAATGCAACCAAACCATTGTTCAATAACATTGTCCCTTCACAGGTACACGAACTTAAACTGGCGTAAAATAATAAAATAACAACAACTGCACCCTCTCTGTTTGCTTTTGGTTTAATCGAAAAGGTCCACGAAACTCATCCATAAAGCTTAAAAAGGCTTCAGTTTGATGGTACAAAGCTTCGGTATGATGGCACAAAGCTTCGTCATGGTTTCGACTGGTCACATCCTGCCTATCTCGAAATACCTTGAATTCATTGCACAATTCTCGAATATCATGTGAAATGGTAGTTAGAAGTGACGTTGGAGTAGGTGTATTACCCTCAGAGACCTCTATCATCAATGGAATATGCTCATGCTTGCTATGGGACGACCGTTTTTCCTAAAAATGTATCACAAATATAATAAACTTAGTTTTGAGATACAAATTTTGTATGTTATCCTTATTAGTCAAAAAGAAGAGAAACTTAGTAAAAAGCACGTAGATGTATTGCTATACCTTCTTAGGCTTTTTCAGAATCATTGGTGTGTCTTGCGAAGTTGGTGATACAGGAGGAATTCATTGTGAATCATGTTTGCTTGGATATTCATAGACACATAACCTCTGTACTAACCCTCTAGAGGCCCGACATTATCAAAAGGATGTTGCGCATAAGATAGCATCAACTCCTTCTCTGTAGGTGTTAAAAATGGTATCACTGGAGGTTACTATTTAAGAAAAAAAGACAAAACTATATATTAGTCATACAATACAAAAATGAAATAATACCGGCTGATTGTCAATTATTATATAAAACTTTGTTTACTATCTGAGCTTTAAAAATCGTGTCATGCAACATTTTTTATCTGACATTTTTTGCCTGAGATTGTCATTGTAACATCCGTGGCAAGTGATTGTTCATACGTCATCCAAACACAGAGTTTGCCGACAAGACAACTTCATAAATCCACACTTGTTGGAAAATCACATGAGTTTAGCGTAAACAAAGATAAAAAATATATTGATTTAATAACTCAAAGTGTTATTTCATACCTGAAATGCTATAGGAAATCTTTCAATATTATACTTATTAACATATTTTTTCCCTTTTGCCTTAGCCCTCATTTCCATAACTTTAAAGTGTGTGGCAACGCTTGGCAACACTTGACTCAATGAACAATACATATATTGCCAAACTACATAATCCCAAGGATATCGATTAAACTCGTTCAGGTCATCAATAATCTGTAGTATCCACATGTCTGACGAATATCTTGATCCCCTGCCAATAAGAATACGCTCTAGTAAGAAATATAGTGACAATTTCACTGTATCCATGTCATTGATTCTCGCCAAGTCTAACTCTGAGTAAACTTTGTAAATAGTATCTGCAGTGTGACCATCCTTCCCACCAAAATACATGTCTCTTAGCCGAGTACTCTTTACCTCAACATCCAGAAATTGCCCAAAATTCATGCCTGTCATTAACCCAAATTCTATAGCTGAAAACCTAGTCCACATATTCCCAATCTTAAACCATATCTCTTGCTTTGTATTGTCAACCTAAACCTCATGTAGCAGCATCTTATGAACTAGGTTCCCAGAAAATTTTAAACTAGCGGATATGTCTAAAAAATGGCCAAAGCATGTTTGCCTAAATAATAAGCATTGTCTAATTGTTAATTTGTCACATATAATCTTCAAATTATTTAATTGTGACAATGATGAGTACTCGGCTTCGAAATGCTCTTCTAGACTGAGCCTCAAATACCCCAACTCTACCATCGTCTTCTACAATGAAACAAATAATCAGTATAATATCTTAATACATTATACAATTTTAACATTTATTATTAAATCTAGCAAAACTTCAAATAAATTCAATTTAGATATAGGAACGTTCTGCCTCACTTGAGCGTGCAGCAAGACTGCATTCACATTCTACCCATTAGATGGACGAAGAGGGCAGAATCTGTCCCCCTCGTGAGTGCAGCCTTGTAGCACTCACAAGCAAAGTTTGCTCGTGAGGGCAGTCACAAGGGGGCAGAATTTACCCCCTCTCATAAGGACAAAGGGGGCAGAATCCACCCTCATCATGAGTGCGCAACAAGGCACTAATGACAGGGGCGAAATCTGCCCCCTCTTGAACAGATGATGGGTGCAGATTCTGCCCCTCTCCTTCATGAACGAAGAAAAAAAAAGTGCATACAATTTTCTCAAAATTAAAACTGATGAACCTGTAATTCAAGAACTTATGAGCAATGTTTGAACTTGAAGAAGATGAATGTTCTTTTCTTTGCTCGAGAGTTGAACGAAAACAAAACTAGTTGTAAGACTCTTTATTGTTAATAATTAAGGGTAATTTGATTTAAAAATTATAAAATTAGTTAATTTTAATTGAAAATTATAGAGGTAATTATTTTTAATTTTGGAAGGTAAATTGTGTCATCTTGGATTAAATCCCTAAAATTTATTCTTTAGTTTCAAGAGAAAAATGAGCATTATTTTGTACTTAAAATAGTACTTCTAAAAATCTGTCTTTTTCTTGCAAAAGTTGACTGTCACTATTTCAAACATAAAATCCCAAACCACCTCCCGAAGTGGAACAAGAAACAGCCATAAGCATTTGAATTAATTAGTTATCTACAGTGAAAAGCAGCTCCAGTACCCCTCATTCACTCACGCACTCACACCCGTCTCAGGCTCATTGAGAAGCCAACGGCAAAACAATTTCACAGTTGAAATTCAGCAACAACGCAACCAAACAAACCAACCTGAAGAAACAAGCAATATCGTCAACCCCTCGATGAATTATCCAAAACCCTAATTTTTTGCTTTTAAAAATTAGCATCATAAACCCTAATAAAGATTTATCAGAATGATTAATGGTTATGATCATGATTCAGCAGCAGAATTCCTCTGCACCGTCGCAACAGCCATGCAACAATACCACCGCCGCTTCCACCACGGGTAACAATTCCAGCCTTAGATCCCCTACGTCCACCCCCGCGCATGGACCCCGTCAAGCAATTCCAACCGCCGCCGATCATGTTATCGGTCCGGTGGTACCTATATCCGTTGAGCCCGCTGTGACGATGCTGCCGAGGGTGAGGTTGTCCGATATGGCGCCCTACGATGGGGCTCCTGGTGGGTCCTACCCGAGGGCCGTGGACGCTCTTTCGGGGTCGCTGATGAGGCATAATGCGGCGGTGATTGAATTGGGAAGTGAGGATGCGGCCATTTTGCGGTGTGGGCTTGAAGCGGCTCGATTGTACTTCAGAACTAAATCCCAGACTGTTGGTAAGGGAAGCCGCGGGCTTTATATCTACAGAGCAGGAAGGTACTTCTTTGCATGTCGTAATCCTTTTTGTGCGAATTTCAGTTTATGCTGCTATTTTTTTTCGAATTTTTAATGAATTAAATTCTGTGGGGAGAGAGTTTCTTTATGTAAGATAATAGGGTATTCTTCAAACAATTTAGTGGAATTTGGGGAGGTTTTTGGAATTAGTTGCTTGATACTGCAGTTGATGAAATGTTTTTACTATGCATTTGTTGCATATCAATAAATAGAGGTAGAAAGTAGAAGAGGAAACAATAATAAATGATTCCCCTTCAAGGGGATCAGATTTCCAACTGTCACTTTGAGGGTGATTAGCATCCAAGAAAACAATTGTCCTCCTTTTATTTGCTATTTTAATTTATGTTAAGTCAGCATGAATAGAGAGGTTAGAGAGGTTGTAGAGTACTGCTAAGAATGCAAGAGTTCCTAAAGCCAGAAGTTTATTGTCAGTGTAGTAAGAAAAAGAAAGCACTTTGAATGGGGTTCCTTTCCATTCAACAGTGTACTTATAGATTGTTGTCGCAAAGAAAATTTTAATACAGTTTATAGCACCCTTCAAAAACTCCCTCTATGTTTTTATCTGGGTGGCAAGTTGCAAAGCAAACTGATTCCTAATTTCTTTTATGCATTGTTGGAGCATTTTTTCTGATGGAGTACACAGTTGTCATTAGTTTTTGATCACTTCCCATTGATGTTGAATTTTTAAGTCTTGGGTTGTTAAATTTTCCTTTGTTTAAAAAATATATGTTACTAAAGTTGAAAGGTTATATTAATTAAGTGCAAGGGGGTGTTTTATTGTTGACTCACAAGGACACCTAGTTTTGTTCGACTGAGTTAGCTGACTGTCTAGGAGGACCTCGAGAAATGGAATGGAAAATAGAGTGTACAAATAAAATTCTTTGATGGAATTTGGGAAATTTGATACACTAGAATTTTTAAGAGGATTGTTTGTGTTGACTTTTTATATGCAAAGTCATGCAGAACTATGGTCTACTTGTTTTTATCGTGTTGGATACAAAATGTCTGTAATCATACCCACTCTTGAATGTTCTGAAGATGATTATGCTGAAATAGCTTCCAACATTGTTGATCTTCTTCATAATTCTCTTCAATTTGAGACACTTGATTTAGGTATGAGGGTGCATTAATTGGGTTCTCTTCTAAATTCAACTCAAGTTTCTCTTGCACAAATTTCGTCTTTTAATACCATGGACTTTGAGCTGTCTGGTTGTTTAAGAGCAGCCAAGATATTTTGTTATACCAGTTGCTTGTAATTTTCTATTAAATGGTCTTAATATATTATGTCTTGAGCATAATTTTGGTCTCTTCTTTGACCAAAATTTTAACAAATGCAAGCCTGTATTGTGACAGGGCATTGGAAGATTGGGACTCGTCTCCCCCATGCATGGCGGACATTTTCAGGTGCATGGGGAAGGCAGCTCGTGCAGCTTTGTTTGCGATAGCAAGACATCTCCGTTTGCGAAGCGAGTATGGTCGTGATGGTTCTTTATTCTGGATTCACTGGCTCTTTTTCTTCATTTCAATAATATCTGAATTCTACCTATAATTCATGGTGCAGTGTTTTTAATCATTTACTTGATGATACACCATTGCCTGCTAATGAAGTGTCTTCATCGGTGCTTGTTGCAACTTACTCTCACTCGCTGTTGCAAAATGGGAAAGGGGCCATTGGGGCAGGGAAACCAGCAGTAAATGGTGAAGTTGAGAAAGGACTATTAACACTGATTTCCTCGGACAGTCCTGGTCTGCAGGTGTTTAGAATTTGAAAATAAATCTGATTTTAATGAGTGTTGCTTTCTCAGACTTTGGGATAATTGGTTGCTAATATCAAGTGCTTAGCTGGTTTCAAAATGCTCTTTCTTTTTCTCCTCAAAATCCGAACTTTTACGTTTTTGTAAAGAGTTGATTCAGGTTATTTATTTGGGATATTTTGATGGTGTATCTCTTTACATCTGTATATTGTTTCTTCCATAGGTTTGTGACCCCAATGGTCGCTGGTACCCGGCAGATGGTGGTTCATCTCCTGGGGAACTCTTACTTATTACAGGCAAGGCACTTAGCCATGCCACTGCTGGCCTTCGTCCTGCTGCTTTATATAGGGCTGCTCCAGATATTCCATGCTCTAATAGCGGGGGGAGGTATAATTAATAGAGTTTAAGTGGTTTTCATGAATCATGTACCTTTGAAGATAGGTTTTGTGATTGAACTTCTGCTTCACATTAAATTATCCTATAGAGTGTTGTGATTGCAGGACATCACTGGCATTTAGGCTCATGCCACAGGGTAATGCTATATTAGACTGTTCACCAATTGCAGCTGCTGGCCATGTCATTCCCCAGAGTTATGTACCAATATCTGTAAGCCAGTTTATGGATGACCTTTCCGCTGAGGAAGATGGATTGTGTACTCGTTCTGATAATACTTATGTAAGTTCTATCTTGCAGTTCCCAACAAACTGAACATGAAAGGTTTAAATAGAAATGAAAGAGTCGCAGTACATTATTTTTGAATTTAGATATTGTCAGTATGGCTAGTATTAAGTTTTGTGGTTTATGACTTATGTGAAGTGTTAGAATTGGGATTATGGTGATTTGGATAATTTAACCATTCAAGACATAAGTTAATTTCTATTGTTAATTAAAGTAGTGTGTGAGCTTAATGCTATCCATGATAAACATTCGGGATTTAATGATTTGACTTGTGTTTTACTTGGTCAATTTTCTTCACCTTGTTAGTTGTCATGAAGTTGTAAAGTGATTGAAGGTGAAAATTTCTCTTAGAGGGACATTGGAACTTATTTACTGCATCTTTAATTGCTATCCTCATGTTACACAACTTTCTTGCTGAAGATTGTTTTTGTTAAACTTAATTTGTAACTTCTACATTCCGTACATAGTTTATTTGTTACATTTTAAATTGCAATTTGGAACATGCATTTGATTACATTAATGTGATCACAGGTATCCCAAAACAATTTGAATAAGGAACCTTCATTAAGAAGCGTTCTCTCAGATTCCTTATCGTGAGTTCATTCTTTCTCTATGCTCTTTCTCCAATCTCCCAACAGTAATGTTAAGCTACTGTTATTGTTTCAAGCATGTGCATATGTTTTCATAGTTAAACATGAATATGAGGTATTAAAACAGTTTTGCAAGAAGAATCATTGCATTGCATGATTCATAATTATTAATAATCGGCTCAAATCTATTAAATCATCCAGGCTTGTAAGATTAAGAATATATATGGAGATTTAACTATCTAAGAACATTAGTATTCCTAAATGTCAAAGAAAGGGAATTTTTATCAACAATACTTGAATTAATTAAAGATCATATTAGAGATCTAATGACTCGTTATGGACACAAATATGTCATGGACTAGAAGCTACAGACCATTTCAGCCAAAAATTGAATTACTAGCATATCCTATTAATAATACTTCATAAAACCATAAAATGTAACGGAAGGTAACTTAGCAAACTAATGGTTCCTGTTTTCTACACCAAAAGGATGTTTTTGTTGTTCTCCAGGCCAACAATTTGGATCTTAGCTTCATAGAGGATACAACTCTCCCAGAATCTTGAGAACACCCTTAATTATGCATTAAGATGCCACAGAAATTTTGTGGGATAAATATATTCCAATATCTATTTGTGAATTTTTATCATGAATTTGTACAGTATAGTTGTGCCCTGCCACTGTGTATTAACTGTTATTTTGTATTTCGGTTTATTTTAATTTAGAAAATCTTTTCGTTATGCTTGTAAAACGGGCTTGATACCTCATTTTTCTTTTTAAATAGCTGGTTGATATTGTAATGGTTTATACGCAGTTCTAAATGAAACTCTTTTCTTGAATTTGTTGATGTTAGTGGTGCATTCCTTGAAGATGCCATGGTTGTTTCATGTGGACATTCATTTGGTGGTCTCATGCTGAGAAAAGTCATTGAAACAGTAAGTAGGACCATCTCTCATTGTCGTGATTATGCCTGTATTTAAGTGATTGCTATGAAGATGTCTACTGCATATGTGAGATAACAGTTCTA
Organism: Melia azedarach; assembly: GCA_028052125.1. Classification (NCBI taxonomy): domain Eukaryota; kingdom Viridiplantae; phylum Streptophyta; class Magnoliopsida; order Sapindales; family Meliaceae; genus Melia; species Melia azedarach. The sequence continues at coordinate 7,253,961 of CM051402.1, read as the reverse complement.
GATTTTTCACTGTGTGCAAAGGATGACTCATTTTGTAGATTGTAGCAATTTTGCTAAGTTAAACGACCCTTAGTTTTCCATTGAAATTACGTACTCCTTGATTTAGATCCAATAAAAGGTATAATGATCATCTTCAAAAACAGTATTAACAATTGAACCTGCAACTGTTTACTAGAAGAGATTGGAATTGTTAATAACATTTGGGTTAACCATAATAGCATATCGCATACACAACTTGGTTATTATTAGTAAAAGGGGAAAAAAAAAAGAAAAAAGAAAAAGAACATACATGCCTTGGAGTTTTGTGCTGTTTGTTTGACCAATTGATTGTTATTTATGAATGGGATTCAAAGTCTGTTTGTTTGACCAATTGATTATTATTTATGAATGGGTTTCAAAGTTATGTACTGTAACAAGAATAACTGTGTTAATTGAAGAACTTGGAAAATTAGAACACTGAATTTTACCGAAGACGTAACCAGAAATAAATTGTGAGCATGTTTTTTTTATAGTTAAATTGTCCTTAACAATTTTGACAATAAAAAAAGGGAAATAACCAATAATGCCCCTATTTGATAAGTAAAATTCAAAAATGCCACTGTCACTAATTTTCAATCAAAATTGCTCCTTTATTTCCCAAACTGACGAAATAGCCCTCATGCCCCTTTTTTTTTTACTTAACTAGAAATCCATGCTTTACTCGAAACTTAAATTTTATCTTAACTCGAAAGTGTAATTTCAACCTAACTCGAAAGTGTATTTTGAACTTAACTCGAAACTATAGGTTTTACTTTAACTAGAAAGTGCATTACTCGAAACTATAAGTATTACCTTTAACTCGAAAGTACATTTAAAACGTGACTAGATAGTGTACTTTCGAGTCACCTTACAAATACACTTTCGAGTCACTTTATAAATACACTTTTGAGTATAACTTAACTCGAAAGTACTAAGGGTTGGTCAAATAAAATTCGGTAAGGGGCATGAGGGCAATTCTGTCCGAAAGAGTAAAAAAATGGCATTTTTGATTGAAAATTTATTGAGGGGGTATTTTTGAATTTTTATTATAAAATAAGGGCATTTTTGATTATTTCCCATAAAAAAATGAATAAAAACTATAAAAAATCTAGTGAGAAGTTTTTTTCTTAATAGACATGAGTCAAAACCATAAGCAGTAAACAAAAATAAAAAATGGTTCAATTATACCACTCAAAATATTTGTCTACGTCTAATAATAATTAATTCTAGCAAAATTAAAAAAAAGAATGGTTCAATTATTTTACCACTCAAAATATCTATATACTTCTAATAGTAACTGATTCTAGTAAATCTAGAAAAATAAAATAAAATGGACAATTCAATTATATATGCTAGAAAAAATAAAAATATATTATATTGAACTTCACTAGAATGTTAAACTAAGTACATAAATAGGCTAAAATAATAAAGCAACCTAAACTAGGAATATTAAACAAATTAGACAAAGATACCTTTTGAACTAGAAATATATTTAAGAAAACTAAACCTAGTGAAATTAATTAAGTTTAAATTTAATTTTAACACTGCCCCTCAAATTCAAGATGGTGGAGCAAAGCTTGAGTTAGGAAGAGATCAGAGAATCCCATAACATTTGGGGATAAACCCAAGTAGTAGTGCCTTCAAGAGGTGAGCAATAGTAGTAGTGCTTTTCAAAAGCTAAGCACTAGTAGTAGTAGTGCATTCCAAAGGTGAGCAGTAGTAATAGTGCCTTTTAGAGGCGAGCAATAGTAATAATATCTTCCAGATGTGAGCAGTAGTAATAGTAGTGCCTTCTATAGGCAAACATAGTACTGGTGCCTTCCAAAGGCAAACATTAGTAATAATGCCTTCCAAAGGAAAGAGGAATGGGAGATGAAGGAACAAACATATTAGGAAGATCGTGAACAGTACCTTGCTGCAGTGCCGTGAATAGCCTGGTGCTACTTACGAATAGCTACTGCTCATGAACAGTAGCCATGGATTGAATTAAGGTTTCCAATTTTTTTTTTTTCAAAAGACTAAATTATGTTCAGGAACTACCTTTTTAGGACAACAAATTATCGCTACTAAAAATACTCTAATATAACTTGCAAACTTATGATCTAACCCGCTCTGATACTATATTAGAATAAGAAATATATTACATTTGAATCTCACTTAATGTTGAATAAGTACATAAACAAGCTAAAATAATAAAGAAGCATAAATACTAAACAAACTAGACAAAGATTAATACTACTTGAAACTAGAAATATTCTTAATAAAACTATACCTAGTGAAATTAAATAAGTTTAATTTTAAGTTTAATAATATACAAATAAGAACAAGTATCGAACATTATTTTTTTTTTCCAAATAAAGTACATATTAAGAGACCCTCAAAGTTGAACCTAATTTATGTGAGAGATTGCAGACACTTTTACATTGTGATTGTTGTAGTATACTATTATTCAGTCTGAAGGCAACTGTGCCACACAATGGGGTAACCCTACTCCAGTTCATTAACACCTCAACCAATTGAAAAAAGCAATTGATGTATAAATCCCAAGGCTCTTCACTCGTTTCTTGTCCAAAAACACTTTCCAAAGTAGCCATCTGTAAAGTGTAGGAAACAGCTCATGAAAAGGAACATCCCAAACTAAACATCCTCCCAAAACTGAATCTTCTGTTGGTTTCCCACCTTAAATCTTGCACCGACACGAAAGGAAGGATACCTCAAACACTTAAAGAGTTCCAGTTAGACATATTGATTAAACTGAAAACTGTCTAAGGCATTGTTTTGAAGTGTAATGTTCCGAAGTTATGTACAACTGCTCAATGGTCCTCTTTGTAAAGAGGTCCTTTAAAGCAGCTTTGTTATTCACCTATTCTGAATTGAAGAACCCTGCACTAGTTTATTCTGGATAAATTTATCTTATCTGTTAAACAAATTGATCCTGGAAGAACAACAATGGGATTGGCAACAAACATGAGACCTATCAATTCACTCATCTATTCACTTACCCTCATTGCCAGGTACAAACTGATGTAGTTTCCCAAGAGCTTTGTATTAAATCATAGCTTCTTTCGCTTGAATTGTACTATTTTGCATCAAGCTTATAGACAAACAGAAGGTTGTTGAGCTCACAAATAATTAACCTTGTTGCTGTCTTATGTTCAAGTCTAACTTGAATAGACTTGTAGAAAAAAGCAAAAGGATGATGCAAGCCAAGTTGAAACTTGTGGTGGGTTTTAAAAATCACAATTTCTTTGAAATTCAGAAACAACAATGTGTTTGATTTGAGATGATGGCAAAACCAGCAAAGTTATTTGTATCCGAAATAATTGAATATGCTGACATTTCTTTTTAGGGTGAATGCATTTGTTACTGAGGAAGCCAAGATTCTATTCTCACTGTTTTAGTTCTGGTAGGCTGGATTGGAGGTTTCTGCTCTAAGCTGTCAATTTTATGAAATTTGTCTATTCTGAGAAAGGACTGCTACTCGATGGATTTTATGATTTTTATTATGCCCTCTAGATGGGATAAGACAAGACTTATAGCTACAATTATTGTTTTCATCACAGTCAAGATGTACCCTATGCAATGCAGAAATTGAGACTGGGTCTTTGGTCCCAAATCTTGGTACATTCTGTTCACTTAATTTATTCTTTGGCTTTTGATACCCAGCCTTTATTCCATTTTGCTTTTCTTATTCATTTGATTCGCCATCTATTTCTTTCCACAGCCCTTAGAGCAGCCGCTGCAGCTGTCAAGCAAGAGGATGATCGGAGGCTATTCCATAATGCCGCTCTACGTAAGCGCCGGAAAGAAATGGGTGATCAAATGGATCCAATAAGAAGATCAAATAGGGTATGCCTTGATGAAGTGCCTGATATTTCATTTTCTTGGTGCTTTTTGGATTTTGGGTTGTGCATATAGCCTTATGAACATACTTTTAACATGTAAAGAAATTAGATGCTTTGAGGTACAAGTATAGAAACAAATATATTTAGCTTGTTATTGTGAAATATTGAGAACAATTTTGTGATTGTGTTATGGTCTGATCGCTGGTCTACGGTCTAGTTTTTAGACTTGTTTTATGTTCATAGTGTTCGGAAGGAATTAGTAATAACCTATGGTGTGACTGTTACAGTATAGTTGGTGGATGTTAGAAGGCCGCTGCATTTTTGGTTTATGTTCTTGAACTTAAGTTCATGCGTATGCATTTTAGCGTATGCCTGGATGGCCTTAATGTTTTTTCCGCATAAATTTGCATCTTCAAGTATTGTTTTAAGTAATTTTTGGTTGCATAGGCTTATGTCATTGTTCAGCCAAATCAATGTTGGAATTCTATTCCACATATTAAAAGCTTTTTTTGAGAGATATGTGCAAGCAAAAAATTCTGTAATAAATTGGTAATGCTTTGAAAAATAATGCAGATCTTTGTGAAATGTACTCAAGAGTTTGAAAGAAACTTCTTTTTGTTATTCTTTTGCTTGTTTGATAGTGAAATGTACTCAAGAGTTTGAAAGAAACTTCTTTTTGTTATTCTTTTGCTTGTTTGATAGTTTTGATTAAACTACTGCCATGCGCTAATCTTTTCATCAAATTGTACTGAATATATGTTACTTGTGCCAAGGAAAATGGAGATGCTGCTGCTGACGATGTGTTACATAAGGGGGTACAATATCCATTTTCCGTTAATGAGAAAGTCCTGATTAAGGTGAGTATTTTGCTTTCTTTGACACTATTGGTGCAACCACAAGTGCTTCTCCTCATTTGGATAAGAGTTTGTAAGAGCAAACTGAACTTCACAGGGAAATAGGAGGACACCAGAAAAGTTTGTCGGGAAGGAAGCTGTCATTACATCTCAATGTCTGAATGGCTGGTAAGTGGGGTGAATCAAAATTTCTACTCACATTCACTGCTATTTATAGGTTTCAATTATAGATAAAGATGTCTTCTGAGACAGTTTTAACAGCAAAACTCCAGTACGTAATTCTAGGAGTTATCTGCATGGAATGTGCTAATCAATGTAGTTGTATGCGTAGCATCAGCGTTTATTTCTTAAAAACATGCAAATCTTTTCTCATTTTGTAGGTACTTGCTTAAGATTATTGGAACCGGTGAGAATGTTCGGCTGCAATACCGTTCTCTTAGAAAGATCTTGAACTCTCAGGCCACTATTGAAGACAGTTGCCCCTCACATCCAATTCAGAACAACAGCTCCTGAGTTTATATTTGTTGGGAGTTGGTATCGATTCATTTCACATCCATAGGACATAAATAATTAGCCATATGTCACCTTTATCACTCTTCTCTTCCTCCCTACCAAGAGACTGTGATGAAGGTTCCTTGTATCTTACAGTGTTTCATATTTGAATGTTGTTTATGTTAGTCAGATTAAAAGAAGAAAAGAGGTAGGTTATTTGGGTTGAAGCCCATTCAGAAGCTTGTAAAGAAAAATGTCTTCAGAGTGTAACAAAATATGAGGTAAATGTTGACCATATCAATCAATCAATCATGTATAATTTTGTTTTCTTTTTCTATATACAATGGGGTTGACTACAATACATCAATGTAAAATTTATACTTATACACCCTTTCTTTTTGTATTTTACGTTATATGTTTCAACTTTTATATTAGATGTTTGGATTTTTGAAGCCTTAAAATTTATTTTAAATTTCAAGCTTTACATTAAAGTATTAAGTTTTATGTACATTGTTTTAAATTTTATTTCGAAAAAAAAAAGATGTAACAATACATTCAAAACGAACTCATATATTACTATATCTTAGAGTGATATCGTATAAATACAGTCTAAAGGTGAATTTTATAAAAGGAAAAATGTTTGATTCTCTTCTACTGTTTGACTCAATGTCTCTATTCTCTTTAATTTAATCACTAACCAGTTCTTTACAATTGCAAAATTATATGCTTTTAAAGAGAATCGAACCTCAAACTTATATAAAAAATATCAATACATTCACCATTGTGTCACTTCAACTTTGCTAATTAATATTCTGACCATTTATAAATAATCATGTTTAAAAATAATTTTAAAATAAAATATTTAATAATTTAAAAATTATTTTATAATAATTAAAATTTTAAAAATTATTTAAAATAATTGTTAAAAATAAATCTAAATTATCATAATTTTTTGAAGTATTAATATCGATAATAATAATTGTATATTCAAATTAAAATAATAATAAATTATTTATTTAGATTTTTTTATTTTTTATGTAATTAGTTTAAAGTTAATAACTTTAAATTGAAATATTTTAAAATTTTAATCATTATAAAATAAAATTCAAATTATTAAATATTTTATTTTATAAATATTTTTATTTTTGATAATTATTGTATTTTGATATGATTATTTATAAATGGTAGAAGTATTTTTTAATAAAGTTGAAGTGCTGCGATAATGAATGTATTGACATTTTTTATATAAATCTAAAGTTCAATTCTCATTAAAAGAATATAATTTTATAATTGTAAAAAATCAGTTATTGTTCAAATTATTGGTTCGGTTTATGTTTAAAATATTTAAATAATTGAAGGGTAAAACCGAAAAATCATGAAAGTTAGAAGGGGCAGGGGTATCGGGCCAAATAGTAAGGGGAATCAGGCATTTTCCCATTTATAAACAATCATATTAGAAAATTATTTAAAATAGCCTTAATTAGCTTTCGGTTTACATAAACAATCACTTGTAAAAAAAAATTTCCAACCTAATCCAAGATGCATTTTTTACTAAATTACCCTCAATAGCTTATTTCAATTTTATTTTTTTATAAAAGTCTATTTTCTTTTACTTTTCCTTATTACTCTAGACTTCAAAACTCTTCCAAACTCAAACTCTCTTATTTTAAAATTATTCTTCTCCTAAAAATTACCTCTCTTGCTAACAGTGGCAACAAACGAATGAGACAATAACGGTGTAGTTTTTACGATGAAGTCTTGGTGACGTATATTAAGTGATTTATTTTATTATTGATAAGTGAGCATTTCACTCACGTATTTATTACTTTTAAGCTTATAGATGTTTGCAAATTCTCAAGCTTTCGTGTTATTTTGATGAAATTCTTTATTTCTGTATAAAATTGAAGAAATCACAATCAAAGTAATAAGTGGCACAAAAATAGGACAGAAAGCACAAGTCATTATAAAACGGGACCAAAATGCAAGGAAATTAAGGGCCTAAATGCAAGAACTAAAGCTTCAAAGGACTGAAATATAATTTATGAAGAATTAGGAATGTAATTAAAAAAATTTAAAGGACTTAATTGAAATAATACAAAATTGGTGCATGGCTTGCCCGCGCCCCATATACTATCTCACTCTCTTTGAGTGAGGCAGAAAGTATGGTGTGGCCACGCCAAGCTTAGCGGTGCCATGGCATGAGGCTATCTTCAAGATAGAAGTAAGGGAGTTGCTGTGTGCCACAACTGACTGATATCAGTCGAAATTCTGTCCTTGGATCAGCTTTTTTGATCGCTAGATTTAGGTGTTCCTAAGTTTTCTTATTTTTGGAACATCAATCACCGTATAAAAGGAGAATAGAGAGAGTATTTTCTAGAGAGAGGAGGAGAAGAATCAATCAAGCTTAAAAACCTTTGGAAGAAGACTCAAAGAGAGTATTTGTGTTTGATTGTTGATATGTTAAACTAAATTTTTCATATTCTAGGATTTTGATATAGCCTAATTCTACCATGTTTTTGACTAATGAATGAATTTATTATTGTTATTAATTTTTAATCACTTGGATTTTTCTTACACTTATTGTTAATGATTTATTGCATAGTAAATGATTTGATTAAACATGGATGGAATAGTATTAGTGATAGTCTAATTTATCAATAAGATTAGAAAAACTCAGTTTAGTGTAATTGGAGTTCGGGAGAACGTCAATGACTAGACAATCACGTTAACACTTGGGATTTAATAAATCGGGAGGTGAATTAATTATTGAGAGTTAATAATAGGTTAGACTATAAAATCGTATAGTTAATTGAATCAGATAAGGATATCGATTGGTTTAACTAAACGTAAACTCAGTTTGGTACTCAGGAGAGGGAATGGAGTTATTTAGAACTTTGGTTAGTGTATTAAAAATAAAAACTTAGCAAATTTCGAATTAAGAGAAACATGGTAATAATTAGGTGAAATCAAAATCCTTGGACCATTTTCATATTAGTTTCTGCACATACTCTCTCTGTATTAGTTCAAGTTGTTAGCTTTTTATTTTTGTTAATCGATTTAGTTGCTCTTGTGTAATTTTTCTTCATATTTTCTTGCTCTTACAATTTTTAAGTACCTAGATAAAGTTAACCTACCATAATCATAATACTTAATTTAAAAATTTGAAACTTCGTCCTTGTGGGTACGACAACCCTTTCTTTCCACTTACTACTTATACGAACCTGTACACTTGCAGGTTATATGGGCGCGTATCAAGTTTTTAGCGCTGTTGTCGAGGACTAAGAATTTTTTAGTTTTTATTAATATTGCAATTACGTGGTTTGATTTAATTTAGGCTTTTTATTTTTCTTTCATTTGATTTTTGTGCTATTTTAAAGTTATGCAGTTGTATGCAAAGAGCGAGATGCCTTGAACTTGTTGCATTTGTTCTGGAGATTGAATGGATTTTTCGCTGATTGAGAAGAGAAAGAAGGAATAGAACAAGAAACATGGCAGAGGAAAGAGATCAAAATTCTCTACCACCATAGCCTCAACAACAACCAGGAACACTCCGATATTACTTTTGGCCAGTAGTTAATGATAACTATTCAGGGATTCGACGGTAAGCAATCAACACCAACAATTTTCAGCTTAAATCGGCATTGATAAATGGTTCAACAAAATCAATATAGGGGTTTATCTCATGAAGACCCCAATATTCATTTGGCTATGTTTTAGAGGTGTGTGACACCATTAAGATGAACATAGTAGATAAAGACTTAATTCGAAAGAGGTTGTTTTCGTTTTCATCGACGGATAAGGCTCTAGGTTGGTTGCAATCCTTACAACTGGGTAGCATCAACACATAGGAAAAGTTAGCTTAGAAATTTCTTACAAAGTTCTTCCCACCATCGAAGACTTCACAATTGAGGGGAGAAATCGCTTAGTTTAGGCAACTGAATTTTGAGTTATTGTATGAGTCTTGGGTGCAGTTTAAGGACTTAATCTGGAAGTATCCTCAGCATGAGTACCAAGATTGGTTCTAAATCCAAGTCTTCTACGATGGATTGATTAGGAAAACACGAACAATTGTACATGTGGCAGTTGGTGGCAGTTTGTTGTCCAAGATGGCTGAAGAAGCTTGTGCTTTATTCGTAGAGATGGCATGCAATAGCTACCAATGGCCTAGTGAGCGAACAATTGTGAAAGAGATCTGCAAAAGTTCATGAGGTAGATCAATTGGCAGCAGTTTCAGCCCAAATCAAGAACCTTACCACAAGGGATGCATTCTTCAAGTTAAGAGAAAGCAATGGTTTGGCATATATTGATGAAGGTTTAGAAGAAGAGCAATGTCAAATATTAATAACCAAAACCAAAACTTCAAGCCAAGCAACAAATTACCAACTCACTATTATCTCATACTCTTGAATTATAAGAATTTCTCCTATGGAAATAAGATGAATGTTTTGCAACCGCATCATCCATCGGGTTTTCAAGAACTAATGGCAGAAAACAAACCATCCATGGAAGATTGTTTTGGGACATTTATTGTGGAAACAAGAAATTTGCTCAACAAAGATGAAGCTTGACTTGATAATATTAAGATACATTGCACAAACATAAGTGCCACAATGAAGTCGTTGGAAACACAAATTACCCAACTAGCCAATTCAATTAAAAGGCAGTCATCGGGGAAGTTTCCTAGTGACACGGAGCTGAATCCTAAAGATTAATGCACGACAATCACTTTTAAAAGTGAAAGGGAGTTAAAGCCACCTAAGCTTAAGAAGAATGAAGCTAAACAATATAAGATGAAGAAGAGTGAAGTGAGTGGTAAGGAAGTTAAAGTTAAAGTACCAAATGAAGTGTCTAAACCACATAGGATTTCATTTTCGGATAATCCCCCAATAATTACACCATCATTGTCCTTTCCTCGAAGATTCTAAAAGAAGAAGCTCAACGCTTAGTTCTCCAAATTCCTATAGATGTTTAAAAAGATCATATCAACATTTCATCTGCCAATGCATTGGAGCAAATGCCTAATTATACAAAGTTTATGAAGGAAGTGATATCAAAAAAGAGACTTTTGGAAGAATTTAAGATTGTCAAGCTAATGGAGGAGTGTAGTTCAATCCTTCAAAGAAAGTTACCGAAAAAAAAAAAGGATCTAAGTAGCTTCACTATTCCATGCACCATTAGAAATTCAAACTTTGAGAAGGCATTGTGCGACTTAGGAGCAAGTATACATTTGATGCCGCTTTCGGTATTTTGGAAGTTAGACTTAGGAGAAGTCAAACCGATAACTATTTCACTACAAATGGTGGATCGCTTACTCATTTATCCACGGGTTATTATAAAAGATGTGTTGTAAAGATGGATAAGTTCATTTTGCTGGTTGACTTTATGGTTTTAGATATGGAAGAGGATCATGAAGTTCCTACATACTTAGAAGAACATTCTCGACCATTAGTAAAGCCTTGATTGATATGCATAGCGAAGAGCTCACTCTATGAGTCAACGAAGAAGAGGTAAAATTCAACATTTAGAACACTTTGAAATATTCAGATGAGTTACATTCTTGCAACCGAATTGAATTAATTTCATAATGTATTAAAGATATGCTTTGTGTTGTGATGCCTAAAGATTCATTGGAAAAATGTCTTGTGAATTCTTTATCTAAAAGTGAAGTGTTGCATGATTTTAATCTTGATGATTGTGATGTTGATTGTCAAGATTTGATTGATGAAGTTTATGCATTAGAGACGTTACCGGTAGATGAAGTTAGGTGTGACACTTTGGTCGGAAGTGATTTGAAAAATAAAGTGGATGAATTTAAGAAAGTTGCAGAGGTTTCTCACAATGAGCTGGTGCTTAAAGAATTGCCGAAACATCTTAAATATGCCTTTTTTGGAAAAGAATTCCACATTTCAGTAATTATCTTGACATCTTTGAATCAAAATAAAAAAGCAAAATTGTTAAAAGTGTTGAAGAATCACAAGTCTACTTTATGGTGGCCTATTGCGGATATTAAGGGGATTAGTTCGGCCATTTGCATGCACAAAATTTTGATGGAAGAGAACTACAAACCAACCATTAAGCATCAACGCAAACTCAATTCGGCAATGAAAGAAGTAGTGCATGTGGAAGAATTAAAGTTGTTGAATGTCGGGATTATTTATGCTATTTTGGATAGCCTATGGATTAGTCTGATTCAAGTTGTGCCTAAGAAGAGAGGGATGATAGTTGTAAAGAATGATGACAATAAGCTAATTTCTATGAGAAAGTAACTAGTTAGCGTGTGTGTATTGATTACCGAAAGCTTAACAAAGCAACAAGGAAAGACCATTCCTTACATCCATTCGTTGATTAAATGTTAGATAAGTCGGTGGGGTATTGGTATTATTATTTTCTTGATGGGTATTCTGAAGAGAAAGTTTGGGGATTCAGTTAAGATTTCGTATTATATTTTCTGTTTTTAGTTGCACTTATCACGTTGAGTAGTTGCAAACATAAGCTAGTTTTTCTCATTCTGTTAAGTTGTAAAAAGCTATTTATAAAGCCTAAGACAGTTCAATAAATTATCTGCCTAGAATTATTGAGCACTTTTTTTCTTGTATTTTATTCTTAACATTCTGGTATTAGAGCCCCCACTGGGCCTGAGAAAATCAAAGCAGTAGTCTTTAAAGTTCTTGGAATAGCAGAGAAGATGACTATCGAAGGAAATTTTGTGCAGCCAGCCATCCCTCGCTTTGATGGTCACTATGACCATTGGAGGATGTTGATGGAAAATTTCCTGCGATCGAAAGAATATTGGGGGTTGGTAGAGACTGGCTATGTTGAGCCAGCGAGTGGATCGGTACAGACAGAAGCACAACAAAAGAGGCTAGATGAATTGAAGCTGAAAGATCTGAAAGTGAAAAATTATCTCTTTCAAGCCATAGATCGGACGATATTAGAGACTATTCTTGTGAAGGATACTTCCAAACAAATTTGAGAGTCTATGAAGAAGAAGTTTGAAGGGAGTGCTAAGGTCAAAAGGTCATATCTGCAAGCTCTCCGCAGAGAGTTTGAAACTCTAGAGATGAAGACTGGAGAAGGAGTCTCTGAGTATTTTTCAAGAGTGTTGTCAATGGCCAACAAGATGAGAACACATGGAGAACAAATGCAAGATGTCACAATAGTAGAGAAGATTCTCAGATCATTGAGTGAGAAGTTTAATTATGTTGTTTGCTCAATCGAGGAGTCCAAAGATATTGATCAACTCTCAATTGACGAACTACATAGTTCTCTAATTGTTCATGAACAAAAATTCCAGCGACATACAGGAGAAGAACAAGCACTCAAGATAACCCCTGAAGATAGGTTTGGTGCAAGAGGACGAGGTCGAGGTACATACAGAGGCAGAGGAAAAGGGAGAGGTAGCCAACCCTACAACGAAGCAACAGTAGAATGCTATAAGCGCCATAAGCTTGGACACTTTCAATCTAAATGTCCAAACTAGGATAAGGAAGCTAACTACGCTGAACTAGAAGAAAAAGAAGAAGAGATGCTACTCATGTCATATATGGAAATGAACGATTCTCGAAGGGGAAATGTCTGGTTCCTAGACTCTGGATGTAGCAACCACATGTGTAGTGATAAACGCTTATTCTGTGATTTGAATGAGGGCTTTAGGCAAAAGGTAAAGCTGAGAGATAACACAGGGATGGATGTGTTAGGAAAAGGCAATGTGAAACTAAAAGTAAATGACTTTACACATGTTGTTAGTGAAGTATTTTTTGTGCCTGAACTAAAGAACAACTTTTGACCATTGGTCAACTAAAAGAAAAAGGGTTGGCAATTCTCATTCAACATGGAATGCTCAAGATTTATCATTCAGAGAAAGGGCTCATATTACAGACTAAGATGACAGCAAATCGAATGTTTGTGTTACTAGCAAAATCACTACCACAAAAGCCAGCTTGTCTTTACACTTCCACACAGGATTTAACACACTTATGGCATTGTCGTTATGGACATTTGAGCTATAAAGGATTGACAACTCTCCAATTCAAAAAGATGGTGTATGGGATACCTCAGTTAAAGACTCTAGTAACAGTGTGTGCTACCTGTATGATTGGAAAGCAACACAGAGATCCGATCCCAAAGAAGAGCAATTGGAGGGCCACAGAGAAGCTTCAGCTTGTTCATGAAGATCTCTGTGGACCAATCTCTCCCATCTCCAACAGTAAGAAGAGGTACATTATATGCTTTATTGATGAATTTACTAGAAAAGCATGGACTTATTTTTTAGTAGAGAAATCTGAAGCATTAAGCATGTTCAAACATTTTAAGAGTTGTGTTGAGAAAGAAGTAGAAGGATATATTAAATGTTTAAGAACAGATCGAGAGGAAAGTTTACATCACTTGAATTCAATGAGTTTTGCATAGAGCATGGCATCAAAAGGCAATTGACTGCAGCGTATACTCTACAGCAGAACAGGGTAGTCGAAAGAAAAAATCGAACAATGATGAACATGGTTCGATGCATGCTCTCTGAAAGGAGGATCCCGAAAACCTTTTGGCCAGAGGCAGTAAATTGGACCGTACATGTTCTAAATCATAGTCCTACATTGGCTGTAAAGAATCAAACACCTGAGGAAGCCTGGAGTGGAAGAAAACCCTCAGTTGAGCATTTTAGAGTTTTCGGGTGTGTGGCACATGTGCATATTACTAATGTAAAAAGGAAAACGTTAGATGCAAAGAGCTTTACTTGTGTGTTATTAGGAGTAAGTGAAGAGTCTAAGGCATATAGACTCTATGATCCAGTTGCAAAGAAGGTTGTAGCTAGTAGGGATGTAGTGTTTGAGGAAGACAAGTCTTAGAGCTAGGATAAGAGTTATGAAGAACATATAATTTCTGATATGGAATGGGATGATAAAGATAATGAGGTAGTGAACACAGAAAATAAGGAAGTAATGAGTGGGGAACAACAAGTCGATGAAGAACCAGTTGATAGTTCTCAAACTGGTGAGAATGGAAAAGAATCATCCAGTTCTGATGAAGGAAGAAATAAAGGGCCCTCTAAGTGGATGAGTGAATATGTAACTAGGGAAGGGCTTTCGAAGGAGTCGGAAGAAGAAAATACAAATGTCAACTTAGCTTTATTTGCTTCAGCAGATCCAGTACATTTTGAAGAGGCAGTAAAGCATGACAAATGGAGGATAGCTATGGACATAGAGATACAAGCTATAGAGAGGAACAACACATGGGAACTCACTGATCTTCCTACAGGTGCAAAAAAGATTGGATTAAAGTGGGTTTATAGGACCAAACTCAAGGAGAATGAAGAAGTTGACAAGTTGAAGGCTCGTTTGGTGGCAAAAGGGTATGTGCAGCAACAAGGGATAGACTATATAGAAGTATTTGCACCAGTTGCGAGAATGGACACAGTGAGAATGATTGTGGCTTTAGCAGTTCCAAAAGGGTGGACTCTCTATCAACTTGATGTCAAATCTACCTTCCTACATGGGGAACTTAATGAAGAAGTGTATGTAGAACAGCCTAAAGGTTATAAGCTAGAGAATAGTCCTCAGAAAGTTTACAGGTTGAAGAAAGCCCTATATGGACTGAAACAAGCTCCACGAGCTTGGTTCAGTCATATTGAAGCACACTTCATCAGTGAAGGGTTCGAGAAGTGTTATAGTGAACATACTCTGTTCATTAAAACAAACAAGGGAGGTAAGATTCTCATTGTCAGTTTATATGCTGATGATTTAATATTTACTGGCAATGATGAATTGATGTTTGCTGAGTTTAAGAATTCCATGTTAAGGGAGTTTGATATGACTGATTTGGGAAGAATGAGTTTTTTTCTTGGTATAGAAGTATTGCAGAGGTTGGATGGGATTTATATTTGCCAAAGAAAGTATGCTTTGGAGATGTTAAAGAGATTTAGGATGGAGAACAGTAACTCAGTTCATAATCCTATTGTTCCAGGTTGTAAACTTTGTTTAAGCAGATGGTGGAATGCCTCATGTACTTAACAACTACGAGGCCATATTTAATGTTTGCAGTAAGTTTGATTAGCAGATACATGGCTAAACCAACTGAGTTACATTTGATGGCAGCCAAGAGGATATTGAGGTACTTAAAAGGAATTACTAGACTTGGAATTTTTTACAGAAAAGGAAGGTGTGGAGGTTTGATTGGATATACATATAGCAACTATGCAGGAGATCTAGAAGATAGGAAAAGCACATCAGGCTGTGTCTTTATGTTGGGATCTAGAGCTATTGCATGGTCCTCAAGAAAACAACCTATAGTCACACTTTCAACCACTGAAGCAGAGTTCGTAGCTGCAGCTGCTTGTGCTAGTCAGGCTATTTGGATGAAGAGGATACTTGAGAAGTTGAGTCTGAAGGAAAGTAAACGTACTACAATTCGTTGTGATAATAGTTTCACAATTAAGTTGTCAAAAAATCCTGTATTACATGGTCGAAGCAAGCACATTGATGTTCGCTTCCATTTTCTTCGTGATCTCACACGAGAAGGAACAATTGAATTGGTTTATTGTGGAACACAAGATCAGCTGGTAGATGTGATAACAAAGCCGGTCACATTGGATACATTTCAGAGGTTTCGAAGTCAGTTGGGAGTCTGCCAAGTTTCTGAATTAAACTAGTTATAGTTTGGGAACTAGTTTAAGGGAGGGAATGAAGAGAAAGTTTGGGGATTCAGTTAAGATTTTGTATTATATTTTCTGTTTTTAGTTGCACTTATCACATTGAGTAGTTGCAAACATGAGCTAGTTTTTTTCATTCTGTTAAGTTGTAAAAGGCTATTTATAAAGCCTAAGACAGTTTAATAAATTATCTGCCCAGAATTATTGAGCACTTTTTTTCTTGTATTTTATTTCTAACATATTCTGGTTATAATCAGATTGTTATAACTCTGAAAGATCAACAGAATACCAATTTTACATCCTCATACAGTACTTTCGCATTCTAGAGAATGCCATTTGGCTCGTGCAATGCCCTTGGCACTTTTCAAAGGTGTTTGATGGCAATATTTGTGGATATGGTAGAGAAGATAATGAGATATTTATGGATGATTATTTTGTGTTTAGCTCATCATTTGATATATGCCTTCACAATCTTTCTCTAGTTTTGCGTAGGTGTGAAGAAACAAACTTAGTACTCAATTAGGAAAAGTCTCACTTCATGGTGTAAAAAGAAAGTGTTCTTCGACATAGAATTGCGTCAAAGGGAATTGCAGTTGACCGCACCAAGATTACAGCAATTGAAAAGCTCCCACCAGCCAAGAAGATAAAGGGAATACAGAGTTTTCTTAAACACGCAGGTTTTTATAGAAGATTCGTAAATGATTTTTCTAAAATTGTTAAACCCTTGTGTAATTTACTTCAAAAAGATACAGTGTTTGACTTTGATGATGATTGTTTGTAGGCTGTTAATCTATTCAAGAAAAATTTGATAATAGCCCTAATAGTATTGGTTTCAGGTTTGAGTCAACCCTTTGAAATTATATGTGTTGGGACAAAGGCGGGAAAGAACATTTTGAGCTGTATATTATGTAAGCCAAACTCTAGATAATGCTCAACAAAATTACACAACAACAGAAAAAGAGATGCTTGTAGTAATCTTTTCCTTTGATCAGTTTAGGCCTTACATCATTAGATCCAAGGTAGTCGTGTTCACGGACCATGCTGCCATTAGTTATTTGTTTGCAAAGAAAGCTGCAAAACCTCAATTGATTTGGTAGATTTTATTACTTCAGGAGTTCGATATCAAGATAAGAAACAAGAAGAGAAGTGAAAACTCAATAGCAAATCATTTTTCAAGGTTGGAAATAGAGGAGAAAACTGAAAAATCATAGGTCCTTGAAATGTTTTCAGACGAGCAATTGTTTGCAATGGAATCTAAGCTTCCTTAGTATACGGATTATGTCAATTATTTAGCATGTGGAGTGCTACCACAAGATCTTTCATTTAACCAAAAGAAAAAGATTTTGCATGATATGAACTCATTCTTATAGGAAGAATTGTTGTTATTCAAGAGAAGTCCAGATCAAGTTATTATGAGGTGTGTTCTGGAAGAAGAAATATTGAACATCTTGAAGCATTATCATTCACCAGAGTATGAGGGACATTTTGGAGCAACCAAGATGGCTGCCAAGGTACTTCCATTGGGATTCTTTTAGCCAAAGTTCTATAAAGATGTCTAAGCATTTGTTTCTATTTATGATCGTCACCAAAGAACTGGAAACATTTCTCAACGAAATGAGATGCGTTTGAGGAATATTTTAGAGGTAAAGTTGTTTGATGTTTGGGAGATAGACTTTATGGAACTATTTCTATCATCTTTTTCAAATCAATACATCTTACTAGTTATGGATTATGTTTCCAAATGGGTAGAAGCTATTTAGTATTGTATGAATGATGCAAAAGTGGTCACAAACTTCTTGTACAAGTGCATTTTTACTCAGTTTAGAACTCCTTATGTAATAATCAGTAATGGTGGAAAACAATTTTGCAATCGTCAATTTCAAGCTCTTTTGGGAAAATATGGTGTTAAACATTAGATCGCCACTCCTTACCATCCTCAAACGAGCGGACAAGCAAAGATCTCAAACAGGAAATTGAAAATGATTCTTGAGAAAACAGTGAATAATTCTCGACAAGATAGTCAAAGAAGTTAGATGATACACTTTGGACATACTGTACGACATTTAAAATTCTCATTGGAATGTCACTGTACAAGTTAGCATTTGAAAAAGCATGTCACCTCCTAATTGAACCAGAACACAAAGTATATTGGGCCATTAAAGCATTGAATTTAGACATGAAGTTGTCAGGAGATAAAAGATTGCTTCAATTGAATGAGATGAAAGAGTTCCGTAATGATGCTTTTGAGAATACACGGATATACAAGGAAAAAATGGCATGACAATCGAATCTTGAGACATGAATTCAAGGAGGGAAAGCAAGTATTTTTGTTGAATGCTAGGCAAAAACTTGTTGCGTGTAAATTCAACGAACGCAAGTGCACGTGTCGCAATCAAGTAATACAATGATAAAAGGATGTCGATCCCACGAGGAATGTAATCTTATAACTATCGAAAGTGATTAATCTACGAATTTATCTAAAGAAATCGAAATAGTTTTGTTTGATAAAATTAAAATTAAGAATAAAGCAAAACACTTGAAAATTCAATCAATGGAAATGTCTAGGGCTAATGATTTATCGTATTTGGTCACATCCACTTCTTTAATTGACGTTGTTCTAATTTAAAACGCGTGTTGCTAGTTAATTATCCTAATTTATTCGATTGTCTCTCTCGAGATCATTCGAGTCTACTTCACACCTAAAATTTCACTATATCTCTATGTGAAATTAATTAAGCGGAAGTGCATTACAATTGGTGATAATTTCTAATTAAACTACGCAAATCATATTAGTATATCTCTATCTAATATGCAATTTACGGTATTTACCACACGGTCTAGATATGATATTTATTTCTCAATTCCTATCAATCCACAATTCATTCAAATATTGGCCAAATATTCACAAGCATTAATTACCATGATAAATACTCAACATTCAATCTCAAATCAATTAAACAACACAATATTAGAAGTGGATGCTTCAAATAGATTAAATCATTGCCCTAGAAAATTGGGTTTAGCCACTCATTGGGTATAATCCAAATTCACAACTTAATAATTCAACAATTAATAACATGAATTCGAATTTCACAAATTTATTCAATTCACAACAATATTAGAAATGGATGCTTCAAATAGATTAAATCATTGCCCTAGAAAATGGGGTTTAGCCACACATAATATATAATTCAAATTCCACAATCAAGAATTCAACAATTGATAACATAATTTCAATTAACCACAATATTATCAACTTGACAATCCATGCTAGAATGATTGCCACTGCATAGCTCACAAACCATATGCGGAATATGAATAAAGTTTGTTGTCATGGCCCCAAGTTGCTTGGTTAAGGTATGAAGCTGATCATTAAGTGCAGAAATACTATCTACTTCATGAACTCCAAAGGTTCTCCTAGGTGTTAAACGTTCTGAGTGCCACTGAAAAGCGTTTGCAGCCATTTCGATATCGAAAGGCAATAAACCACTATTTTTGGCTTTTCTCATGTACTTAAAAGACAAACCTGTAAAAACAAACAAACAAAAATAAACTTTAGATTAAACTCAATATTAATCCAAATCGATATTATAAGAATCTAACATTCCCCGGCAACGGCGCCAAAAACTTGTTGCGTGTAAATTCAACGAACGCAAGTGCACGTGTCGCAATCAAGTAATACAATGATAAAAGGATGTCGATCCCACGAGAAATGTTAATCCTATAATTACCGAAGGTGATTAACGTACGAATTTATCTAAAAAAAATCGAAATAATGTTGGTTAAGAAATTAAAATTAAATAAAATTTACTAATGTGCAAATTAATTACAAGATTCAACTAATGGAAAGTCTAGGGCTAATGATTTATCGTATTTGATCGCATCCACTTCTTCAATTGACGTTGTTCTAATTTAAAACGCGTGTTGCTAGTTAATTATCCTAATTTATTCGATTGTCTCTCTCGAGATCAATCGAGTCTACTTCACACCTAAAATTTCACTATATCTCTATGTGAAATTAATTAAGCGGAAGTGCATTACAATTGGTGATAATTTCTAATTAAACTACGCAAATCATATTAGTATATCTCTATCTAATATGCAATTTACGGTATTTACCACACGGTCTAGATATAATATTTATTTCTCAATTCCTATCAATCCACAATTCATTCAAATATTGGACAAATATTCAAAAGCATTAATTACCATGATAAATACTCAACACTCAATCTCAAATCAATTAAACAACACAATATTAGAAGTGGATGCTTCAAATAGATTAAATCATTGCCCTAGAAAATTGGGTTTAGCCACTCATTGGGTATAATCCAAATTCACAACTTAATAATTCAACAATTAATAACATGAATTCGAATTTCACAAATTTATTCAATTCACAACAATAAAATTGAAATAAAGGGAAAGAGATAAACTAGAATGGAGAGCTTGTCTTTCAAAATCGAACTTGATGATTCCCCCAAATTCTTCTTCCAATTTCTTCCTCTTCTCCTCTTCTTTCTCTCCCTTTTCCTTCTCTAATTTCTCCCAAAGAGTGACCAACCCCCTTGTTCTTCCCTTCTCTCCCTTTTTAAACCGCAAAATTCGTTCAATTGCCCAGAAATTCGAAGGCCGGCAAATATCAATTGAATCCCTCAACTTATGCTTAATCAGACATTAAGCTAAAGCTTTTGCCTTTGTTGGACTTAAGTCCTACAATTGTTGCACTTTAGTCCACCTGGGCAGAACGCAGTGCGCGGCCGCGCGGCAAGGCGCGCGATCGCGCACCAGCTTCTGCCAATTGAGTTATAAAATCTGGCAAATTTCAATTAGATCCCCTCTCTCTTTTATATTTTCGATTTCTTTTTTTTCTGCGATAGTTCTTCAGTTGAATCCTGATTATATTGCATTTTGGTCCACTCTGTTCTTATGCTCCGGTTTCTTCCTTTTCAAACCGAATTAATCATTTTCAAGCCCAATTAACTTCCAAAAGTTAAATTATCATTTTCTGCACAAAAACAACCAAAATACATCAAATCCAAAAGAAACTTGAGGATTAAACAAACAATTGAAGCTTAAAAGTAAATGATTTAATGCGTGTTTTACGCACTTATCACTAGGTTGAAACTCTTTCTGGGAAAGCTAAAATCAAGGTGGTTAGGGCTCTTTTAGTCCACAAATTTTTTTTTCGTTTGGTACCATTAAGCTTTATGGCAATGATGAAAAACTATTCTGTGTCAACGAACAGTGACTCAAGCATTATTACGACAATAAAAAGTGAAAAGTTTTAACAATCTCATTATTAGGGCCTTACTGATTTACCCACGACCAAGTCTAGCTAAGGACGTAAACCAAACACTTCTTGGAAGGCAACCTAAGATTTTCTTTCCTTTTGTTCTATTTTAATTTTTCTAGTTTTGAGTAATTGTTTTTAATTCTATTTTTATTTCTCTTTTACTCATTTTTTTTAATTTGAGTCATTTGTATATAGGTCTGAAATTGTTCATTTTTTTAAAGCACAGACCAAAATTTTGGCTAAGGGGCAAAGTAGCAAAAATTTTATTGCAATAAGAGAAGCCAAAGTCAGAAGCGCGGCCACACACCCTATTCTAGAAGCTTCTGGTAAAATTCTATGCAGGGGTAGTATGAAGGGTGCGTGCGTGCAGTACCTATGCACACCCGCACGCACTTGCTGATTTATGCGGGGAAGGTAGAAAGGAGCACGCAGCCACGCTCCATCAGCACATCCCGTACGCTCTTGAGCAGTAAAGAGAGCACGCTGACACCCCATAATAGGTGCGGTCAAGCGCCCTTGCCCAAAAAAAATCAAAAAAGGGGTTTTGTTATGTTTTCCCATCCATCTCTTTAAGCCTCCTTCCTTTTAAACAAAAGAAGCCCAACATAATCTCAAAGCCACCTCCTTTCATTTCGTTCTTTTCCGTCAAATACAAACCTCCATTCACAAATCTAAACCAAAAATTCCTTTCCCCACCTCTTCCAAACCAACATAAACACACATTTGCTTTGACAATTTTTCAAATTCCAATCTTTAGCCCAAACCCACAAAACCCATTGCAATCCAATTTTCTTCAAGAACGAAAGGGGAAGACAATTCTTTAAAATCCAAGCAAGCTCAACAACTACCATTACAAGTAAGTACCTTATGACTAGACCAAATTATTTATTTGATAAAAAGAATTAATTTGGGGATTTTGAGCTTGTTGGTGGAAATTAGGACTAGGTGTTATTGTAATTGTAATTATTTGATAAAATGAGTTGTGAGATTGATAGTGGAGTAATTAGGCATTAATTGAAGCATGGAATGGAGTTGGAGGAATTGATTGTATTATTTAATGGGTACTATTGAAATTGTGCACAAAAAGTGTTTGTTGAAATGCCAAAAAGGAAATATTGTGAGAATTGTTTAGTTTACGCATTGAGAAACACTTACGAGGGGATAGTGGTAAAAATTGGAGTACAAAGAGAGTAAATTTGGTTTGTTTTGGTTGGAGAAAATTGATGTACCCTTCATGTGTTTGCTGAAATGTCTAAGTGAACTTTTTATATCATTTAATTAGTTTAGGCATTAGGAAACACTTAGGGGAGAGCTTTTAAGCTATGCAAAGTTAGAAAGATGTTTAAGGGATTTGTGAGGTGATTTGTGGGAGGTAATTTAATTGAAATTATGAGGTGACTTGTGAAAGATTGCTTGAACTTTTGCCTAAAGTTGCTTAAAGTGGATTGATCTTGTGAATTGAGTGCCCATCACTTGTTAGTAAGGAATCAAGTTAAAGGAAAAGTTGTGGTAGGCATGGCTCCGAAAAAAAGAAAGGAAACCTCTTCACTTCCATAAGAACCTTTCGACAAAAAGATATTTATTTCTCCTAAAGCAGAAAATAAATACAATTAATTTGTCCTTGACAATAAAAAGATGATACCGAAGAAGAGATTTACATCGAATCCAGGTGATCGGTTTATTTTAAGGTTCATTGCAAACAGAAATTGCCAAGTACTTATAAGTATTTTGATCCCCGCAGTGGAAACAGTGGTCCGAGAATTCTTTGTTAATGTCATTTTTTCAAGGGATGATGACTTAGTTTTCGTTCGAGGGAAAAAGGTCTCATTTTTATCCAAGACAATAAATGAACAATATGGCCTTACTCCCCTTGATGAAGATGATGAAGATGAGTTTAGCTTTTATATGAATCATGAGTAAGATTATGTATCCAATCAATGCGAAGAAGGAATAAGTTCATTTGTTTTAATCTAATGCTCACCTTACACCCGCATGACATAACAAAGGAGAGAACAGCTTTGCGGCACTGTATTTGTACTGAAAGAAAAATTTATGTGGGAAAGGTCATTCGAAATAATTTGATTCGTACCACAAAAGCAAAAACTACGGGTGGCCACACTCATCCATGTCTTATCACTATCTTTTGGCAAAAAGCGAGATCATCTTCAACATAAAAGAGTTCTGGTCAGTGGACATTAGATGAATTACAGCGACAAGTTATCTAGCATGGGTAAGAAATCTATGAGATACGAGAAGAACAAAGAATGATGAACCAATTCCATATGGACGTTTGTAGCACACTCGAAACATACTTATAGAGCTTGCATCAAAATTTGGATCTTAACTACCCGAGTACTTTCGATGATCACATGCTCCACACCCTCCATAAGAGGACGTCAATGATGGCAATCAACAATGAGATTAGAATTGGCATCTTACCTCCCAAGTACATATCATCTTTCTTTTAGGCTTTGTGTGCTTCATATTGGGGACAACGTTTGTTCGAAATATGGGAGGTGTTTTGCTAGAAGCATGTTGATGATGATTTGATTGATTGTTGATTGATTATACTAATCATGCTCAGCTTCAATTTGCATACTGCACATAAAATTTCTCAAATGTTTTTACTTTTTTTTTTGTTTGTGTTATTTTTTACTTTCATGTATCCTAATCTAGTGCTGGTCTAATTTATTTAGTTGTTTTGTTTTCTTTCGTTTTCTTGGATTAAATCCTTGCACTTTGTACTTGTAGTCAATTTGAAGGCCTATGATATGAAGTTAACTGAGAGTAAGTAGTTTTTGGGGGAATGATAATTGTTGACAAAGACTAGGTACTTGACCAGTTACTAAATTCACTTCGTTTATGGATTCTTTACTCTTTTGAGCACAGTAGCTTTACCTATTCAAATATTTTCTTGCTTAGAAAAAATTTATTTGAACAAAGTGAATTAGCTAGATTTTTGTGAATTTTGAGAACTTTTTTATTATCATTTGAAGCAAAACTATAGGAAATGCATCATTTAAGTCATGAATTAGGTCAATTGTTAATCTTTTAAGCCTTGCTTAAACCTTTCCATAATAATTAATATCAAATTCAATCCTTTTTAGTTTTTGTTGCTACCTACTTGTTGTCACTCATACAACAGTTAGTTTTGAATCAATTTTAATAACCTTTGGCTTAGTACCCTAAACATTTTATCATTCTTTTGTTGATGTTAATAAAGAAGAAAGGGTAGAGTATGAAAATTTGAGTCAAACTCTATCAAGTATTTGGATCTTATGGCTAGGTAAACATGGAGAACTCACGTCAAAAGGTAAAGTAAGGTGGAGTTGATTAAAACGCAAGCAAAACTCTACTGAGTAACCGAGCCTCATGCTTAGACAAGCATAAAGAGCTCATGTAAAAAGGTATAGTGAGGTTGTGTAAAAAACATTATGCAAATAAATAAATTTGGGGGTGTATTTATGGTGATGAAAAGTTGAAGAGTGAATATTGCTTGAAATTAAAATTTTGGAATGATTAACATGTTAGGGCATTTGAGTTGTATTTGCCCAAACCTTAGTCCAATATTACACAAATAAATTAAACCCTCATGATCTTTAGTGATGCACTTCATTTCATAAGTGGAGAGTGGTTTGAAATCAAGTTTTTAGAGTCCATCTAGAAATTTAAGATAGTTCTCCTATTTGCATAAACTGATTCAAGCTGAAAATGGTTGATTAGTTTAAGCTATGCATGCACCTAAACGAGGGGATCCAGAATGAAGTGATGTTTGGTTTCCATGTCGAAATCTCAAGTCAGATGTTAGCACTTTAAAATCCTTTTTAGACTACTTGACTTTTAATCTATAAGGCTTTTCTTAAAAATTAAACTATTTGCTTGAAACAGTCATTTTTTTTTTATTTTGGTTAAATTGCTTTTGCTTTCTTTTTAATTACTTGAAGATAAGCAAATGTCTAAGTTTGGGGGTATTTAATAAGTGAGCATTTCACTCACTTACCTAGTTTCAAGCTTATATATGTTTACAAATCCTCAAGCTTTTGTGTTGTTTTGATGAAATTCTTTATTTCTGTGTAGAATTGCAAAAATCGCAGTCAAAGTAATAAGCAGCACAAAAACAAAACAAAAAGGACAAGTCATCATAAAACGAGACCAAAATGCAAGGAAACTAAGGCCTAAATGCAAGAAACAGAGCTTCAAAGAACAAAATACAATTTATAAAGAATCAAGAACGTAATTAAAAAAATTAAAGGACTCAATTGAAATAATACAAAATTGGTGCATAGGGCGCCTACCCTATACTCTCTTACTCTTTTTGAGTGAGGTAGAAAGCAGGGCGTAGCCGCGCCATGAAGCTATCTTCAAGACAGAAGCAAAGACGCCGCCACGCGCTGCAGCTGACTAATTTCAGTTGAAATTAAGCCCTTGGATAAGTTTTTTTTATGGCCAGATTTGGGTGTTCCTAGATTTTCTTCTTTTTGGGACATCAGCCACCTTATAAGAGGGAACATTCAAGAATATAAAGGGAAGACTTTTAGAGAGAGAAAGGGTAACAAAGAGAGTATTTGTTGTGGAGGCTCCCATCACTAGTTTTATTCTCTTAAATCCTCAATTTTATCTTGGAATTCATTTTATTTTTATTGTTAGATCATTGTAATGATGAATTTTATTATGCATTTGTGTTTGATTGTTGATATGTTGGGCTAAAGTTTTCATGTTTTAGGATTTAGATGTAGCCTAATTCTACCATGTTTTTCACTAATGAAGGAATTTGTTATTGCTATTAATTTTTAATCACTTGGGTTCTTAAGCTTATTGCTAATGATTTATTGCATAATAAATTATTTTATTAAACATAGATAGAATAGTACTAGGGATAGTCTAATTTATCCATGGGATTGAAAAAACTCAGTTTAGTGCATTGGGAGCTCAGAAGAACATCAATGACTAGACAATCATGTTAACACTTAGGAGTTAATAAATCGAGAGGTGAATCAATTACTGACAGTTAATAACAGGTTACAATTTAAAATCGTATAGTTAATTCAATCAGGTAGGAATATCGATTGGTTTAGCTAAACGTAAACTCAATTCTGTACTCGGGAGAGGGAACAGAGTTATTTAGAACTTGTGATTAGCGTATTAAAAATATAAACTTAGCAAATTTTGAATTAGGAGAGATATGGTAAGAATTAGATGGAATCAAAATCCTAGGACCATTTTCATATTAGTTTCTAGCATATATTTTATTAGTTCAAGTTGTTAACTTTTTATTTTTGTTAATCAACTTAGTTGGTCTTGTGTGATTTTTCTTTATATTTCCTTGCTCTTGCAATTTTTAATTGCCTAGATAAAGTTAACCTATCATAGTTCCAATACTTAATTTAAAATTTTGAAACTTAGTCTTCATGGATATGACAACCCTTTCTTTCCACTTACTACTTGTACTACCCCATACACTTGCAGGTTGCGTGTGCGCTTATCAATGATATTAGTATATGTTTTATGTGTGAATTAATTAATTAAATAAATAAATTGTAAATGTGGATTTATAATTTAATGTTGATAAGATAGTAGAAAATATTGATTTAAGTTTAGATCACGTTGGCTAATTGTTATATGAATGCAGAGACATTGATGATTTGAGGATATAAAGGTGGTGTGCGATTTTTGGTCATGGATTTTTTTACCCGAAAAGTGGTTTTCAGGTAAGGTCAAATTTAGCCTTACCCGAAATTTTCTATTACACTTATAATTTTTATTATTACACTTATTATTACTACTACTACTACTACAATTACAATTAAGATTTTGATTTGGTAAAAAACAAAGAGAGTAAAAATTAACTTTTGTGAAAAAAATTTAAGAAGGTTATTGAGAGCATTTTAGTTCGAAAAACAGATTTTGAGCTAGTTTGGTAAAAACAATTTATAAGAGACTATTTATGTAAACTCAAAGCTAACTAAGGCTATTTTGAGAAAGTTTCCAAAAAATTTCATCTTTAGTGAAACATCAAATATTTGAATGAAAATGCCTCTAATAACCACCTATAACAAAACAGATTTTTATTTGTTGAACGTGACTACACTCGAAACTTATAATTTACATTATGATTAAAACTCACTTCCTAACGCGCTAAAAATCCTAGGTTCTAGCACATTGCATATATTTTTTAGCAAAGCTTAAAATCCTAGTTTCGAGCATAATTAAACTCAAAATTGTAGATTAAATGTAAAACTTAGTGTTTTAAAAACTTAGTTTCAAGCATGAATTAACTATAAATCATAAATTAAATTATAGTCAAAAGTTGGGTTTGAAGGAGCTAGAAAGTTTACTTTCGAACGCATAATAAATTAGAATTTTGAGCTATTATATGTATAGTTCAAGTTCAGTCTTCCTTGAAAAGTATTGAAGATGGCTTGTGAAATATGGTTATGAGGCCATTTTTATTCAAGTGATGATTATTTAGTTACAAATAAAAAAGAATTATGAATGTGGGTAAAGATGAACATTGGGATAAAAAGGAGGCTAAAATACAAAATTTTCAAAAAATAAAAGAAAAATAAAAGAAAACAATCACATCCTCTAGTTTTCTACATTGACAACTAATCAATATATTTTTATTAGAAAAAAATTAAATAGAACCCATGAAATAGCTCGGATTAATTTATACATTAATTTATACTTTTTAAGAATTATTTAACATAAAATAATGGTATCTATATCTTTGAAAATAAAGTGCTAAATGATTTGGGTTAATATGAATATTATTATTTTATAAAAATACTAATTTCATTTAAAAATAAAAATAATAATCTTAATAACTAATAAATTAAATATGGTACAAAATCGATTATTAATAAATAGAATTAAAATAATACTAGAAATATAATATCTTTATCCAAACTATTGTATGCAAACTAATGTCATATGATAATTTTTTAATAGTAGAAATACAAGAGTCAATCTAATTAATCACAATAAAAAATGCAGATAATGTTACAATTATACTATAATGCAACATCGTTTTGTGTTTTTTAATTTCTATAAAAGTATTTTCACATTGTTCAAACTTATAAATTTCTTAATTAAATTATTTTACATATTTTGATAATTAATTAAATTTAAATAATTTTCAAAATTTTTAAATTAAAATTATTAAAATTCTAATTTTATTTTATTAGTTATAAAATAATTTTATTCTCCAGATTTATTTAAAATTTTAATATCTTAAACAAAATATGTTTTATTTTGATTAATTAAGAGAAATTTATTAAATAATCTTATTTCACGTATTTATTTATTTTAATTTATTTTTTTAATTAATAATTTTTAAATAACCTTATCCTAGAGGTGCATATGTTTTTCTTCAAACTTTACATGCATCTACTAATATTAAGGGTGAAGCCAAAAAAAAATAATTGGGAGACCAAAATATTTAAAAGGTAAAACTTTAGTTGGCTAAAATTTTAAAAATAATTAATAAATTAATAGGCAAATTGATAACTTTGTAGAATCAAACTTTTCGCTGAGAACCAACATAGGATTAAGGTTACAAGGAATATTGATGAGTCAACCCCGTCATCATGTTAACTTGTAACATACTAGAAACCTCTTCCATTTAAGATGCATATATAGATCATTATAGTGATAAGCAAGGTATATGTCGTATATGTTATGACATAATTTTGAATGATTATTGCACAAGTTTTTACCTTATTATTCTTATGTGTACTTTACTATTAATTTCATCTTGTTGTCATAACTTAATACTTCTCTTTCCTTTTTACAATGAGGTAATTCATGATCCTTCACAATGTAAAGGCTTACTTCATGCATTCTTTATCAGCAACCTTTGGACGAGTGTATTTTTTTTGTGATTTGTTCAACTCCCTAAAGACCACCCACGATCACGTAGTTTTCCATAATTTCCCTGTGGTTTGAAGTATTGTGGTCTCTTTCCATGGTCACGACTGCAGCTACATTAACAACATTATTTTCTTTTTCAATATCTTATTTAGGCTTGTATTTATACTCTTTCAAGCATTCATTTCTAAGTAGTGTTTCAATTTCATCTTGCTAAGCAAAGCACTTAAATGTTATATGATCGTGGGCTTGATAGTACTCGCAAAACTTTGACTGATTCTTCTTTATATTACCCTCTTTCATGGTACAAGTTTTTTATAAGGTTCACTTTTTCTGGCTATGGTGAGTGTTTGTTCTTTAATGATATTGAGTGTTATGTAAGTCAAGTATATTGGCTCTCTTTTAAATGTTAACTTAGATGATTGATGGTTCAGAATTCTGAACTTACATTATTAATTGAGAAGCAGGTGGCCTTGGTAATAACATATCTCTTTTCCCTGGTCGCTGTTGCAATTACTCTCTTGGATTGTGAGAATCAGTTAATGGTGAGTACTCATGCTTTGTTTGGCAACCTTGTCTCGCTTGACGAGTAAGTGACTCATTTCTCATCCCTTCTCTATCTTCATCTCTAGCTCTATCTCTACATGGGTTCGGGATTCAACTTCTTTCATGTAGCATATTCATATGTTTTTATGAAATCAAGCCTTTGTTAGTAAGTCCTATTATAGTCTACCAGTTTAAAGTCTTAGAGAGAGTATCATAGCCAATTCAATTACAAATTATCAATGAATATTTTAAGGTGCTTTGTTCATCGTAAACCCCTAAGCATATCGCTTCAGCATAGAACCTCTCAATGAACTTCTTTAACGGCTCAATTTTACGATGCTTGATGCTCGTAAGAGCATTAGACTTCTTCTTAGGCTTCTACGCACCTTTGAATCCTATAGCGAACACTATACATAATTATTGAAAGGATCAAATGATTTTAGATCGTAGCTTATTATGTCATTCACCAGTCGCCCTAGCCAACATTAATGAGAGGAATTTTCATATCAAATCCTTTGTTGTACTTCTTACCTCCATATAATCATAATAGAGTTATAAGTGCGACACTAAGTCAAAGCAACTATCAAATGGCTTTATTTGAGGCATTTTAAATCTCTGTGGTGGCAAAACACTTTGTCTTCTCAATGTGATAAAATCCATGCAGCATGTTGACTTCTCTTTCATTTTCCTCAATCATTTTTGTAGGAGACAATTCTTATTAGCTTTTTCACCTTCTCTCTCGGCTCTCATCCTCTTGCCACCTTTGTCATGGCGGTGGAATGCCTCATTTACTTGTTAATTCTAATTATCATCCTCCCTCAACACCTAACTTCAGAATTACTATGTTAGCTCTCTACTTGACTTATTCTCTGAAGTTCTTCTAATTCTAATACTTGATGATGATGATTAGGGGATGTAATGACATTGTGCACTTCAAGACTCCCTCGTGGTCCTAACACCTCTGTCGCCTTATTGCTAAAAGAATATAACCAAGAATGACGAACATGATGACCTAATCACGGTTATGGGTTAGTATCTTATGGTTGTGGATGAACTTCCTGGATGAGCTTCTTGGTTTACCAAAGACTCTTGTCACAGACATCAATGTAGGGCTTTCATCTCTTAGTTATGATTATCTTAAAGAGACCTAACTTGAGCCTCTAAAACTTTATTTCACCTAGCCATTACCTTGAGTTTTTCTGCTATCTCGGCCTTCTTGATATTTTTAATGGGTATTGGTGACCCTTCTTGCATGCCCCATATTGTTGGATTATTCCTATCCCGAGCATCCACTAACTTTAAGGCACTTGTACCCTAAGGATGACAGGTCTCCAAGTTACTACTAGATAGTCTAGTAGTTTTAGCTTTGGCTTTTCATGTCACTTCCTACAAATAGTGCTAAATGTTGATACCAAATTTTTGTTTTTGATTATAACATAATAGAATGTCTTATACCCCCTCATTGTTTAGCCTAATACCTCATCACCCTATATTGTATCATAAATACCCTATCATCCTTCTGCCGTTATTTCTGTTAGTGAAAATGTTAGTGATTTAGGATAATATAGTAATTTATTCGAATGTAGTAAATATTAAATGTGTGTTAGAGATTTTTTAAAAATAATACTAATATAATCCTAGTAAATTTATAAATATTTAAATAATAAATTCATGTAAATTTAGTTATTTACTAATATTATTTTCTTATAATTTATAAATAAAATAATATATAAATATAAAAATAATAAATTAATTACCCCTAACAAAAATAACCTAAAACATTCTTCTTCTTTTTGAAGAATTATTGCTGTCGTTGTCACTGAACAACCCACACCCAAACATTCTTATTCTTTTATTTTCCCTTTTTTATTTTTATTCAAAACCACTCGGTATTCTTTTGAAAAAAAAAACACTCAATCTCAAAGAAGAAAATCTATTAGATGGTCCAAACTTGGTACTAATTAGGCAAACAACACAATGGTGGGAGGGGCGTATTTCTAGATGCTCTAGGCGTCGTATGCAGTGGTGAAATAGGGTGATCGTGGAGGAGGGTGCGGTCATAGAGTAGGGTGCAAACAAGGTGATAGTGGTGATGGGCTGGCGATGAAGCGGCAAAAAGTGATAAGATGGTGGGGCTTATTGACGATGCGATGAAGGAAAATAATTTGGTTTTTGAATCTAACACCTATTGAATGAAAATTTTGAGTTGATCTCGAAGTTTGATTATGGAGATTTTGACCGTTCTTGAAGGTTTGGTTATGGTTACAGAGATTTTGAGTTATTTTTTAAAGTTTGGTTATGGATTTGAGTTATGTTTGAAGGTTTGGTTATGGTTAGTGATTGCAGTCTTTTTCGTAATTTGCATGATAAGGAATAAACAAACCAATATTTGAAGTGTTTTGCTTCAGGAGTTTTCTTGGTTGTATTGTATTTCAATACATCAAAAAATGGTTGGGAGTTTAACAGAATACCAGTAAGCATTCAAACTTCTAAAGTCACAAAGATTCCTTCAAATCATCTTCTGGTCATATCTATAACTAACGAGAATGAGGGATAGTTCAAATTTCAGCCCCTTGCTAGTTTTGCTACTTTTACAAATAATTTTAGGGTGGTGTTGTTGTAACCCTACTTCGTATGCATAAAAACTGTCTTAACTAGATGTTGTAGTGTTGTTCCATATAATTTTATCTGTTGAGAAAAACACCATAGAGAAAACGAACAAAAAAAAAAGAAATAAGAAATAAAAAGAAAAATAAATGTTTTAGGGTTAGTATTTTTAAAAGTTAATTTTTTATTTTTTATTTTTTATATTTGATAAATATAAAATTTTTAATAATATTTTTATTTTTAATTGTTATATTATTGAAAGGCAAATTTACCTTTAAAAACTAAATATCAACACCAATTTTTTCATAATATTTAAAGTTATTGAAATAATTTTGCTTATTTGTTGAAGGGTATTGAAGTAATTTTGTTTCTCCTCATCCCAAAGTACATACTTCGGACCAATTAAAAAGGTAAATTAGTAATGACGTAGAAAACTAACTACTTTTAATAACAGAAGTAACGGTAAGGGGGTGATGGGCTATTTGTGAAACAACAGGGATTGATAGGGTATTAAGCTAAATAAGAAGGGGGTATCAAGCATTCTCCCTCGTAACACTCAACAATTTGTCTAAAATGGGAAAGGACTTAACTCAGTAGAAATAAAATGAATCACTTAATAACAACTTAATGGAAATACCCAAAAATGACTTTTAAACGTCACCGTAACAATCTTTAATGATAGACTCTAAAGTCAGTGTCTGGTTGTTATAGGTAGAATAGGCCTCTTAAATGGCTTGTAGGTCATTGTGGAAGTCTCTGATTGCCTCCAATCAGACGTACCAATTGTCCAACTCTGCTTCGCCCTTGAGTGTTGTGATGGCAACCTTCAATAACGATCTCCGGTGATAATCTCTATTTGGAGTTGGTAAAGCATAACTTTTGAGAGCTTTTAGGTCATTGTAGAAGTCTCTGGTCATCTCTAACATAAATGTACTTCTTAACCCTCTACTTTACCTGAAAACACCAAAAATCATTAGGAGACTCTTCGATGATAATCATCTAATGCCTAAGTTAGTAAAGGTACCTTCTAAAAGGATAATGAAACTTATAAAACAGAGAAGGAATAGTCGGATGTTTAGCTATGAAAGAAAAATGAGAGAAAAAAATTCTTGGTCGCTAAGGTGTTTCAAGCACAAAAAATGAGGTTTAAAATTCCTCATTTATGGCTTTATGTCCTTACTATAGTAAAAAATTTAGGGTTATAAAGGATAAGTGGCAGCCCATTATTTAAAGTGGTGATAATGCAACTACCATGATATCATTATTTGTTTAAACTCATGATGGGTATAAACCTAGAACTATCAAAAGACAATTATTTTATTACCTTAATGACACTTGCTCTTTGAACCTTACTAAATAACGGTGCAAAATCATCTTGTTATGTTAACCAAAGGGACAATCGTTGAAAGAAATATGGTAGATGGGTATACACCCAACCTTTTTATTGAGGAAAAACTATAACAGCATAAGCCACTTTTTTTATCACTTGTTATGGGGGTGAAAAAGGAAAGAAAGCTCTCCGTTGCTGGTTCTCTTGTAGCTGGATCTTTCGAAACCACAAGAATCCTTAGTTAGAATGAGATTCCAACTCAACACCTTTTGAGATTTTGAGAAGAGTTGCTCTCTGGAGAGCATAGTACGATGAAAGTTGTAAGCTGTGTTTGGGGGGGAGGGGGGGCATTGGTCATTGATGTTCGAGCATGTACTTGTTTCGAGTACCTATTTATTTTCATTTATATTAACTACATTTAGTATAAGTTCAAGACACATCAAAGCCTAAAACCATATTTTGGCTTGTGATTAATCCATCCGCTTCTACTACTGCTACTATTTCAAAAATCAAATTTGTCAACTTGCCCTTCCTTCCACATTTTCACGTGGCGCTTTATTATGTGACTCTCCTCTTTTGGGTTTTTAATTCTTTCTAGTTTTCGGCTCACCGATTTGGAGAGCATAGTACAATGAAAATTATATGCTGTGTTCAGGGGGAGTTGGTCAATGATGCTTAAGCATGTACTTGTTTTGAGTGCCTATTTATTTTCATTTATATTAACTACATTTAGTATAAGTTCAAGACACATCAAAGCCCAAACCATATTTCGACGTGATTAATCCATAAGTTCTTGGCGTTTCACACCAAGTTTTGTTTTGATATATATGTTGTCCTATGTTTATAGGAGTAAGTGCAATAGCTTATTTCTAATTCTCAGCAGCTTGATTGAACCAAGCCTCTACAATTTCAGAATCTACATGTCAAAGACCTGTTTTGCGGGATTATTAACAATACCTTTTTTTGAAAAATGTTAATAAATTCCAAAATCCATTTTGCCCTGAAACTCACAAAGAATAAAGGAAATGAGTTAGACAAAAAGAAAAGCAATGAAGATTCTAGAATAAGCCTACCTTTCGACCTGCTGCTGAATTTATTGGTAGGTTTCTGGGTGGAATTGCTACAACATAGGCATTCTTCTTAGCAGGAATTATTGCAGTAGGATAATGGCTAGAAGGATTTGAAAGGCATTATGGCATTAAGATTTCCAAGGTTTACCATTGAGTTTGAAACCCTAAGCAAACTATCGGTGATAAGCCGAAGGAAAGTGAGGATGACGTCAAGTCATCATGCCCCTTATGCCCCTACTAGCAAGTTTTTTCAGAAAACTCAATTTATTTTGGTGTGGGTG
Source organism: Melia azedarach (assembly GCA_028052125.1). NCBI lineage: Eukaryota > Viridiplantae > Streptophyta > Magnoliopsida > Sapindales > Meliaceae > Melia > Melia azedarach. Next base: position 7,219,114 of record CM051402.1, on the reverse strand, counting down.
GCAAGCTTGTTTGTTTGAAAATTTCCTAAAAAGCTAATCATAGATTCTTCTCTCCATCGGAACAATAAGGTCATTATGCTCATTACTAAACTTGTTCCAAACGAACAATTTTAATTTCTTATTTTACCATGTTCAACTCTATGTATTCCTTTATTTGTGGAGTACATTGAATGTACTTTCTCTCTTATTTACTATAGTGGCGAAGAATCAAATTATCACTATATTTATTCTTTTTTCTACTTCTTCTTCCAAGTGCAGGATAACCCCAAGGGGTTACGATCACTATTTTCATTTTCTACAAGAGGTTGGAATGCTCGTTGATCCTTTATTGACAAGCCGATTTCGTGGCATGTATGCTAAGTCATCAATAGCGATATAATAGTTCAGTCAAGCTTTCCACATATGGGAATATTGATTGGCTTGTCAACTTATACTTCTAAAGGAAGAATAGAAGAATTTACAAAAAACGAGATTGATAAAAAATAGGGTGAGCAACTGAGGAGGACAAAATTAAGTTAGGTATATGGAATCAAATGGCTATAAGCGAACGTTTGTGAATGTTTCGAAAAATTATCAAGAACTACTATTCTAACGCTTCTTGGGGGATTCCATCCACAAACACAAAGTTTATGGCTGACCGATATTGCTCATCATCATTTAACTATTGCATTTACTTTTCTCGTTGCTTAGGGAAATGCTTTATAAACATATGTATAAAAAGAACTTATTTCCTTTAGCTCCTCCATGCCTATTATAACTAGTTATTTTAGTTTTCTACTAGCGGCTTTAACTATAACCTCGGCTCAACCTAAATGGACACTGAGTGTTTCGCGGTTCAAAAATGCCAAATCTCGTCTCTTGAATGAAATCATAAGAATATGTGTGTTGTACATTTTATTTCCTAGGGATTATAGTTCAATCAATCATGCTCTATCACAATTTCTAATTTCTATTCAATTGAAATTGCAATACAACAATTTTCGACAAATTACCTATAAAGAGGCATCATACACAAATAAGATACCCAATAAACTATCTGTGAAACAATTTATGTTCTGGCGAATTTGTACTTCAATTCCTACTAGATGCATGCCAATGGGACCCTCCAATAAGTTTAAAAATTGGTTAATTAGTAAAGATACATGTACTTGATGCCCCGCCCTTCCTCGTCAACGTTGTATGTACGTTTGATAGTTAATTTCATGACTTACTCTTTTATATCTTTACCAATTGCAAGAATAAACTGTATTATGGTGAACACGAAAACACTTGCATAGTGCCTCGACATGCTAATTTAAGCTAAAAAGCTAAACAAGGTAATTTGGTGCTTCATTGATATGTTCTCGGTAATTCATCAAGAGTTCTTTATGACACCAAAAATGCCATTACCAAGAAAAGCATTTCTCTGAAAAGTTATGGCACAACAAGATGTTGATAATTTTGTATACTACTTTTATATTTATAATGTTCAATACATGTTTGTTTAGATAAAACATGTGAGCTATTTGCATGAAAGATATTATGCTATATTACTTTAAATATTAGAAAACATAATTATGAAAAAAAATAATAAAATAAAGTTAATATCATATTTGTCCATTAATTTACGATTATAAAAATTATAATTTTTTTTAATGATTTGATGTACTTGTATTGTAGTTAAACCAAACATTTCAAAAAATTTCTTATTGATTTATATAATATGCTCAAATGAAAAGTATATGTTTTACTGCAAACATGAAGTAAAGATTTGTTTACATGATGTGGTAGCAAGTTCCACTATATTAATTGAACAACTATGAGTTTATTTGACAATGGGTGAAAAATACGACATTATAGAATTAATTGCACATGTTGGAAGTTGGATAAAGAAAAGGACAATGGTTGAAATTGCTCAATCCTAGAAGATCATTGCCCAATGAGATTCAGGATGAGGCAAGATTTACTCGATGAAGATGAGTTTGCATGATGAATATAGGTTTAAGAGGAATAGATAAAATTTTAGTTTGTAGTGGTTAGTGCACCAAGGGACAAAAGAAATGGGAAATAATAGAAAATGGCCCATTTTTCTCCCAAAAATTTAAAAATATCTTCTTGATAAAAGTCAGTAAGAAATATCAATTTAAAAATATCTTCTTGATAAAAGTCAGTAAAAAATATTTTATTTTTTATTTCGGACAAAAATACCCCCATGCCCACTTCGAACTAAACCCCCAGTTTCAAATGATAGTTTTGAGCATAGCTTTTATTCGAAACTATAATTTGGTGCTCGAATATTTGAAACCGTTCTTACTTGAAATTATAGTTGTTTTGAGCATAAATTTTATTTGAAACTATAATTTGGTGCCTGAATATTTGGAACCGTTCTTACTTGAAACTATAGTTGTTTTGAGCAAGTATGATTCCAAACATTCGAGCACTTTAAATTATAGTTTCGTGCATAGTCTTTATTCAAAACCATTATTTGATACAACTTGAACATGTATAATCATACTTGCTCAAAACAACTATAATTTCGAGTAAGAACAATTTCAAACATTTGAGCATCAAGTTGTAGTTTTAAGTAAAATCTACACTCAAAATTATAATTTCAAATAAAGGGGTTTAGTTCAAAGTGGGCATGATGACATTTTTGTCTAAAATAGATAAAAATGAGTATTTTTTATTAATTTTTTGTTGGGGGCATTGTTCTATTTTTTGGGTTAAAAATGGGATATTTTAGTTATTTTTCAAAAAAAAAATCCCAAATGAAGATGAAAGACTAATATTCATTTGGTTTAAAATTTAAATACAATCCTTAGTTTTTGAAAACAAAAATAAAAAAATGCATTTGGTTTAAAATAATTATTTAAAGAATACTGAGAAAAAGAGAAGTTGATGATAATTTTCTATGGCAATTCTATTCTAAAAAATTGTTTTCCAATAAAATTTAAAATGTAGTGTAAAAGTAGAAACCAATAAAATATTGTTTTTATAATTTTTTATTTATTTAAATTTTGACTAATATTATCTAATTAAATTTTAATTTCATAAAATACACACGTCCCTTTTTTTTAATCAGTATCTGTTTATTTTTATTTTTGCTATCTTTATTACTAATTCATCTCTCTCCTAGAACACCTAAGTTAAACTAAAATTTCTTCTTTCTTATTATATGTATTTGTCTTAATTAATTATCAAAATAAGGAAAACATTATCATGAAAAGGAACTAAGAGCCTTTTTAAGGGTTCAAAAAGAATGTGGAAGAATCTTGATCACTTTTGCTAATCATTGCACATGATAACAAAGTTATATTCTTATTTTTTGACTAATTTGAACTCTATTCTTTATAAATTACTATTAATATACAAACTTAATATATAATTTATTTTACATTTGTGATATAATTTGCTATAAAATAAATTTAATAATCATATAATGAAAGAAAGATGTGTTCTTAAATATTGTGTTAAATATTTATTTTTAAATTCCAAAAAATTTAAAAATAATTTTTAAATACTATTCCGAGTCATTTTTTAAATATCAAAATTTCAAAAATATAATTCAAAATTTAGGATTATATTTTAATTTTTGACAACTGTTTTCAAATAATAAATCAACGAGGCCCTTAGGTTTTTTTTATAGTGTTTAATTTCAATTTTTGCAAATGAAAAGGTAAATTTAATATTATAAATGTATGCATATCGTTAATTAATAATATTTAAATTTAAATCAAAACTCATTCTTAATTTATTAAAATATTATTTATTCAGCATAATTTTCTCGCAAGTTTATAATTTTCTAATATAATATTTTATCTTAGAAGTAAAAAACAGTAAAGCCGTTGAACTCATAATCAACATTTTCTTTATCTATGTAACATTATTGTTAGAATTCAGAATTATCACAATAGAACAAAAGGTCAGGTACGGATTAAATTATTAAAGTAGAGTAAATTATGCTTATTATGTTATTTTAGAAACGTTTAGGGACGTAAATGTTATTATTCATATACGTAAAATGTTGCATCAGGTACAGTCCTGACAACCTCTTCGGCTGACGACGAACAAGCTCCTTAGAAATATAATTGAACGAGGTGGAATCCACGACAACCGGTCCTACGGACGGAAGTAATATCACGGGGTCAGTTTAGTCAACGTAACGTTATATACTCTCTTCATCATCTGCTTTCTTTTCTCATTCTGCTCCAACATCTCCAACATCTCGACTCACGATTCGTTGCTGATCCACCGGACTTTCGTTTTTATTACCAAATTTCCCTCCTCTTCCATTACTTCCCCTCGGTCTGAAACCTTACTCTTAACTGAGACGAGAAACGGAAGAAACGGAAAATTGTTTACAATGTCTGCCTTCATCAAGCTTGAGGATTCCCCAATGTTTCAAAAGCAGGTGAGAATTTCGTGTTTGAATCTTCAAAAAAGTTAAAATACAGCAGAAATCTTGCTCGTTTAGGTTAATTTCAACTGCTTTGCTGGAATTTTCATGAAGAAATTTTGAATTATTTTGTTTAAGAAATGATGTTTTAATAGTGCGTCTTTTGGTTGATTGATTATATGTTCAACTAGCCATTGTTAATATCCTGGAAGCTGTTGAATCTGATTTTTTTTTGGCAGTTATGTTCTCTGGAAGACACGGCTGATGAGTTGAAAGATCGTTGCCAAAAGCTATATAAAGGCACCAGGAAGTTTACGTATGTTACAGTAATCGTATTCTGAATCATCTTTGGGATTGAATACCTTCCTTTATACGATTGAAGGAGGTTGCTAAACTTCTTGTTTTACAGGGAAGCTCTTGGCATAGCAAGTAGTGGGGACACTGCCTTCGCTGATTCCCTAGAAGCATTTGGTGGTGGGCAAGATGACCCGGTCAGTGTATCCATTGGAGGTTTGTTGAGACATCCCATCTTCGTCTTTTGCTTGCTGTTCAGTTTGTCTTTGAACTTTCAACACTTATTGTGTATCCAACAGTTGCCTTGTGGTTGGCTCTCACTCACAAACCTTGTATTCAAATCAACTCAGGCAGATCACTGTAGGTAAATGACTACAGAGACTATCTGTAGACTTGGACCACTTGTGAAGGTGAGGGTCATAGATGTAAAATGCATGCAAGAACATGGTCCTAGATTCAACAGTTGTCAGAATCTTTCTGTCTAAGTTTGTTAGCTTAGTGTCTAGCCTTTATAAGATCAGATTTCTAAAGCATTATCTTTGAGGTTTAGAGAGGTGTTGAGGGACACTGTATCGTCTTCCCATGGGGCCTTCAGAAAAGAATGGCAGATTTTGGATGCTGTTCCTATTACAAAAGAGATTGTGGAAGAATATAAAGAGGCTAGAAAGTAGGTATTGTTTACAAGATTAACTCTGAGAAAACTTTTGAGTATGTAGTTTGGTACATTGGGATTTTGTGCTTGAAGCACATAGGCTTTGGGCAAAAATGGAGAAATTAGATGAAGAGTTGCTTAAAGTCTATTAACCTTTTGACTTTCCTTAATGGGAGACCTAGATGTAAGCTTGAGGACTCTAGAGGTCTTAGACAAGTGGAGTCAGTTTCTCTTTTTCTCTTTACCTTAGTGGTGGATGTTCAATAGACTAATACTGAGGAAGGCTAATTTGGTGGATGGATTTGATGTTGGAAATGGTGAAGTTATGGTTTTTTGTCTTTGCTTAGGAACAAGATAAACTTCTATTAATTAAAGCTTTGCAAAATAAGAGATGGGATGTCCACAAAATCAAGGACATATCCAATAATCCTGAAAGGGAATAACATTTTACTAAAAGTAAATCTAGGCTTGACTCCAAGAACTCCTATACAACAATCTATAACCTGATAATTAAACTTTGCTTCACAATTAAAATGAACAAAAAGAGAGGGACATCTTTAAACTATGAAGAAGTAGAAGCCAAATAGAGGTGCAAAACCTGATTTTATCGCATAACAGATGAATCCTCTCCTTTGAAGTCTTTAAAAGATTTTTGGTTCTCTCAAACCATAATACTCAAACATTAGCTGTAACTACACAACCTGAAGAGACAATAGACATATATATTCGTCATATTCCACCAAAAGAAAAACCTTGCTTGAGGAACATCAAAGATTAGAAGGATGGAGAAAAGGCATACTTCCTTGGGGGAGTGGATTGAATCTTATCTAATTCATTTAATCTAGTCTTGGCACATGCTTGTAGTCTCTTCTTTGTTTTCCTTCCTCGAAGACTGGTTAGAAAAGGCAATGAGTGATTTGTTAGGACAGGACAGAGGTTGGAAAAGAGTTCTTTTAGTTAACTGAAGTACAAAAGTTCATAGGGGGTGGGAAATCTTGCTGGTAGGAGTTGAGCTTTGGTTGGTAAATGGCTTTGAAGGTTCCTTGTAGAATATGAATCCCTTAGGCACTTTTTTATTGAAAGCAAATATGCTATCCATGAGAATGCATGGGGTTTTAATAAAGTAGTCAAAAGAGTCTTGTAGATGTCCTTGGACGTTTATTTTAAAAGGTAGATGATAGTTCCCAAATAATTTAGAAGTGGTAGTTGGAGATGGTAGAAAAATTTGGTGTTGGGAAGAAACACGGACTATTGTGTGAGGGAATATTTTTGTTTGTTCCTAGACTGTACAAATTGTCTGAGGTGTGTAACTTTTCTATCTGTTATCATGGTAGTTGGGATTTTAAATTATCTAACAATCTATATGAATGCTGACCTTCATATCATAGAGATTGCTTCTTTTTATCAGATGAGGGAAGAGGGTGTGGACTCTTGAATAGTTTGGCAACTTAAGATTGGAGCCTCAGTGACCCAACATTCCTATGCATGAACCACCAAATTTGTGGAAAGCTAAAGTACCATCGAAAGTGAAGTTGTTGGTATGTTTGATAGCTTTTGGGAAATTAAAAACTAATAAAATGGTTCGTGGAGATCAGTGACTATATTTTCTTGCTGTCTCATTTCCAGGTTTTTGTGGTGGAAATTTCTTAAGGCTTTTAACATTTTTCGAGGGTAGCCTTTAGTTCTTGCCATTTTGTTCTTATGGAAAGATTTCCTGTATTTAGAGGAAGGAGGGGGCAATGGTGTTTTGGTGCTATACAATCATTGACTAGTTTTTGTGTGTTGTGGTTGGAGAGAAATTAGAAGAAATTTTAAAGATTTGGAGGGAAGATTCATCCTCTAGAATTGGTTCAAGTTTTGAGCCTGTTTGTGGATTTCCATTTCCTCCAAAGTTAGAACAGATATCATTGTCTTTTTATTCTTAACTATAGGGAAGCAGCAGTGTTGTGATAAGGGTAGGGTTCTTTGAAGGTATTTTTTAACTCAAGCATCTCTTTACTTTTCGGTTAGAGCTATGCCTTTTTGCAGTCTTTTGTCTTGTATGGGATCTAATGGACACTTTGTCCATTTTTATGTGTGCTCAGAGGCAATTTTGCTACACGGAAGGGGTGTCTCTGAAATATTCAAATTGCTTTTGTATAATTTTAGGTTCCCCTCTTTGGATTGTTCTTTTTGGCTGCTTTGTGGATTTCTGATCCGTTTTATATTTCTTCTGCTATTTCAATACATATTTACAGTTTATTATAAAAGAAGGTGACTGGGGTTTTTGAGATGGTCTGTTAGCATGTTGTAACTGAACTTGTTTGCTTCAGCTCTGTAAAAGAGGTGCTGCAGTGAATTACTTCTGTTGGTCTGTGGGTTGTTTCACTGGAATCTCAGCTTCACCATAGCTTTCCTAGTGTAGGAAATGGAATGCATGGATAATTTTTTTACAAGATGTGTGTTGTTAACTGTTTGATGTCAGGTTTTTGACAAGGTTCTGTAGAGTGTTAAGGATGTTGTATTTCCTTGTTGGTGCATTTGGATATGTATCATATTCTTAGAGCTGAGAATCCAGTTAAAGTTAGCTAATTAGGAGTTTGTGTTATAGGAGTAAATGTAAAAAGAGACTTTCATACAGGATAAGTGTCGTCTAACTGTGTTGTCTGGTTGATTGGGAGATATGGTCAGTATCCAATTGTTGGACTTCTATTATGCTGGTGATTATGAGAAACTGGATGTGAGTTAGGAGGGAAGCATTTACTGGTTTCAATAGGAGTCAATGGATTAAGGGGCCTTTTTGACAGAGATATTGTTATATAACTTCTGAATTACTTTGTTTTTGGGATCCTTGGATTTTTTTTTTAAAGTAGAATTTGCTTTTCTTGTTTTCTTATATCTGGTTTCTCACTTTTTTTTTTTAATTTTTTCCCAGTCCTTCTCTGTTTCCCTCAAATTTGTGTTTCTCTCTCTATTCTTTCTTGATTTTTCTACTTTGTTTATCCATCAGTTTGAATAGGTGGAACTTCTCTGTCACACTAAATTAAAATGGTGGTCCTACGACTGCTCCTCTTTGGTGTCTCCATTTTTTTTCTTTTGTGGAAGCATTTATTCTGTTACTTCAGTATAGAGGGTTCAATTCCAAGTACAGTCAATAGCTAAGTAGCTATCATTTTGAAATGAGTTTTAAAGATAATAGTACTGAAAGATGGAAAATTCTAGTGTCTCTTTTATGGTTGACAACCATGGTAAAGAAAGGCATTATGTAACTTGCTTCTTATGTGGTTCCCTGTCCCAGGTCCAGTCATATCCAAATTCATTAATGCATTTCGTGAGCTTGCTACATATAAAGAGCTTCTTCGGTCCCAAGTGAGTGCTCAAATTGGCAACTAATGAAAGCTTTTTTGTTTAGTATATTGGATAATAAGTGTGAGACACACAACTCTTGTATGCTCTTTGTATATGTGATCCATCCTAACTGGCTTGGTTTTGTTCTTGCTGAACTTTTTTGGCATATAAATGGTTTTTGCTTAAAGTTTGACTAAAGTTTTGGTTTTCATTGCTTATCTTTTGTTCTTTTCTAATCGTGCTCTTCAGTGTATATAATGACAAATTAATTAAAAATAAGTAGACTCTTTAGAATTACACAAATTAATCTGCATTTTTGTATGGCGTCAGAGTGGACTATTCTTTTAACCTCATGGTGATTCCATAAAGTAACCAATCTTATGCAATCAATGCGTGATCCTTTAAGAATAATTCTTCTACTCTTACACAAGATGACCCCATAATAGGGCAATCAAGTTCATTCCACTTCCCCCGTTTCAAAGCATCACATACAAGTAGTTTCACTTCAGCTTCTGTCTAGGCAGTACCCAAGCCCAACAGAGCATAGTACAGTGACTAAAGGTCCCTCACAATAAATTACCGTAGAAAGAGATGATTATCAATGACCAACCTATTTATCTACATTAACAGACTTTTTCTATATTTGAATGCAAAATTCCTATGAAAGTTGCAAGCTGCCTTGATGATCTTGGTGCCTATGAAAGTCTTCTTCAGACCATTGGGGTAATATCTGGCATTAGTGTTTACTGTTTGCAATTGGAAATAATTTTGGTAAATCAATTTTTTGTAGGTCTTATCCTTCTAAACATCTTACCAAAACTGTACACTCCTAGGCCCTAACGGCCCCAAGTCAGAAAAAACAATGAGTTTGTGATATTCATGCTGATTACTCTGGGTATCCTTCTGAAGTACTCCCTATATAATTCCCCATACATCAGCACAAGACAGCAAAAAACATTTCATACCATATGTACAACCTTCTCTGGGGGTTCTTTTTACCTCAAACCACTGCAATCATGCTTCATCAAAGAAGTGAACCTCATAGAATTATTCTATTGAAAAGCTACTTCTTGAAAGTACTCAATGGGTCGCAGACAATATAACAGTTGCCTAAGTAGGACCACAAAAAGGGGTCCTGCTCTTGCTATCATAGATGTTCTGATTAAGATGTATGATTTTGTGACTGTTTTCCAACAAAATATATATTACAGGTTGAGCATGTGTTAATTGATCGGCTGACGGAGTTTTTGAATGTTGATCTGCAAGATGCAAAGGTAGTTCTCTGTTTCACAATATCTGTTATAGGACAGCAAATAGTTGGGGATGTACCCATGTATGCATTATATTTTTTTGATGTAGAATGTCTTGAGGATTATACTTAAAGGTTGATGGTTATGGCATCTGGATGTTTTTATTTCTTCTCAAATAGTGTGCTGTGCTGCATTAAATTGAATTCAGAAATAGCTTTGAGTTTCGTGATAGGCATAATCCTATCTTAAAGATGTAATAAGTAAATCAATGAAGCTAAAAGTATTTGGTCGTTTAAATTTAAAAGCTGTTGTCTCCAATAATTGCCCCACCATAACCGAATACACACACATGAACATGTTAACATTCCTATTCAATGTCCTATGCATGTAAATCTTATTTTTAGTTACAAGGAACATGAGAGTTAATACCAATAAGATGGAATTACGTGCTCTGCTAATGCTAGAAAGCAGAGTTTATTGAAAGTAAACAGACAGTCTGCAGAATAAAGCAAATATTCTTCCTTTATTATTGGTAATTTTTGTAATTTCCTTCTAATAACAGAAGGCCGAGCAAGAGTTTGAGTTCTGGTTTTTGTGTATTCTTCCATTGTATTAAACTCGAAGGTGTTTCTCTTAACAAAATAGAAAGGAAAGGGAAAGTAAATATATCAGTTGATTAAAATCAACAGTATAAGAATATCTATTATTACTATTATTTAAATTTGTTTAGATATAAACAACTATAGCCTCTACGAGCGGTCGGGTTTGGCTTTCAGTATTTGTGATGCTCGTTCCGTTGTTGGGGCCCATTGTCTTAGTCAACGTGGCTGCCTGGTAATTGGTTGTCAGAACTGAAATAATCATTGTTATGTTTCTGAACTTTTGGAAAAATGTCCTAAGGAAGAAGTTTAATGGTAATTGGGCGATACTCTTTGGTAATTCGCTGTACCTGTTAAGAGTCATTTCTACTCTGAAGCAAGTTATGTCAAATGAAAATACAGTAGCTCAGAATTGATTTTCTATCCATTTCAATACTACTTTAATTAGTTTTCAAAACCAACTTGTACTTTACTGGGAGGTCTAATGTCTGAGTATGAGGCCATTTTCTTGAAGCCTCCATCATGTTTGTTGGCAGAAGAAAGTGAAAGTAAAAGGAAAGAAGGAAGATAAGTTGGAAAGACAGTATAGGCGTTCTCTTGATTTAGTTTTATACCATACTATTAAAGTATTATTCGAAAAAGTTATTATTGCCTCATAGATGGGCTGTTTTTGTTGTACTTGTGGACGCTCGCTTCACTTTTGTGCATGCCTTCTCATTATTCCTATAAAAAAAAAAAAAGAAAAGGATAGGAAAGGTAATACCTAAAGATTGAGAAAAAGGGATGAGACAGAGAATAAGATATATGTCCAGACCTCCCTATATCAGAACAATACGGAATGCAAAGATATAATCTATCTGATTGTTGAAGTGATACATATTATATTCTTTCATTTCGTTAAATAAAAGGAAAAAGGAAAAACATTTTGATGTTTTCTAGTGTGTAATGGTTTTGGAACATTCTTTTTAAGTTCTTTACTGTCAATTATGTTTTTGATATGAGTTTTTTTGCATACAGTGGTTAAGATGATTAGGTGTGTTGATAAAGAACTAGGTATACTTTTCAGGCTTTTCTCTCTTATTTACTGCAGCTCTAGAGCTGTATTGATGATTCTTTCCCCTTTTTTCTGTTTCTTTTTCTAGAAATGATTCGATATGTCAAATGGATGACAGTTACATATTGAAGATTTTGTTACTGCTATGTTATTAGACAATGCTTGTGGCTTGTTTTCTGTCCCTTATATTGACCTTCCTTTTGAAGGAATCCCGCCGACGGTTTGACAAATCTGTACATGCTTATGATCAGGTATTGTTAGGGGAGAAATTTTCTTGGCAATTTCTAATTCTTTTTTGTTTCGGAATTGGATAATGAAATTTCATTGAAGGTTTTGTTACATACACGCATATCTTCATGCCATGACCGCGTAGATATTCAACTGAACTGTAGTTGAAAATTTCTTGCTTAAATGGCGGTGAGGATTAATCAGTTAAAAGGTTGAGCATTAGTGTTTAAAATGCACCTGACAACTAACTTTATCACATTCTTTGTAATTGATGCATTTTGTCTTTATTATTGGAATGGTAAGTTATGACCACTGGCATTCATTACTGGTTGAAGATGTTCGGAAATATGTCAATGATAATTTGGTGCCCTTGGTTTTCTAACTAGATTCCCTAGCTGAAGTAAGGCTGGTTTATTGTTTTCTTAATCTAGATTGCTAGGGTAGTTAGTGCACATTCTTTTGGTGCCTTTGTGGAAATTTGATCATTTCTTTGAAAATTCCTTTTTTTTTTTTTTTTTTGTTGTTTCACTTCGTATAATTTTATACTCTAATGTTGAAGAGGAAAAGTAGAATGGAATAGAAGAACATAATGTCAAAGTAGAAAAGATTTCTTTTGACTAGAATGTGTAGCCACTTAAATGTGATGACTATATTTAAATAATCTAATGTTATGACTGCTTGTATTTTTTTTCTTGCAATCATTAACGCCTTTTCTGTGTCACACATATTTGGTAATGAACTGGGATAGAATACGGAAATGTCAAATCCATTATTGTTATGTTAAACTTGAGAGCGTTTATTGTAGCATATCTCTCTTATGCATGAAGTTTTACATGCTGTTAAATAATGTTCATTTTTAGGCCCGTGAAAAATTTGTCTCCTTGAAGAAGAATGCACGAGATGACATTGTTGCGGAACTAGAAGAGGTTTGTTCTGTCTAACTGTGCAGTTGTTAGTATCTGCCTTGTTTTGCTGAGTTGGAGAGATATGTGTCCCATCCTCTTGTTTATTTTAAGCTAGTACAAATATATTCCTTTTTGATCTTTTTGGTTTCCTGTAAATTATGTCTTGGACTATAGCCTAAAGACAAAACAGTTCTTATTAATAATAAAAGACATTGGAGGAAATTACAAAATACAAAACATTTGCTGAGCAATCCATTGCAAAAGATTCAAACTATGACCTGACAAATGAAACTAAACAACAAAATTAGACCAAAAAAACATTTCAACTAATAATAAAGGATAATGTTTTCTAAAATTGTGTAGCTAACGTTACAGTCAAGCTATACCTCAAGATTAGACCAAAAAGGGCGTCTAAAACTCTTAAGATAATAAATAAAGTTATAAATAAAAGAGAAAAAAAAATGGAAGGGGAAATCTTTGTGATATATGCCGCTTTACAAACCAACTGATGCTCCCTCTTTGCAGCAAGCCTATTTTGCAGCCACTGTCATCCTTTTCTATTTTCTTCATATCCTTAAATATTTCAACTTCTGATTATCAGTCATCTATGGTCATTTAATTGGTTCCTAAGCACAATATTCTGTAATTTTTGTGCTACTTCTGGACCTCAATGTAATTTGAAACAAATTCATTTTTTTAGCAGATTCAAAGTTCTAACTTATTGGCATGTAATTGCGCTATGTTTGAAGTCGATTTTCAGTTAGTTGAATTTCTTTATATTTTTTAATTTTAATTGGAAGTAGTTTCATGCCAAAGGGATCTTTAAGAATTTTGGAGAGGAACTCTTGTTTGGTTCAGATTATCGAAGCTAAAGAGGTTGCTGGTTTCAGATAGTGGATCATTAAATTAAAATGGAGAAAACATGAAAATATCATTTTGGACGTCTTTTGTTTTTGTTTCATAAATGTTGAAATGTGAGTTCTAGTTGTTTTCTTAATCATTTGCAAAGAATACCATAAAAAATGCTTTTAATTTTGGATCATGAAAACAAAAAACAGCATGGTTTGGCATTTTAGGCATTATTTTTCCTGTGTATGAATTGCAGATACATTTTCCTTTTGACATTTTTTTCCATCTTCATTCTGGGACATGCTGGATGTAAAAATATGGCGATCACTGTTTTTGTGTTGACAGGAATCTACAGAACTCAAAGTCAGCATTTGAGAAGAGCCGCTTCAATTTAGTATGTAGACTACATTTTCAAATCTCTTTTTCTTTCCCACTAGTCATTAGTCTCTTTGTTTCCTTTTTTGCTTCCAGTGACCTCCCTATGGTTTTAAGGAATGCAGGTTAGTGCACTCATGAATATAGAAGCAAAAAAGAAGTACGAGTTTTTGGAATCTATAAGTGCAATTATGGATGTGCATTTGAGATATTTCAAGCTGGTCTGCTTTTTTCTTTTTCCTTTTTCCTTTTATATTAAATTCACCTTCTTTACTTGTTGGGGTATTTATTCAATGGGCTGACCTGAGCCGATTTCTTTGTTATAGGGATATGACTTGTTGAGCAAAATAGAGCCATATATCCACCAGGTAAAACCATGGGCTACTTTATATTTGAGTAGTTTAATATGTTGTAAATGGAGATTCTTCATGGAATTGTTGGGGAGAAAAAACATTTACAGGGTTTGACTTTAGTTTTTTTGGGTTGTAGAATATAAATTAAGATCTAGTGACATACCACAAAACCATCTGACTGCCGAGTTCCATTTTCTCTTAAAATGTCAAACTAATTCTTTCATCGCCTTTTGATCTTCCAGCATTGGACATGTTTGATATAGTTTGTATGATGTCTGGCACATTTGCAGATGGCCAGTGGGCTATAATCTTTAAGATTCCATCTGAACCTGCTGTAATATTATATGTCCAATGCATTGATGATTTGATTTCAATTAGGAGTAAAATAAAATTAATCCTATATGCAGGTTGTGAATTGAGCAAGAACGAGTTAGCTATAGACTTATTTTAGATATGGTGGAAACCTTTACTCTTAATCTTTCCCATCTAAATGCGAGTTTGAACCTAAAAATGACTTGGTAGTAGCTTTGTGGTGTATGCCCTTTAGAGTTCCAAAAAGTCCCCGTCTGTCTTCTATTGATAGCTTCTCTTTTAGTTTATTGCAGATTCACTACCTCAGCCTCAAGCTTATGCAATGTCTCTTTGATCATAGTTCACTTTCTCTTATATCCAACATTCCGGCTTATGATTCTCATAATCCAACTTTCTGTCCCAACTCCCCTCCTAACCCAATACATGACTTTGGAGCAAAGCAAGATTCACCTGTGCCAAAAGTACGACTAGCTTCCTTTTTTGACCTTTATGAATTCGGCATCTACCTGGTCTTTGAAAATTCTGCTGGACTGTAATTGGTTCTTGGTTTTCCTCTTATTACTCTGCTGCATTAGAGTTTTCTTGACACTACTGTTTTGACCTCATGACTCGCTCTTATACTCAGGAAACAAATAACTTCCATCTCCTTGTCACCAGAAAGAGTGTTCTTGCTAATATTTTCTTGTCCAGAGCTACTGAAAACTACTTCCGCTGACTCATCAGAGGAATCAAATTCATCTCCTGTTGTGCATGCTTAATATTCATTTGCTTTCATCAAATTGGAGCTGTATTGGGGGCTATTCATATGTATTGTATTTTCTTTCTACTTTTGTACAGCTATAGATACCCTTTTCTGTACACTTAATACGGTGTTCTGTTTCCTATCCAAAAAACAAAAAGGAAAAATACATTTTCTGGGGTTTATTGTTCTTTTCAGGCAACATGGTGTATGTTTGTAATATCTTTTTTGTATTAATATACACAGTTTATCCAAAATTTTATGAACAGGAAAAAGGAAAATTTAAGTAACTCAAACCTATGTTCTATTAAAAGCAGGATATACTGTTGTGGGTATAGACCTGTTGATTTCCACCTGTATATTTAAACCTTTAATAGGGTGGTTTGGTGGCTTTGTGGACCTTTGGTTCACTTTTTTATCCTCTTCCCTTTGATTCTAATAATATCCTTAAGTTTCCTATAAAAATTTTAAAAAAATCTTGAAACTTGTGTTTTTACAGAAAGCCATTGTTTTAGTTCATGAATGAGTTGCTTTACTGGTTGCAGGTGTTGACATATGCACAACAATCTAAAGAATTGGCTAATATTGAACAAGATAAACTTGCACAACGGATTCAGGAATTCAGGACGCAAACTGAGTTGGACAACCTGCGAGCTTCATTTGACATGGAGCCTTCAACAAGTGCTGATGGCATTACTGTTGGTGGTACAAGCTCTTACAAAAACATAGAAGCAATTATGCAGTCCACTGCCAGAGGAGAAGTAAGTAATTTTGTGTTCCTAGCATTTTGTGCAACAGTAACAAAGTTCCCTCAAGTCTCTTTCTTACAAGTATTTAAACTACATTAATGCCATGTCTTACCATGTAATGAGTGGTCCAGTGA
Source organism: Melia azedarach (assembly GCA_028052125.1). Taxonomy (NCBI): domain Eukaryota; kingdom Viridiplantae; phylum Streptophyta; class Magnoliopsida; order Sapindales; family Meliaceae; genus Melia; species Melia azedarach. The sequence continues at coordinate 7,202,919 of CM051402.1, read as the reverse complement.
AGCTATCTTATTTAATTCCTTTCGTTTTATAGGTCCAGATGATCAAACAAGGATATCTCTTAAAACGTTCCTCAAGTTTGAGAGGAGACTGGAAGAGGAGGTTCTTTGTACTCAATAGTCAAGGGACATTGTATTATTATACAAATAAGGGTATAAAACCTACGGTATGTTATATTGTTCTATTAGGACTCTGTTTAATCATGTTTTGTGACTTATTTCCATCAATGTATCTCACCTTGCTTCGCAAATTCTTTTAATCTTTTTCTCTTGACTAGTTTAAAATTTTTGCAATGGGACGCTCATATATGTTGATGGTTTCATTGTGCCATTAATAAGAAAGTAACATGTTAATTAGAAAATTAGCATGCTTATTATTGACAAGGAAAGATCAATTCTGAAAGGATTAGAAGATCACACATAGTATCAATGTTAACTAAACCTGTAATCTGGTACATGAACTTTGTTCATTTAATTTACCTTTGGTAATTACCTCAATTAGCTTTTGGTGCTATAGCACAGCCCTAGTCTTTATAGGGGTTTGGAACTAAAGTGATGAAACCTTAAAGAACTAAATATTGAATAGACAGTGAATAAATTTATTAAATGTGGTGGTGTTAGCTATGTCAACTTTGTCCATTTGACTTGTTTAGAGTTGTTACGTCCATTAGAAGTTGGCAATATGGCACAGTTAGTGTTTCAGGTTATGGTTTTTAGTTTAGAAAAACTTATGATTAACCTTTGATTTGACAAACACAAATGGGGAAAATCAACTCTAAAGTGTAACAGGAGAAATAGTCAAAAGCCAGCAAATAGCATTGAGTTTTAGGATGCCAAGAAAATATCCTACATTACTAAACTTCGCCACCAATCGTGAAATTTCTGTAACAATTAACAGCCCAAAGATAAATAACAATAGGACAAACCTGAGGGCTTAATACCACAGACTATATACACAATCCAGCTATATAATTCACATGATTTTCTCAGAGTTTTGTAATCTAAGGTGTAATGTTAAAACAAAAATGATTGGATTTCACTCTGGCAGCAGTGCTGGCCATGTTAGGCCCAGGAAGGAACAGTAAAATACCTTTTCAACTGCTCCTCTTTTTTATTCAACAAAAAAAGAAAAAAATCTTAGAACTTTAGTAACGACCAAGAAGATGAAGAACTTAATTATGAAAGTAACGACCAAGAAGATGAAGAACCTAATTATGAAAAGAGGGAAACTTAAGCAGTGTGTGAAAATTGGATAAATAAAAGATAGTAGAAACAAAGACGGCTCTGGAAGGAGAAGGGAAGATGTCCATGAGAGAAGTCAATTTGATACTTTATGCTTTCTTGCTTTTCATATTTGATTGAGCATTGTGGTATAGGCCTGATCAACTCATCAAATAGTAGCAGGTAATAGTTGACAACAATTTATCTGATCAATGAAGGAGCAGCAGCTACTCCTACATCTTGTCCTCCTATCTCAGTCTCTCTCTTTGTGTTGAAATGTTTATATGGATGATTTTGATCCCGTCATGTTATTTTAATTGATGGAAGTAATTACTTATTGCTTTGTTGCATATGATCGCTGTGACTGTTAATGCTTCAGCCAGCCAGTACCACTGCACCATCCTCTCTCTTAGTCTGTATACTAAATGTGGTGGTTCAATTCATTTATTTATTTTATTCAGACATTATGGCTTTTTGTTTGGTTGCAATCTATTTATTTTTAAGTATAAAAAGGTCTTGGTTGTTCTTCAATTTGCTAGCTTATGTCCACATGTATATCTGTACTACATAGGGGATGTAAGAATTGTGTAACATATATTATAAGTATTTGGTTAAAATTCGTGACTAACTCTGACATGTTTCCTTTAAGCAAGCATATCCATGACCTAAATCCGAAGAATCCTCAAGGTAAAATGGTTCTTAAATGATAATATATCCCTTGCATGCTAATGAAAGGCTGCATCACAAATACCAGGACTTGACTTGGACCAGTCACAGATATGCATGGATTTACTTCTAAAGTATTTGAATACTATATCAGTGATTGCCTGCTTATTTTCACCAAAATAGCAGCTACTTTTTCTTCAGCTTTTTCTGTCCTGAAGGGAAAGTATTTTATGCAACAACTAGTTTTAAGGATTTTATAAACTCTACTTTGTACTCTAACGCAAGTATTGTATAAACTCTATAAAAAAGAAAAAAAAAGAAGAGGATAGATTTATACTGGATATATAATTTTGGAGATGTATGCAACATTTTGATTCTGTGCTGATGCTTGTTCTAATGTTTGTTTGTCTCAGTGTCTTTCTTTCTTCTTCTGCCCTCTTTGTTTATATCGATTTTTCAGTGAATAATTATGAAGAACCCCTGATTTTATACTATCTTTTTCTCTTTAGGGCTCTCACCATAATTATACTGGTTCTGCTGAACATAATGGCGGTGTATTTAGTAGATTTCGTAATAGGCACAATAGGTCATCCTCATTTAACGAAGAAACTCTGGGATGCCGTTCTGTAGATCTTCACACATCAGCAATAAAGATGGATGCAGATGATACAGATCTACGACTCTGCTTCAGAATAATTTCTCCTACGAAAACTTACACATTGCAGGTGATTTTTTTGGCTGGGTGTAGGCATTCAATTATGCCGTTGAATTGTTGTGCTTTTGCTTTCAAACAGTCATTCCTGAAACCCTGAAAATGAAGACCTCTGGAAATGTTATGGAACTGGTGTAACAATTTGGAAAGACTTTGGAATAACTGAAATAAGTTTCTAATGAATTACATGTATTTCTGGCATGTACTTGAAGTCTATAGATATTGGTATAAAATTGGAGAAATGTTTATACTTGATATAAAGTGAACCCTTTTTAACATATGAGCACTGAGTACCACTGTAGAGCATGTGCAGACTATAAATATTGCATTAATCTTTAATGTTGATTATGAAAGAGTACAAAATTAAAAAAAAATAATTGCTTCAGCTTTGGTCTAGCCACATGAGAAATGCAACCTTTATGCCTAGCTAAGCCATGCAATGACATTAGTTTTAATCTTCTCTTCTCTTCCTTTTTTTTGTCTTCTTTTTTTTTGGGCCACATATTGGTCTTATTTTTTATTACCAAGAATGAAACATAGGTCCTTCGAAATTTTAAAATCTGGTCTTGGTTATACGCTGATCTGACAGTCTTAATGGTTTTAGGTTGGCTTCAGGCTTTGGATAGCAAGTCAATATATCTGTCATACTGTTGCAGCAGGGTGATGTAGGCTAAATAAATCACAAACTTCTGTAGAAGCAGCTTTTTTTTTTCATTTTAAAATGTTTGTTTCCCTTCAAATAAATTGCAAAATGTTCAAGGCTTTTATGAGTCATTATGCCAACGTTTGCCCTGCAATTATGTCAGGCTGAAACAGAAGCGGACAGGATGGACTGGACAAGCAAAATAACAAGTGTTATAGCATCACTTTTGAATTCGGATTTGCTGCAACAGGTGAATCCCTACACTAACTCTCTCTCTCTCTCTCTCTAACATGGAATCAGGTTGTGAATGCAATTATTGTTTGCATCTTTTGCAGCCACAACCTAGAGCAAAACAACTTGCCAGAATTAACACTGCCTTTGGTGCTTCTTGTGATGTTTCATCACCAAATAGTCATTGCAGTTTAGAGGGTGACACAAAGGCCAATAAACCCGAGAGTGTTTCTACAATGCTCAGAAAAATTCCTGGAAATGATCTTTGTGCAGAGTGCAGTGCTCCTGAACCTAGTTGGGCATCTCTTAATCTTGGGATATTGCTGTGCATTGAATGCTCTGGTGTTCACCGGAATCTTGGTGTTCATATTTCAAAGGTGCAAAACATTTAAAATTTATGCACTTAAAACTTCACTAGAATTTAACTCTACAACAGTTTCAATTATTAACTGAATAAGGAAGCACTGCATACTTTCTCAAAAAAATAAAAAAGCACTATGTACAAATAATTTCATGTCCTGTCCATTCTTTTAGATATGAAATCTTTCAAGGGTTCAAACACTGATGCTACTAATATATTGGATATTATTAAACATGAGTTATTGCATATTAGAATATCTTGTGTCATCACCCTTGTTTTTGCCTCGCCAGTGAACATCCAGTCCATCCTTGTGCTTATTATATTCTCAGGGTAAAACACAAATGGGTTTGCTTTTGTGTGAAAATGGGGACAGAATTGACAAACAGAGATGTGTTAATGTCTCTGATTTCTCAAGTCAGTGCGAAAGTGAGATTGACTAGCAGAATTTTGGGGAGACCTGCATGTCCAAATCAACAAACACAACCTGCTTAGAGCAAACGACCACATCAGAGTTGGTGCCAGAGATCTGATTAACAATAAAGACACAGGAGAAAAGCGAAGAATAGTTGAAAAAAATAGTTAGGGTGAGAAGTGAGGTTTAAACCCTTCTTACCTAACCTAGCATGTTGCAATCAGCCCTGTGAATGGATGCATGTTATCTTTTTACTGGTGATTATCCTTCCCTTTCATTGCGATAGGCGGTGAATGGTATTTGCTCTGGACCAAGGCTATTATTTTCCCTTTGGTTGTCTTCCATTTGCTTTCCTTCAGTGAAATATCTTTGCAAATTATTCCATGTGGATTTTAGGTGACATGTGGTGTTTATTATTAGCATGTGGAGGTTGATACTGTGGTCCCCTTGGAGGGCCACACAGAATTCTTCAGTTATAAAGTTGGTGATTTGACAACCACATACGACCAGAGATTTGATTTAGCATTCCCTTATCAGTGATTCTACTCAATTAACATGACTCGTTACTTGTCAGGCATGCTGAGATGGCTGACAACCTTTAAGCCCGCCTCCTTGATCTCTAGCTGCTTGTGTCCAAGATGGGTGCCCAATGAATAAGACTGTTCCTTTTTCTTTTACCAGCCTTTGTCTTTTGGTTGTCCAAAGTAAATTCGTTGAAGTGTCTAGGTTGTGCTCTCATAGCAGTCATTCCCTTTCTGACCCTAGTCCTTTCCATGTGTCAGTTTATGGTTGGCCAGTTCTTTTACTCAAAATTTAATAAATAATGTGTGGTAAAATTTGGTTTCTTCCTTGAAGTCTGTATATGACAGAAGTTGGACCATATTTTGCAGGAAAAAAGACCAAAGATATTTGAAATACTAGTTTCTACTTTCTGAGAAATTTGACTTTCAAGGATATTTGCTTGTAAAACATGATTGTCTCTAAGAACAATACCAATAGATAATTTTAGTGAGATCGACAAGTTGAATTATTCTGTATCATGAGTATATTGGTAGTTGCGTTTTTTTCCTAGTCTAATTACTATATGATTATAATTGACTATTGATCCTATGACTTGTTATGTTTGATTATAGTTTACCTGTGATCCTAGGGTAGTTAGGTGTGATTAATAGTTGGCCGTTGTTCCTAGGCTAGTTATATGATTCCAGACAAGCAACGCATTCCAAAACCTTTGTTAATTAATCTAGTCATTAACGAGTTTCCCCATAATTGCCTGTAACCTTAACGAGTCAATGGGTTATTATTTTAAAGCCTTTTTTATCATCGTCATATCCATTAAGGTTGATATATTAGTAATTTATCTTTTAAATAAAATGTGAGAGAGGGAGAATGGCTTGCTTTAAACGATACTGCCACATGCTTTGTTTATGTTTTGGTATTATCTATCCTGGAGTTTCTATGCATTTCAGCATGTTTATTATTAATTTTTAGTTTCAGGATGTTTTACCCATTACTCTTTCACGACTTCTAATTTTTAGACGATATTTTGTGATTTTGAGCAAAAAATTCCTAGTGCTTATTTATCTCCCTTAGAGTGTGTGACATATAAATCGGATTGGAGAATATTAATCGCTAGGCAATATTTTGGGACTGCTACCTTTGGTGATTTTGGCTCTGTATTTCTTTACTTAAAGAAGAGTTTTATGCTTTTGGAGGGAATTGGAAGATCTCAATATTGTGGGACTACCCTGCGCTAACACTTTTTTTGGTTATGGTTGGAAAGAACTAGAAGTATTTTTTATGAAGTATGGAGGAAGATACTGTTTTCCAGTGGATAAGGATCACCTTCTTGTGTTACTTCAGGTGTCAGTATCTGATGATTTGAAAGATACTCCTTTCTTCTTAATTCAGGATAAGAGGGATGGTGCTGTTAGATGATCTTTGTTGCTGCATTTACTTCTCTAGCTTATTTGTGATCTTTTAGTAAAACTGTGATCCACTTATTTGTAATTTCATTTTTATTCTTTTTCTTCCATATATCAAAAAGAAACTTAGTAAATGATATGTGTAGCTTAAATCAACTAAAAGCAACTAGGAACTAATTCAAGTTTGTGTTTCCTTTCTTACTTTTTTTTTCTCTTTAATATCAAAAGACACTCTTTGACTGCGATCTTGAACTAGTAAAATGCACATCTTTGTACTTTTTGTTGGCTGAGAAATTGACAAGGATGTGCCAAGTAAGTTTTTAATAAAAAATTAATTTAAACTTCTTTTTTGAGTTCATGAAGTTAACAGGTCGGCTTTGGTTTAAAGGTTATTTGAATTCCAAGCTTATTAGCAATGTCTCAAGTTATTTAGTTCGAGATGAAAAAATGGATCTTTGAAGATGCATAATTTGGTATATTTGGGACAAAGTAAGGTTTTGGATTTCTCTTTTGGGCTTCCATTTCTTTAAGTTTAAGAATGTCTAGAATATTTGTTCTTCACAAGTGAGAAGCAGCAGTAGCCTGAAAGGAAAAAAAGTTTTGGTGTTTCTACAGTTCTTGTAGAGCCTTTTGCTTTTACACACTGAGTTAAGCTACACATTGTATAGTTTTTGTTCCCTTTTGGGACTCTAGGAAAGTTTGTCCTCTTTTGTGTAGACATCTTGTCCCCTTGATGCATCTCAAATATCAAATCAATTTGGTACCAGTAACTATCTTTACAGATACACGGATTTTCATTTTTTTAACAGTTCGCATGATGAATTTGGAGTTTGCTGAGTGTGGTTGAGAATATATACTCCGGTGGTTGGTTTGGTAAACTGCAACTTTAGAAAAATTAATTGGTAATGGAACTTATCTTGACTCATTGATTAGAATTTCCAGTTTTTCAAGTGACACCTGAGATCTGCTGATTTTAGTTTCGTAGCTATAAGACAAAATCGTTCGTTTTTATGGATACATGTTAAGATTGTCATGCACACGTCTGATTGCTGACACATTTCAATATCATAACTTGTTTTCTTATTTTACTTTGATCTGTTATTATGCACACTTATTATCATGATATTTATTCAATTGTCCAAGCCTCCAATTGTGTACTTTGTATTACAACTGCAGGTGAGATCTCTTACGTTGGATGTCAAGGTCTGGGAACCTACAATCTTGGACCTATTTGGTGCTTTGGGTAATGCGTACTGTAACTCTATATGGGAGGGATCACTCAAGGATGGAAGGTGAGAATATTTTCTCTCAAATATCACATGGGACATCTTTTTATGTTATTAAATTTGTTTGTTTCTTGGCAATGTTAACTAGAAAACATAGTGGTTAACATATTTCTTGGAGTTCACAGTTTTGGAGTTCACTTTCTTTTTTCCACGGTTTGCTTCATAACTTTAATGGGATGATATGTGAAAGATGAAGAAAATATTTCTTGTGTGTGTTATCCTATAAATTTGTACAAGGCACTGAATAGTGCAAGAGAGTTGACAAAAATAGAACAAATTAGGAATAATAAATAATATGTTGATCCTAGAACTGATTTTTAGGAAATAAATAAAAGTAGACAGCTATACTAGACACTTGAAGTATTTACAGAAAATATTTAGCCCACATTGATTCTCAAATCTTCCAAAACTACCCTTCTAGCAGGTCCAAAGAAATTTTGCATTCCCAGATTGTCTAGTTGATGAAATCAGTAGTAGTCCCTCGATCAGTATGTTGATGAGTTGTTTGGATCATGACACATGCATAGTTGACCAGTTTGCAGTTTCTCTTTGATGCAATGTCAATTAACCTCCTATTTTTTGTTGGATCATGATGGACAAGGTTACGAGCTATACTTATAGCCGCTTTGTTGTCATAGTACTACATCGTTGGCTCCTTGATCTTAATCTTAAGATCTTTGAGTACAATTTTTAGGCACAGTAACTTGTTATTTACCTTGGGCCATAGCTCTAAGCTCAGCATCTGCACTTGATCAGGTGACAACTTTTTGTTTTTTGTTACTTATCCCAAGTGACAAGATTGCCTCATAGAAATGTACAATACCCAGATTTTGATCTTTTGTTTGTTAAGGATTCTGCCCAATATGCAATAGTGTAGGCTCTTCATTCTTGAAAATCATTGTCTCTTAACCTGGTCCCACCTTTGGGTATTGAATAATTCTGTACACAGCTTCTAAACGAGATACTAGCGGAGTACGCATGAAGTGGCTTAGTGCACTCATCACATCTATAACAGGTCTCATGTGATAAGTAAATTAATTTTCTGATCATTTACTGATAGGTGCCTTTGCTTACCATAGCTTCTTCATTTTTCTCTCCTAGTTTGTGATTTTCCTTGATGAGAGTGTTAGCTGGTTTACATCCTAGTGTACTCTGTTGTGAAAATCTTGTTTAGAAACATTGTAGATTTATCAAATTTTTAATCTCAAACTCCTTTTCTAAGTATGATTTCAACTCTACGATGTCTTAATGATTGTCTCTAGTAAATATAATATTGTCCACATTTACGATTAGAGCCAGTACGTTTCCTTTGGGAGAATGTTTTATGGACAAGGTATGCTCAACTTGTATTTGCTTGTTATCCTGTTTTCACCATTGATTTTGTAAACCTCCCAAACCAGGCTATCTGTCCCCTTGCTACATCTGAAATATCAAAATCAATTGGATAAACCAAGGTTCAAATTAGGATAGCAAACTCTAGAAAACCATTAGAAATAACAAGTTGAGAAGAGTGCAGAAAGTTGTTAACTTCAAACCTGCATATGCAGTGTTTTCTGGCAGCTGTTGCTGGTGATCCATGAGAGGTTTTCTTTACCAACTTTTCTGAGACTCTGGGTGTGGGTGTGGGAATGGGCAGTGACAGGTGAAGGTTGTCAGAATGTGGCCAGAAAGGGAAATGGAAATGGAAAAAGGACATGTTTGAAGGATCAGAACAGGCTCTGTAATAACCATGTTAACAAAAAAAAAAAAAAAAGATTCTGACACAGAAAGAACGGACAGTGAAAATGATCATTCTATATTTCTTACCAATGAAGAGTTAAAAGTACATAGTGCCAGACTAAGAACATAACAGGCAAATGCAACTAGTAATCAAGCACAGTTATTAGACTATTGTTAATGACACCAGAGATTTCCTATTTTAGTTTCAATATAATTTCTATACAAAATAGACTTGTACTGCTCTTTCAATACAGATGAAAAATTCTCTTATTTATTCAAGTTATTAGAGATTAAAACTTTGTTAAGGAAAAGGGAAAAACGTGCCCAGTGTATGGTTTATTCTCGAATTCACTACCTTCAAAATTTTCAGACTTATAGGTTGGATAGTTATAAACTTTATTTGAGCAGTTACTATTACAATGCTTCCATTTTATAATTCCAGCTGAATTGAATCCTGTGCAGAGTGGAAAAATCGGATTCTATCAATCCTTCAGTTAGGAAACCATGTCCCAGAGATGTCATTCACTATAAGGAGCAATATATTCAGGCAAAGGTACTCTTTATATTTGTTTTGTGCATTGTGCTTGTATGGAAATGCATGTTACACTTGGCATTAGTGGTGAAATTTCTTTGGCAATCTTGACAGTCAGGGAGACACTATTGAGTGACTTCCTTAAACAATTATTTTATAGTTTTTTAAGAAAAAAATAAATTCCTTTTCATAAATTGCAAGAAAATAAACTCAATCCCACACCAAATTGGTACAAACCTATATTTCTTGTACCACTTCAAGAGATTTTACTAGTTAAACCAACTAGCACTTACAATTATTTTATACTTAATTTAGGATGGTTCTATCATTTTTATGTTTTCTGCTGTATTGGATAGCTATGTGCATTTGATTTTAGGCTTATGAATGCATTCATAATTAAAGCTTCTTGTCTTTCTGTTTACTTTTACAAGAATTTTTTAGTGTGCAGATTTAACTAGTAGAATTAACAACCTTATCAGGCATTAAATATAAATATATGTTCTACATCCATGTACAAACAGTTGGCAGGGAATGAGTTGACATGCTCGTTCTCCAAACCTCTAGGCTTGGCCCACTGGTTTTACTATTAGGTTATGGTATATCCTAGATTTTATTTTCTTTGATAAGAAACAAACAAAATTCTATTAACAAACAATATGAGTGGTCACATCAAAATGAAGGAAAAGATGATAATGGCCTCATCACTTGAAATTGTGGGTGGGATATTAGCCTTCCCAATGAACATGAACTTAAAAGGAACAATAAAGTGGATGGCTTACCCGAGTAGATTTCTGAAATCTCCAGCATCCATACTCTTCTATCTTCCATAATCTCATCAATTCTCACACTATCTAGATACATCAGAAGTTCTGCATGTTCATTGATACTGGAAGATTGCTCCAATACCAAAATTGATGCCGAAACTTGCTGGGATAGCAAATTTAGTACCAAAACTCGTTGGGATAATTGTACACTCACTAATAATGGGGTAAATAAGCTCACCACCTATGTATAACAACAAAATGATACAAATATCACCACCCTAAAGTTGTTAAACAAATGATATAGAAGTTGAAATACTCACTATTTAATGGAATCTACCAAAGAGATACAAAGTTAAAAAAAAACAATAAGTTTTCACTGAAATTGTATTCAACTCAATGTTATTTGACATCTTTTTGGATTATAACGTTAAGAACTTATATAGTCTTATCTTGAAACAATCCTGCAAGTATAGACAATTTTCAAATCTTGAAAATAAATGCAAATCTTTGAAAATTCTAGCAGTACCACTAAAACTTTGACAAACGAGTAAGAAAAATAAATTAAAATATTTGATAATACTAAAAGAACGACTATGAAGCAAGAAATTAAGTCACAACGTTGCTACAAAAATAAGAATGACATGACTTTGAATTAAGAAAATGAGTTGCAAATTTTCAAATTAATTTTAAAAAACATTCTTGCATCTTTAAAAAAGATGTTAAATTCAACTTGCAAACCTAAAACATTGATGAAGTGCTTTAAATGTTGCTTAAATTTTTTTCAAAATCGAGCAATCTTGATTTGACTTTAGCAATGAACATTCTGTAAACAAATAGACGTAACTTCTTCTGGAGAACTCCAAATTGAGCACCATAAAATTTGTTGGAAAGTTAACTTCTTTATTTTTCAATCAGTACCAACCATATTTAGAAATAATACCATATTAAATACAGATTAAATTTTGAAGTTACTCCATTGACAGTATTTTCAAAGCTTAGTTGATTAGTGTAAGGATATTGAAATCACTAGCCCTTACATTTTTATTTTGGCATTTAGGTATTCCAAACACTCCTGTGTCAATCTCCCTAGTTGAAAAGACTCTCCTAAGTCTCTAATCATGCAAATGTTTAGAGATAGAGCTTAACGATTTGTGACACCTCTAGAATTGGGTGTGACATCCGCCTCCATATAAATGCATGAGTTTTGTAAGGCTTTGTTTTGATAAGGTTTGTCAAAGACCTTTTGGCTATGGTACCAATTTGATACCGAAAATTTTGGAATTGATGTTTGATTCGCGAGCATTTACTATAATTATGTTTATTCGGTGGTAAACTGAATGATTCTCTCAACTATGTATCTTTTTGATGGATTCTATAGTGTGGTGAGTTTACAAGTTATGTCTTCTTAATTAACAACTCTGAGTTGTGAGAGAAAAATTGCTAGAATCCCTTGAAATATCGAAGGGAAAGGCAGCCGACCACAAGCAAGGACTGAATACAAAATCCTCTGCACACGATCCTGACCTAAGAAAATTGTCTAAATTGATAGATTTGCGAAGACGAGAGTGCAAGTTGAGAAATGTAGCAAGCATTTACCATAATAGCTGATACGAACCCACTAGACGACTTGCCCTAGGAACTATTGAATCAGTTATTATGCGCACCCAAGAAATTAGAAAACAAGTTGTAGATGATCAGATTAGAACCTAAGGAAAGTAAGTCCTTAAAATTCTAATCTTGAAGACGTCACAAAGGTTGATCACTCCCTTGATAAGTCAAAATATTGTATTCTACCAAGAACACAAGAAAGCAAAGCAAAGCTTGCTAAAATATCTCAATATTATTAATAATATGATGAAATTCGTTTTACATACTTGTAGCTTGTATATAGGCATGTAAACATCATAATTCTAAATAAAAAGGGTGTCCAAAATTAAGCAGGAATAGAAATCCTAACTTAAGTTGGAAAATAAGACTATAATCCTAATCCTATAAAGGAACTTAAATAACAATCCTAATCTAATAAGGAAACTTAAATAACAATTCTAAACAAATAAGAAAACTTTAATAACAATTCTAATCTAATAAAAATAACAATCCTAAACAAATAAGGAAACTTATTCCATATAGAATAAAGAATCTTTAAAAGCCTAAATTATCTATGCGGCATAAGGATTTAGAAGCGCAGGGCTATTTTATTCTTCTTTTATAGCCCACTTGAATTTTTGTCATGTATTCAGCCCATCTTTTATAATTTTTGCCGACTAGAAAAGATTGTTGGATCATGTGAATGCTGCCCTTGTGTCCCTCTAAGCTCTTCTGGGAGTTCTCTCTCTTGTATGCATGATTGCGTAGCTTTGTTCACATCATTCTCATGGGTCAAGAGCTCAGCAAGCATATGTTAAGGAAATGCAACATAGATTTTGCATAATTACACTTTTGTCAACATATAGGTGAGAAACGCAGTGTGCCAAACTATATGAAATAATTCGTCCAATGTAAAGGATAGCCAAATAATGAGCATATGCGTGAACGTAAAGATGCACTAGGGCAGTTCCAAGGTCATAAATAATGGTTCTATGAGAAGGACGCATAGAGGATGCCGTGCATTTATGTGGGGGAGCATGTCATACTCTATTCATAGAGGTATCGCAAGATGTTGGCATGATTGGACACTCGAAAGAGTTTCTTTTCAACCAAGGAAGATTAACACAGGAGTGATGGAGTGTTTGCAATACCCAATGGAGTGTCTGAAGTATCTAAATGCTAAAGTAAGAATGTAATTACTGACGATCTCAATATTTATACACTAATCAACTAAGCTTTGAAGACACTGTCAATGGGATAACTTCAAATTTTAATGTGTATTTACTGCAGCATTATTTCTAAAAATGGTTAATACCATTGGAAAGATAAAGAAGTTAACAAATTTCATGATGCTTAATTTGGAGTTCTCTTGAATAAATTATGTTTATTTGTTTATAATATATTCACGGTTAAAGTCAAATCAAAGAATGCACAATTTGGAGGAACTTTAAGCAAAATTCAAAACATTTAATCATTGTTTTACGTTTAGAAGTTGAATTTAAAATCTTTTTCAAAGTCTTAGGAGTCTTTTTAGAATTAATTTCAAAATTTGCAACTCATTTTCTCAATTCAAAGTCATGTTTTAGTTGTTTACTTATTTTTATCGAAAGTTACAACCTAATATCTTCCTTCTTGGTTGTCCTCTTAGTATTGTCAAATATTTTATTTATTGTCCTATTCATTTATCAAAGTCTTAGTTGCACTCTTAAGATTTTCAAATATTTACATTTATTTTCAAGATTTGAAGATTACATACACTTGCAGGATTGTTCCTAGATGAGACTGTATAAGTTTTTAAAGTTGTAATCCAAAAGAATGTTAAGTAATGTTGAGTTGAATACAATTTCAATGAAAATTTATTGTTTTCTTTAACTTTGTTTCTCTTTGGTGGATTCTATTTAATGATGAGTGTTTCAAATTCTACAAGCTTTGTTTAACAACTTCAAGATGGTGACATATGTATCTTTTTGTTGTTATACACGGGTGGTGAGCTCATTATCCCAATATATTTTGGTATTAAACTTGTTATTCCAGCAAGTTTGGGCATTAATTTTGGTATCCAAGCATTCTTTTGGTATCAAATTCGATTTTTTTGTATCATTCATGTATTTCCCTTATTCCAAATTTCTTTTAAAATGAAGTTTGAACTCCAATTTTCCTGAAAGAGGGAAGATTACCATACTAGAACATATACAGACATTCCTAATGTTACAAAGTCTATAAAGACGAGGATAACATTCACGAAGAAAAGTCTCCTGGCAACTTGTTCTCTCTCAACTATCCATTCTTTCCATCTCCCAAGACTAAGAAATATGAGAGGAAGTAGGGTAATTGTTGGATATAGCTTTTCAAGGGCTTTTGTTGGATTTTTTGGCAGCCACATTAGCATTACAACCATTTGGTTGTGGTTCATACTTACTGCTTAATATTGCATGCCAAAGAGAATCCTTCTAAAAGGAATTTATCCCAAGCCTTTCTATACTTTGATCTCCTTTCTTCACTTTCTTCTAGAAATTAATGTTCCATTCAATAAGATGTTAACCTTGCCTTCATCATAAAGTTTCCATAAAATTTCTTTCAACGTTCTTTGAATTCTTTGCACCTTTTTAAAAATCTTAATTGTTGAGATAAAACAAAATAAAATAGGAGAAAACTTTCTTATTTTAACTGTACATATATATCTATAGTATTTATAGAAATTTAAAACTAGTTAAATCTAAGTAGGACTCTAAAACAAAAAATCAAATATATCCTTATCTAACAAACTCTTCAACACTCCCCCTTAAACTGAGGTATAAATATGCAACATGCCTAACTTGTCACAAATGGTCTTACTCCGTGGTCCTCCAAGAGCCTTGGTGTGAATATCTGCCAACTGCCGATTTGTGCGGATATGGCCAAGAGAGATGACGTTATCTGCCAACTTCTCTCTAACAAAATGAACATCAATCTCAAAGTGTTTAGTCTTCTCATGAAGCACAGGATCATTAGCTATATCGATGGTAGGTTTGCTGTCACTCCATAATTTAGATGGCTTAATTTATTGAAATCCAAGTTCTCTAAGCAAATTGCATAACTAGATTATCTCACATGTAGTCAAGGCCATAGCCCTATATTTTGCTTTTGCACTTGATGTAGAAACTATAGTTTGTTTCTTACTTTTCCACAATACAAGGTTGCCTTCAACAAAAATACACCACCCTGTTGTTGATCTTCGATTGATTGGACATCTTGCCCAATCTGCATCACAATAACCCTCAATTTCTGGATGTCCATGTTTCTTATAAAGTACTCCTTTTCCCGGAGATTGTTTCAAATACTTGACAATCTTGAGAGCTGCCTTTCAATGAGGCTTTCTAGGAGCACCCATAAATTGACTTACCACACCTACAGCAAAGGAAATGTTTGGTCTAGTTAGTGTCAAATAAAATAGCTTTCCAACAAGCCTACGATACCTGCAGGTTGATGAAATAGCTCCCCTCTATCAAGCAGAAGCTTGATACTAGGGGCCATTGAGGAATCCAGTGGTCTTGCCTAATTCATCTTGGTATCTTTGATTAAGTCAAGAGTATACTTTCTTTAAGAGATGTGGATACCCATTCTGCTTCCAGCTAGCTACTTCAATACCTAAAAAATAGTTCAAACTACCTAATCCTTTGTATGAAACTTGGATTGTATGAATGTTTGAAGACCTTCAATACCAGTATTGTCACTGCCAGTAATGACAATGCCATCCACATAAACAACTAGAATAAGATAACCAACATTAGTATGTCTCTAAAAAAACAAGAGTGATCACTGCTGGTCCGTCGCATCCCAAACTCAATAAACATGTTTGTAAATCGACCAAACCAAGCTCGAGGGGACTGTTTGAGTCCATACAAAGATTTCTTCAACTTACAGACCTTGCTTTCCTCCCCCTGAGCAACAAAACTGGGTGGTTGCTTCATATAAACCTCCTCAGTTAGAGTTCCATTTAAGAAGGCATTTTTCACATCCATCTGAAACAAAGGCCAATCATAGGTGGCAGTAAGAGATAGGATTAAGCGAACAAAGGTAAGTTTGGCAACAGGAGAAAAAGTCGCTTGATAGTCAATTTCATAGGTTTGAGCAAAACCTTTAGCAACAAGGCGAGCTTTTAATCGAGCTAGTGTACCATCAACATTCATCTTAGGAACAAACACCTATTTTTAACCAACAGCTTTTTTACTGTGCGGTAAGGTAACCAAGTCCTAGGTGTGATTATGCTCAAGTGCTAGCATCTCCTCACGCACTGCACGACACCAACCTATATGAGATATCGCCTTTAAAACAGAGCAAGGAATAACAACATCATCTAAAGCACTTAAGAGTGCCTTAAAAGTAGCAGACATACCTTTATAACTAACTGGATGCTGAGTACAAGATCGAACACCTTTTTGTAATGCTATGGGTTGATCTGCTGTGGAAGAAGCAGAAGCCAAATTTATAGACGAAGAAGTCGGATCAGTATTGGGCGTGAACTTAGTGGCATCTGATGGTGGAAAAGGACAACGAGTGTATACTTGATCATAAAAGGTAAAAGGTTTATGTGTAAGACTATATGCAAGAATAGGAGAGCTAGAGATAAAAGTGATTTGGTTGACCAAGAAGTCATCATCAATAGAGGTGGTAGATCAAAGACGAGTGAGAGACGAGAAGGGAGTGGACTCCACAAATGAGACATCAAAAGATGTAATAAACCGCCCCAAATCAAGAGAATAACAATGATACCCTTTTTGTGTATGAGAATACCCAACAAACATACATCGTGAGGAACGAAAATCTAGCTTAGTGAGATAAGATCAATTATCATAAACATAACAGACACTCAAAAGATTTTAGGAGGAAGAGAAAAAAGAGGTTGAGTAGGAAATAAAACCTGGTGAGGAATCTCCCTCTGAAGAACAGATGAAGGAAAGCAATTGATAAGATAACATGCGGTTTTTACAGCTTCACCCCAGAATTCTCTAGGAACATTCATGTGAAAGAGAAAAGCTCGTGTGACCTCGAGAAGATGTCAATTTTTACGTTTAGCCACACCATTTTGTTGAGGGGTATAGGAACAAGAAGACTGATGTAACATTCCATGTTCAGACATATAAGAGGTAAAAGGAGCAGAAAAATATTCCCTGGCATTATCACTACGAAGAACATGAATATGAGTAGAAAATTGAGTTCGATCTCAGCACAAAAATATTGAAAAATAGTAAACAATTCAGACCTATTTGCCATTAGATAAATTCAAGTCATTCTAAAATAATCATCCACAAAATTCACAAAATAACGGAAGCCAAGGGTAGCTAAAACGGGAGAAGGCCCCCAAATATCTGAATGCACAAGATGAAAAGGAGTAGAAGCTCTTTTATTAATACGAGAACCATAAGACAAATGATGATGTTTTGCAAAACGACATGACTCACAATTGAGATCAGAAACAGACTCTAGACTAGGACTCAATTTCTTCAAGATGAATAATGGAGGATGACTCAAACGGCTGTGAATATCAAGTGGCTTGGAAGACACCCCGGAGCATACTGTAGGTGGTGTACCCAACACATATAAGCCACTAGAAACACGTCCTTTACCAATCGTCTTCCCCGTCGGTAAGATCCTGAAACAAACAATGATCAGGGGAAAACATGAGACAATAGTTTAAACTCCTTGTAATCTTACTAATAGAGATCAGATTGAACGGAGAGTCAGATATATGCAGCACATGAGATGGAGAGATGTGCGGTGTAGGACAAGCCTTACCCACGCCACGAACTGGCGTTGAGGTGCCATTAGCAACTGTTACTGTTGGAAGATCAGAGGCTGAGTGGGAAGTAGATAATATACCTGCGCTTCTAGTCATATGTTCTGATGCGCCTGAATCAATTACCCAAGAGCGAGATGGTGTGGATATGCAAGCCATAGGATTACCTGTCTGTGCATAAGTGGCTATTCCAGAAGTGCTCGGCTGATTTCCCAACAATTTCATATATTCTTCTGCTGTTAGAGTGATCATTGGCTGCTCATAACCTGGTTGTTCTGTCGGTTGTCCAGACAGTGTAGAAGACTGTGAGGTACCATCAACTTGAGAAAGAGTTGCAGTATATTTATCACCTTGCTGCCCTCCACCTTGTTGTTTATATTTCCAGCAAAAAATTTTAACGCGACCCACTTGCCCACAAAAATGACATACCCGTGTGTCGGGTCCAAATCGACCTCCTCTACCTCCTTGATTGTTGCCTTGACCTCCTCTCTCAACTCGTCCTCCACGACCTCTAGACGAGGAATAGGATACCAAGGCAGCCTTGTCATTAGTGTCACCAATAGGAGACTGAATCTCCTCATCACCTATACTCATGATTTGAGCAAATGCATCTGCAATAAAAGACACTTGACTGGATAGTATCTGTGTTCTTGCAGCAGTACAATCTGACCCCAAACCAAATAAATAGAAGAGAATGTCAAGACGTTCTCGTTGCAACAACATTTCTTTCAGATCTGTACTAACTAGCATGAGTTCATTTAATTCTTCAAAGAGTGATTTGAACTCTATAAAATACTCAATTTGAGATTTGGCTCCTCTTTCTAGTTTACATAAAGCTTTTAAAACTCCGAATGATTTATTCATGTTGCATTTTCCACCATAAATAATAGCCAGAAAATTCCAGAGTTCTTTACATGTTTTTGTATGAGTAAGAGCGACATTGACCTTGGGTTCAATTGAATTCATTATACTGGTGTAGAGATGATCATCCTCTTTCCTCCACTTGTCTTACTCAATCACATTTGATGGTGATGGTGGGTCCTTCTCCAGGAGATTTTGTTTATCTTGTCCACAAATAGCACGATGAACCAAATTTCTCCACTGTGGGTAGTTGGCACCATTCAACTTCTTATCAGTGATACGAAACATCTCGGAATCAGTCACTTTTGACTGAATTTGTCCTTCCATGGTCTCCACTTTATCACTCATCTCTCAACGAGACTACTTTTGAGTATGATGCAAGAGTATCAAAGTTTGGTATGGGACAGATCTTTCAACCAGTTGATCTAATCTTCACAAACAATTGATCCAAACCTTTCGCTTTGATACCATGTTGAGATAAAACAAAATAGAATAGGAGAAAACTTTCTTATTTTAACTGTACATATACATCTATAGTATTTATAGAAATTTAAAACTAGTTAAATCTAAGTAGGACTCTGTAACAGAAAATCAAAGATATCCTTATCTAACAAACTCCAACACGTAACAAACTCTTCAACATTAACCAAAGAAAGTATATTGGTAAGGCCATAATGCATAACCTTTCTTTTCTACTTGCTAATCTTCTCTCAGGTTTTTCCGCCACTGGATCTCATAAGCTTGAGGTTTTAGGATCTTCTTGCAATGTAAGACCCCACTAGTCAAAAGGTCAACTCCACCCCCAAAATCACAAATTTATTGGCCAAATAGTTAACTTTCTCAGCCGGAGAATTAATCCCCACAATCATATTCTTAAACATGTTTGACTTCCAAGATATTAAATGTGAGAGCACAAGAAATAACTATTCATTTCTGCCTAAAATCCTAAATATTGCTAATATGCATTAGTTCCATGGTGCTATGGCCTCTTTTTCCTTCAAACACGTGAAAACCTCCTGTAGAAAAATAAATACACGTGATGCCAAAATCAGCCACGACACCATAGTTACTGAAAACATTTATACTGGATTTTCGGGCAATAGAGCAATGAGAAAATAAAGTTATATGTGTTTGCTTCATCCTTGCGACGGGTCATATCCGAAAAGGGTAATAGTTCTCATTTTGAGGCTCTTATAGTGAGATTTTCAGCTTTGTAACGAAAGGGAAAGGATGCCATATCATGGGATTGTGCAGTCATGACAATTGTTTTGGTTTTGTGGTTAGAAAGAAATAGGAGAATCTTTGAACACCTAAATGAGGAGGCCATGGCCTTGTGGGAGGTTTGAACTCTCTCGGGCTTCTATTTCCTATTTAAAATGTGATGTTTTCTTGTATTCATCACAAGTGGGAAGTAGGTATGATATAGCTAGGGAGGGAGTCTTATTTTTATTTGAGTTTTGTTGTGCAGGCAGCAGGCTTTGTTGTTCATAGTTTTTGAGGTTAGATATACTTATTAGTAGTGTCTTCTTGAAATCCTTATAGGATTTTAGGGCAATCTTGTTCTCCCCATTATAAATTTCTTTTTGTAGCATACTCGTATTTCCTTTCCTAGCCAAAAGAATAAAATTAAAAAATAAAAATTGTGGTATTAATAATTTTGTCCTTGAATTATGCGAAACTCAAATAAGGACAATGGTTTGGTTAGTTTTAAAATTTTGAACTATCACTCTCCATGAAGAAATTGAAGGGTTAGTAGACTTTTCAATCATCTTCCCTAAAAGCCTACAAATAGGAGAAAACAAAGAATGCAAAATTGTTAATGCAATCCAATTATCCTCCCACAATTTAATTAATAGCTAACCAATCATTTTATGCAAAAAAGAAATAAATAAATTGAATTCTAAATTATATAAAAAAATAAAATAAAATAATAAAGCCTACTGCAACACAATTTATTCCACAATCTAACAGTACAATCTCTCTCATCTTAAGTTTTTAAATAGGAAAAACAAATCTCCATTATCTTTTTCAAACTCGAGACTTGAAAATATTCCAAATATAAACGAAAAATCACTCTTTCTTCTGTGTTATGCCAGTAAAGCCCTCCAACTCTTTCTTCCACATAACTACAAAAACAAGAAGAGTAGGATATTAACATTTTTCATGCACAACCTTGTGCGAAACAAACTTGTGGAAGTACAAAATATATGCTGGTTTGGTCTTTCTGAGCTAATGGTAAAATAAGAACTTGATTTTGATACAAGGGATTCAAGAGTCATGGCAAGGACTGAAAAGGGTTCATCCCGTACAATTTTCTCTCGACTTCATTAAGCTGTATTTTGAGTTAGTACATTTTTCTTTTCAAATCATATGGCAAGAAAGCTTCTCTTATACACGTATCCATTCATCTTCAATACTCCTCATCATTTGTGTCATTTTTGAAGTACTATTAACTTTCACTGGCTTTGCAAAGAGGTTTTGACATTAAATTCAAAGCTTACTTTTGTCTCCCTTACCTAGTATGTAGAGAAATTGCTAGTTGCCAAGGATAAAACCTCATCTGGCATCCATTCTCATGCCAAAAACATCTGGGAAGCAGTCAAGACCGGAAATTTGCGAGAAGTATACTGGCTTATTGTGATATCAGACATAAATATTGTCAATACCACCTTTGATGATGTGGTTAGTGTGGATTCATATCACCATTTTGATGATCCACAAGCTTTGGAAACCGGTGCTCAGAAAGGAAAGAAAAATAATGATCCAGATTGCTGTCAGAGGATCAAGGAGTCAAATGATCCAGGGAATTGTCTTCAAGGCTGTTCATTATTGCATCTGGCATGTCACTGTGGCAACCCCGTGATGCTTGAACTTCTGATACAATTTGGCGCTAATATAAATCCGCGCGACTTCCATGGAAGGACTCCCTTGCACCATTGCATCTCCACAAGGAACAACACTTTTGCAAAGTTCCTGCTTAGAAGGTAAATTTAATTACTCTATGTAGCACTTGTTAACGAATGAATGAATGATTTGTCACTCCTAAACTCAGCTTTTGACATAATATCTGACATGGACATGGTACAGAGGTGCTCGTCCATCGATAAAGGATGGCAGGGGGCTAAGTTCGCTAGAAAGGGCAATGGAGATGGGAGCAATTACTGATGAGGAGCTGTTTATCATGCTTACTGAATGCCATTGAAATGTGTGTAAGCCTATCTTCTTTCTCGTTGCAGAAATATAAGCAATTGTTAATTAATTATGCTTCTTGTTCTTCTTATTTGAACTGTCAAAATATTACAAATTAGGGTTCTTTTCATTCCTTATTTATGTAATGATAATAATGCAGGTTGTTTTTTTGGTAAACAAGTTTTCATTTTTTAGAGAATGTTGGATATTTGTTTTCGAGAAAAATTGAGGTAGAATACATATTTTAAATTTTCACACTCGTTATAATTATCACTGGTACCATATCGCTTATTGTTAACTGACATCTTTAGTTTATGAAAGATAATGCTTATTAAAAAAAATTCATATCTATAAAAAAATTAATACAAATAAATATAGGGGATTAATAAATTGATTAATTGTTTTAAGTAGATTTTTTAATATAAAATATATAAAATTTAAGAACTATATTATTAGATTTTATAATAAGCTCTATGTTATCACGGAGAAATATTGGAGTATTATGATGTATAATAATGGAGCAAAAGAATAAATTATATGCAAGTTTTTTAGTATAATTTTGCTTTTCCATGATAAAAGATAAATTGTTCTGTTTTACTTCCGGAGTTCTTAAAGATTTCCTTTTAACATTTTATTTAGTGACAAAATTATTCAACTCTAATGATCATTAAGCTTGTCTAAGTAGTTATATAAATAACTAATGGCAGTATATTTTGATAATTAGGTATAATTTTTGTAATATTCAAAAATAAAAAAAGGGATTGATAATTTTTTTTAAGTTTATACATTTTATTATATTGTTTATAATTTGAATTATATATATTATATTTCATGTGCAGTAATTATGGTTAATTTATTATGCATTGAAAGCATTAAATTTAATATTAATTATTAAAAATATTTAAATTAAATGATTTATAAATAATATAAAAAATTATTGATCTATCTCTTATGATTTAGAAATACCTCATGAAATATTCATCAAAATAAGACTTCTAAAGTTCACCGACACCTAGAGTAAAATTTTATATTCATAAAGAAAAGACCTCTAAAGTTCACCGAAATTTAAGAGTAAAATTTTATGCCGATCAACAATCAACGGAGTCAATGAAATATAATAACTATGGAAAAACTTTCTTATGATTTGTGTAATAAAAATTTCAAACCTACAAAGTGGATGGAGATCAATTGGTCTTTTGAAGAGATTCTTTCATCTTTTATTTTGGGGAATTAATTTGTTCATAATTTTTCAAACCTAACTTATTATTTTAGTTTTACTTTTTTTTATGAATATTATATTTTAGTATAATTTTTCATCAAATATTTTATTTTTTATACTAAAAATTAGAAGTATAATTTTGAATTATAAGGTATCATTTCATTTATAGGTTTTAATTGGTTTCAAAATAATAAAGTTTAATAGTTTCATATTTATTTACATGTATTATATTATTTTTATCATTGTAAAATAATAAGTGTCTATAGTAATATAAAATATAATTAATTAAAAATTAAACAAGTAAAATGTAATTACTTTATATATTTTTATTTTAGTAAAATTAAAATTAATTATAAAGATTTATAATTTGAATAAAATTAGAATTATTTATACACAAGAGATTTAGATAAATACAAAATAATTTTTTTATTTATTTAATTACTAGTAAGAAATTCAGATAAATACAAAATAAAAAAAAAATTTACTTATCTCTTATTTTACTTAACTGGTAAATTATAATATTTTAATTAATTTAAATTAATTATTATAAACTGTAAATTAATCAAACTGTTTGGATAATTTTTATTATTGATACCAAAATTTTTATCCCGATATTGTAAAATGACCCTTATTCTTTAATTGCTTTTTCTCGAAGCTTGGGTCAAATTATAATAGTGATCTTATTTTAATTAGTAGCAGGAGCGGAGCTATATGCTAGGGCTTTCTTTTTGAACCTAATAAATTGTAAGTGATTCATTCAACTAATAAGTCTCTTCTCTTTTAATCTTTAAACTTAAATTTTAAGAGAAAAAAATTTGATAAAAAATTTAGAAATGTGGAGAACTTACGAAGAATTAAGTAATATAATCTACTTATGTATGACATCGATTTAGATTTATCTTCAAAAATTATTGACAAAGGTTTATAAAATGAGAAATAAGGATTAAAAAAACAGAAGAAGTGATAACTAATCATATGAGAAGAAGTTTATGCATCCATATCCAAGAAATAAAATGATGATGTAAAGTAAGTTTTCCTCACAATCTTTCAAAAATTATACGACGCTCAAATGATTGATAAATATATTTTTAGTTTTTAAAAGATATATATGCCTTAAAAAATGCTACCAAATATGTTTATGATATATTAAGTATATTTTATATATAAGTTTTACGTTATAATATAATATTTACGTGAAGATTACAAATTTTACATAAAATTAATAACATTTATCACAATTATAATTTTTTTATTTTTTTTACAACTATGTTATTATTATTTGACAATTTGATGTTAATTTATATTTATTTAAGTGTATTAACAAATTTTATGTTGAATGTATACAATTAATATTTTTTTTTTACTTTTTTATGTTGACTTATTATTTTTATTTTTACTTTTATAGGTGTTATATTTTATATATTTTTTTATAAGTATTATTTTTATTTAAGTGACAATTAGTGGTTTCATATATAGTATTCCATTGCCATTATATTCCAATTTAATTTGTATTTTATAATTAATGTTATAAACATCATTTGATTGATTCTAAATATTTTAAAGAAATTTGAAGTTTAAGAATCATTTAATCACAAACTGATTAGGGTCATTAATAAGACAAATTGTTTCTTTTTCCTATTTTTTAATATTTTTTTTATTGTCTAATTCTTAAATATCTTTCCAACGTGCGTGGAGAAGAAAATGAGAGAAAAATTCCCATTAGTCAATCATTCCAAAAGGAAATGACAAATTTAAAAACGTAATCACTCAAAATATATTTTTAAATTTGTCTTTAACATCAACTAAATCATCGGTACACATCTTTATTAAAGCTTTGAGTTGTGATTAATTAACCACAAAAATTTTGTTTCAATTTGTTTTCAATGAATGGATGAATAAAAAATTTGTATTCATGTTATGTCACTAATAACAATAAATTAAATTTGTTCTTGGTGATGATAATCATAAAAGGCCAATGACAAGTTCTTCCAAATGAAAAATATGGTTTCTTTTTTTTTTTCTAATATAATATAATTACATATATTTATGTAGCTTTGAGGACTATCCGAAGTAGTTTAGAGCGTTGTTTGGTTTGCTCCCCACTCAATTTCGAAATGCTAATCCGAGGTAGGTAAGGGGGTTTAAAAACAATTAGGACTTTACTCACCCTCTTATTTTTTAAAAATAAAAATATATATATATATATATTTATATATGCCGACTTACAGGAGATTTTATTACAAGTTGTTTCATTTAAAAGACTTTTTTTGTTTTTTAATTTTTTAATATTATATGTCAAAAAAAAAGTATATTTATGTATGCCAACTTGTAGGAGATTTTATTACAACTTGTTTTATTTAAAAGACTTTTTTATTATTATTTTTTAATATTATATGTCCACGTGATATTGAAATCAAACTCAAACATTTACCGGATACACTTTACTAGTGAGGATTAAATTATTGATTACGAGAAATAATATCTTATTTTATTAGTTTGTTAAAGTATATGGAATAAAATGATAAGATCCTAACGTATCAAACTAAAAAGAATTAAAATCAAATACATATCTTCCTATTTTCTCAAAACTCGGATGTTTAAAGCACCCCAAAAATCTAATGGAATATTTAGTATTTTTCTCAAAAATTAAGAGATAAATAAGAATATCCCTTAATAAATAATTCTAAAATAACATAGTAGTAGAAGGAATATGCCTTGTACTCTATTTATTATTTGGCCTAATACCAATCATCTTTTAACTTTAGAAATATCCAATTATCCTCCTAACCTCACTTTCATTTGTGATAAAAGTTACTTTTTAGATATTACTAATATATTCTTGGATGACCTAACATATTTTTTTCTTTCTTATTTAGATAAATTACATACAATTAAAAAAAATTTAATCCTCATTTTTTTCATTTATTTTTAGCTTCATCTTTCTCTTTTCCCGGATTCGTCCCTATCTCTTTCATCTACATTCTTTTATTCTCTCTCCCATAGCCATTCCTATCTCTACAAATAAAAACTTAAAAACTAAAACAAAAAGAAAAACGTGAAAATAATTTATCTTTATCTTTATCCTTTTCATCTCTCGGTGCTTATCTATTTTTTTTTTTATCTAGAAAGAACTCAAAATCTAAAAAAAATATGAAAAATTATTTATCTACTATTTATCCTTTTATTCTCCCTCCATAATCTATTCCTATATCTTTCTTCCATTTCTACAAACCAAAACTCAAAAACCAAAAGACAAAATACCAAAAAGAAATATGATTGTAAGGAGAATTTTATAAAAATAAATTAATAAGGAGAATTCCCTTGTGCAAAAGATGAGCCAGCATAAGTCAAATCCAAGAGTCTACTAAGGAAATGTTTAACCACATATGTAGTCTTGGCAATTATCTTACCGTTGGCATTTTCTTTTCTACATTCATTGCATTACCTTTTTTTTTTAACAATCTAAAAAATTATTATGCTTTCTACAAACGCATCTATTACTGTTCTTACTAAACTTCAGAAATTGCCTTGCTGACTGTTGTTAAGTCTGTACTTAATGTTTTGGAGATTGGACTATACTTCAAAAGATGGAGAGACATTGCCTTGTTGACTGTTGCTAAATCTTTAGATGATGTTTTGAAGATTGAGATGTTTGGAGGACCATACTTCAAAAGATGGAGAGACATAATGTACGATGCCTTAGATGTTCTTCATCTCTTAATTTTTTGAGTCAGCCTCCACAAGAAAAAGAATCCGATAATTATAATGTAATTTATCAAACATGGGTCAAGCCAAATAATGTGCACTGCTATTTTGAGTAATCTTAAAAATTAATTATCTGATATTTACTTTCAATACAATCATACACATGAGATTTGGGATCACAGAAAAAGAAATACATAATTAAAAATGCTAGAGCCTAGAAGTATGTTATATTGCCAATTTTCTAGACTTTAAGATGATGGAAGATAAAGAAATGATTACGTCACAAATTCGTGATTTCATAATGATTTCAAGAACAAAGGCATTTCTCTTCCAAAATCTTTTCTTATTGGTTGCTTAATTGAGAAGCTTTCATATTTATAGAAAGAATATAAGAAAAGCAACACACACAAAAGGAAGCAAAGGAATTTGGAAGATGCTATTATCCATGTTTTTAAAGGAAAAAATATAATGAATGATTAAGCAAAAAATATATTTAGGAGATATTTTCTAAGGCAAATGTGCTAGAAAATTAAGTACCATCTCATAAAAAAGCAAAAGTTTAATGACATCAAAGTCTTCAAAATCAAAATTTCCACGTTCAAGCAAAAAAAAAAAATTACTTTTTGTTTGTGATAAACCTAGACATTTTGCTAACTAGTGTAGATACAGAAAAGGTGATCAAAAGCCTACTAAAACAAATATGGTGGAAGGAAATAAAATGATTGTTGTTATTGTGATCTCTTAAGCAAAGATAGTTGTTGAAGACAATAAAAAATGGGTGATTGATTATGATACCACAAAATATTATGTGACGACTAAAACTCAATTGTTATTTAGGGTTTTAACACATACCTTCTCTGAGGTTTAAGATTTTAACACTTAAATGGAAGATTTGAGGAAAAATATATTTACCTCTCTTTGATCTTTAGTTGATCATCTATTTTTATTTAAATAACTATAAAACTTTTAATTGCTTTAAAATTAAAATTTAAGAAATTCAATTTTAATCTATTTAATGTTTAAACTTATTAAAATAACTAAAAATTTAATTAACAACAATTTAATTTATATTTATTTAAAATTAAAACTTTAATTAATGATAATTTAATTTGACACTTTTAGTTTACATTTATTTAATATTTATTCAAATTAGAAATTTAATTAATAATAATTTAATTAATTTTTATTCATGTATCATATTTATCCAAATCTCAAATTTAATATACAAAGCGTCCGCCTTTCTTATTCTCTTTTTTTCACAAATCCTTTGTTACTAACTATATTTCTTTTAATTTTTTACCAAACAACTCCATAGCCTTATTAACCTGACTATTCTTATAAAAAAAATTTAATATAAGATCTATGTCATATATATTCATACTAAATTCACGCTTCAACATCAATCCTATAATTCATAAAATAAATTTAGGCTTTCGAGCTTACACAAAAACTTCAATAAAACTACTCAACTATAAAAATTTAGAAAAAAAAATAACATGGGTAAATTACTAATTTTAAATAAATATTATATAAATATAAATAAAAAATATCGTTAATTAAAATTTTAATTTTTTAAACATTAAATAAATTAAAATTGAATTTCTTAAATTTTATTTTAAAGCATACAATGGTATTAAAGTCATTTAAGTAAAAATGGATGGTCAACTAACGGTTTAAGAGAGGTAAGTGTGTCTTACCTCAAATCTTCCATTTAAATGTTAAAATCTTAAACCTCAGGGGAGGTATGTGTTAAGACCCTTTGTTATTTATATTTAATTGAGTGAAGGAGAAGAACAAGTTTTTCTTAGTGATTCTCAATTTGCTTTAGTTAGGGGAGAATGAAGGGTTATACTCAAGTTAACTTCTATGTGTTATCCTCTCATTGAACAATGTGATTCATATCCCAAATATGATATATAATTTGTCTTTGTGTTTATTCTTAGAAAAAAAAATGTAAAAGTTTCTTTTAAGGGGAACAAAATAGTAATATCTAATGTTAGGAAATGACATTTGTTTGATAATTTATTCGAACTCAATAGTAGGAAATGCTAAGTTCAACTAATGTTATGGATTCTATGCCTAGACTAAAGCAAATAAGAAGAAACCGATAACAGGTCTTGATGAAATTCTATAAGTGCTCCTTTAAGGTGTGCATTCCAATCAGTAAGGTATTCAATGTATATTATATTGAGAATTTTTAGAACCATTTTATTGGTAGCCTTAGCTTGCCCCCATTTTCTTGTAGGTAGTATAACATTGAGCACAATGTTTGATGTCATAGTGAGTTAGGGTTACCTCTACTTGTTTACTGGTAAATGAAGTGTCGATATTCATAATAAGCTTATAGGATATCTAGAACTGACTTATAATGCATTCTTTTATGACGTTGGTTACTGTAGAATTAGTGGCTTTCTTGAGAAAGATTGCTTCTATCTATTTGGAGAAATATTATATTGCAACTAAAATTTAGTTGTAGCCATGTGCTATAGGATGAATTAGTCTTATGAGATCTAGTCCCTCAATGTGAATAGGCCATAGTAGAGTCATACCTTGTAAGGCAGTAAGGTAACAATGTTGCAAGTCATTGTATATTTTAGGATGTATCACCCTTCTTGATATAGTCTTTTTCGTCTTTCTACATAGTAAGCCAAAAGTAACATGAGTTAATAAGCTTGTAGTATAACATTCTCCTGCCTTAATGTTCACATTCTTCGTCGTATATCTCTTGCATGACTCTTTAAAGTTCTAGATGATCTAAAATAGCTTAAAGTGTTGCCATTGAAGCCTTTATGAAACAAAAGACTTCTTTTTATGAAATATCTTTTTGTTGTCTACTTGAATTTATGGGTTTCTTTATGAATTATGGACAATGTACTATTCTGGCAATATTGAATATATAATTCTCGTCAATCTTTCATAAAAAGGATGGCTAGAGTTTCCTCTTGGTTTAATAAGTAGTGTACGTATGTTGCTTATGCTGAATTGGTTTATCGTTTCAAATTTGGCCAGTAGCAACTAGCTTACTAAAGTCATTTGTAGAGACTAACCTCGGTTAATGTATTACGTGTCATTAAGTAGAATTTGTGGAGTACTTCTTATCCTTTTTCTGTAGATACAAATTTAACCAATATGCTTTTTGGCATTCTTTATTAAAAAATCTCATTTATCTAATGTACTAACCTTGGGTAATGTATTACATGTTATTAAATAGAATTTGTGGAGTACTTCGTATCCTTTTTCTGTAGATACACATTTAACCAATATACCTTTTGGCATCTTTTATTAAAAAATCTCATTTATCTAATGTAATCTTTAACTTATTTGAGATTCGATACCTCAATTATCCATAACAGTGCCTGTAATATAGTGTATCACCACTCATTAGACGGTATATTTGTCATTTCTTAGTTTAAAACTTGTCGAAACTGAAGGATTTTTTATTTTTAAGATTGAGATTGTGTTAGTGACTTCATGAGTTTCGCTTTAGTTCCTAAGGTAGGCAAGACATTAGTACACTTATAGTGCTTTCCAATATGCTCCATTATTACTTCTTTGAATTTTTTTAACAATTGGCAAACAAATGTTTTGTATGCCGCTGGGGCTATTTATTGATGACAAATTTTTCTTTGGCTTTTGAATGATTAACATGAAGTCTCCTATTAGTTTTAACTTCTTGATTTTTATGTCCAAAATTATGTGAAGATCAATAATTATTGCCTCACATCCTGCCATGTTGTTTATCCATGGGAAATCTAGTTTAAAGGAGAAAGAGAATTTTTGTCTAGTAAGATTGAATATAACCAGGATAGCTCTGCCAATTGTGGATACTATTAAGCCATCAAAAGTATAGTGTCTATAAGCACTACAAAGAAAACTGTTTTTAGTGACAACAAAAATTAGAGCTAAAAATACAAAATGCCATCACCAAAGCTTTTATTAACGAAAAGTAGGTCGTTGCAATGTCTTCGCTAAAGGTTTTGGCAACAATAAACAACCATCGCTGTGAAAACTTTTAGCGATGATGACAAACTCATCATTAATAACATTAATAACAATATCAACTTTTATCACCAAATGTTATGTCGAAGATAATGTTGTCTCCAAAATATTTATTATAGACACCTTTTAGATAACTTTTAGTACATTTTTTGGCGACAACAAACTGTTACTGCTAAAAGTGTCGTCACTAAAATCATATTTTTAGGTATGGCCCTTTTACTATAGTTCATATACAAGTTTTTTTTTTAGTAAATCCTTTAGTATTTCTTCTATAATATAGATGATTTTTCTATGGAAAAAAAAAGCTATTATATTTATTATCACTTAGCCTTTGATCGCACTCAATGCTATGCAACCGATATCAGACTTTGCCAACATAAGCAATCATTATGCTAGTTTGTCTGACTATTACAACTTAACAGAAAGATGTCATATTGAGTCAATTTTATATAGGAGATATATTGGGGCTAGTATATATACTGTGGTTGTGAACATTGTGCTTCAATTTCTGATAATTGTCTTATCACCTTATATATTAGATGATCATGATTGTCTGCACTAGGCTCGTATGGTAATAGATATTATAGTTAAATAAATGCATAAACATTTTCTCTCTTGTGACAGACTTTACATCGCGATTGTAACACCTCAAATTTGTCAAAGTAAAACATATGACAAATTTGAAATAAAATCCAAAACTGCAAAATTTTCAATTATACAATTAAATCACCAAAAGGGTAAATAAATCTTAACGTACAATTCCAATGCTTAAAGATCCAAGATAATATTTCTTCAAATTAAATACAATACCCAAAATTCTACTTGATACTAACTTCAATCTTTCCAATAGTCTAAGCTCAATTGAAAATCTCTATTATTTCACAATTCGAACTTCAATTAACTGCAAAATATTAATGATGAGGAGTGAGTCGTCAACTCAGTAAATAAATCTGTGCATAACATTTATGATTTATTAAAGACTTATGTTTATACATAAATCATTGTTCAAAAATACGTAAGCATAATTATAAATATTTATTTAATTCAATTATTAAACCTCACGTCACATAAAATACAATTAAAACTGTAGGAAACATTCCGAAGTTCAATAATCAATCAATAATAGAACGGTAATAACCGTAACAAAACGATATAACAATCGTAACAGAACGATAATAGTAATCATAATAGAACAGTAATATAATCATATCTATAGACAATGAGCAAAACATTTATATAAATATATTTCTATATTCAAACATTTGATAAAATTCTCATTTATGTTGTACATAAAACATTTAATGATTATGAACAATTAACAAATCATTTGTAAACAATTTAAAAGTCTAAAAAATATAATTTCCTTAAGAACATAATTCATGAAATCATTATGTTTACATAACAAGTTTTCATATCCATTTAAGAAGAGCAAAAATATATTATGCACATACTTACTTACCTCAAATTATTGTAGAATGCTATATACTTCTATGCTTAATCAAGGTTGACCAATGCTTCAGGAACTAATAGAAACCCAGAATTTTCAAAGATCATCAATAATAGTAAGATATTTTGTAGAGTCTAGAAATACAATGAAGGGAAGGGAAGTACTAGTTCCTATTTATAGCTAAAAGTTTACATTCAAAAATTAAAATTCTATCTTTTCTTTTATAATTCAAAACTTAAAATTTAAAATCAAATAAAATCTCAATCCATTAATCTTTAATCCTTAAACTTAATCTTTCAATCTTATTCTATAAAATCAAATTCAAAATCTCAAATTTAAAATTCAAATCTTAACAGCTTCTAATTTTGTAATATCTATACATATGTGGTATTACAGCGATCGTCTATGTAATCTTCAACTTATTTTTCTATCATGTTATGGAATACTACTTTCATGACTTATTGATAAACGGCTCATGCGTTTATTAGGTGAGAGGCATGATCGTGTAGTAGAAGTTTTCTATTAGTGTTTTCAATGCAATTTTCTCAACATCTTCAAGTGCCATTTTGATCCTATTGTATCCACTAAAGTCATTCACGAATAAAAGTTGAGTTCATAAGAATATTAATGTGTAAGAGAAGAAATTCATCCTTCGAGTAACCAAGTGGGATGCTTGATGAGTTAGATGAACTTATATATCTGAGTTGTTCCATTTCTTCCTTTGATCTTTTTCTCTAACTTCAGGGTAGAAGTTCTTTTGTTACTGTTTGACTAGTTTAGGCCTTGACTATATATTTAAGGCATGACAAATCATGGTGGGATCCAATCTATATATCTTATTATTCTCATACAAATATGTCTTGATACCTCGTTGGTTATTCAACTAATGGTTCATGCTCATGTGGTGAGAGTTTAGTACTTATTAGAGTTTTCTTTAAATAGTAGGATCTCTGCTCAGATCAACTTCCTGGAGTTTCTAGTTCACTACTATGCACTAGTCTTTCATGCATTTAGAAGCTAGTAATATTTTATCTTGATCATGCGATTATTTTGAAGTAACAAATTTTGAGCTCTGAGCTACCTTTTGTTTATACTTTGATGTTATCGAGTTATTTGATGAATTTGAGACATTCACTATGAAAGTGGACAAGCCCTCCACACCATGATAAGTGGTATATGATACGGACTATTTCTGTATTCCTTGT
Source organism: Melia azedarach (assembly GCA_028052125.1). Taxonomy (NCBI): domain Eukaryota; kingdom Viridiplantae; phylum Streptophyta; class Magnoliopsida; order Sapindales; family Meliaceae; genus Melia; species Melia azedarach. The sequence continues at coordinate 7,169,462 of CM051402.1, read as the reverse complement.
TGTAAGTGCTAGTTATTGTCTTAACATGTTCCTACAAATACTTATTTCGTTTGTTTAGGATTTTGCTCGTCTCATAGTTTTATAAGTCTCTTAATTTTATCTACTTTAGTAAATGCACTCTTCCTTTGTTGAATAAATGCAGATTCCATCTAAATCTTATAAACATAAGTTTTTTACATCTCTTTTAATTAAGTTTAAATTATTAATAAGTTTATCTCTAAACTAATGAACTTATATTACAATTGTATATCACACACTATATGAGGAGTGAGATGGCCGCGGCTACTCCAATTTCACTTCCTTTACCAATAGCTGGTGTACAAATAGAACAACATCGAGGGCTCCTGCTAATCAACATCGAAATCAATTTTAAAGTAGCAAAAACGTATATATATCAGATCTTTTATCCATAGACATATCTTCGAAATTCACTCACAAGTTGATATGGCTACTAGTAACAATTAGTGCATATACATGACTAAAAGTGGTATGAAGTGAAAGTGAATTCGTGAAGCACATGATTCCCATTACGCAATTTGCTCCAAATTCCCACGTGGAGAAAGAAATTAATCCAAAAAATATTCCCAATTTCTCATTAGTCATTAACTTCCTTCTAGAAACAAAGTGGGACAAAATTAAAAAGTAATTAAATCCCATCCCCACCTTTGGCTGACTTTCTTTCCCATTGAAAATTACATTTTTATTTAGTTTTGTCTTAACGTAGATAAATTCCACAACATAAAATTTAAAAATTAAAATTCAATATAAAGACAAAATATTTGTCATTAATGAAAAAGACATGTTGAACTACTTCCATTTTAAAAGTTTATACTCCCCAAGTTTTTAAAAATTAAAATATGTAAAATAAAATTTGAAATTGATGATACGTGGCATGAGTATGTCTGTCTAACAAATTTTTTTAAATTTTTTAGTTTATTTATTTTTTCTCTAAATATTATATATAAAATTTTTTTAAAAAAATTGAGAATCTTAATTAAGTCGAGTTTAACGCAATTTGAACACTACATACAATTTGAATAACTCTCGTGTATAAAAATAAATTTATACACACTCTAATATGATAAACTCTATAATAAATAATTTATTTATAATTTAAAACAACTTAAAGTATTGAGTTTAACTTATTAATATTGATACATCTCAAAAAGCTTCACTTAAATAAATTTTATTTTTATTTACATTATTGAATTGTGATTAAAATAATAATTTTTAAAAAATAATAATAATAATAATATTATTATTATTAATATAATAATTATAGCTAAAAAGGTGAGGTTTGGTTTTAGGTAAAAAGAGGGATTGGATTAAATTATTAATATTAAGTGAAGCCGCCTTATGTATACGACACTAATTTATGTGTTTGAGCATCTGATTCTGATACTCCCTCTCTCTCCCAGTAATAATAATAATAATAATAATAATTAATGTTAATTAAAAAAATTAATAATAAAAATCTGCCGCATGCGCGTACGTAGATGCAGGTAGGAAAGAGGGTGAGTGTTATTGTTGTTGTTACAGTGTCTGTGTCTTTCTTTGTTTCTTTGGACGGCATCTCGTTCACAATTCATAATAATAATATTATTAATAATAAATAAATAAATATTGTTGTTGTTTGTTCAAGTTCAAAAAAGTCTAATTAACAATAAATAAATAGTTTTATTGTTTGTTTGTTCGATTTCAAAAAGTCTAATTAGCATTATTTTAGAGTCTTCTATTCTGGGCGGCAATTCATGTGCCTTTGAATTCTGCTGTGTAACACGCAGGGCCCCCGACATCCTTCCCTTCTATCACAGTTCTCTTTTTCTTTTTCATATATATATATATATATATATATATATATAAATGAGTGATAATTATAAATTTATATATTTTCTTTTATCATTTATATTTGTTAAATTCATTCTCTGTTGATTTACTTATTTATAAATAGTGTAAAATTACTAATAACAGAACGGTTTTTCTCTAGCATTATTAAAAAAATTTACCTAAATTTAAGCAATTTCACTACGGTTATAGAAAAAATCGAACCCGACATGCCTCCTGCCTTAGTTCTCTCCTATTTTTTTATTTTCAATTTCATATTCATAATCTTTTCAGTTTTATATTGAAATGATGAAGGCTGGTGGAGCCATTTAAATTTTTAATAGAAGAAGAATACTGCTAAGTTTGGTTATACATTCCCAATTCTATTAATGGTAAGGGATAACCATGTTATATGAATGAATGAATGAGGAATCTTTTTCTTCAACAACAGGAATCTTTCTATCTTTGTTTAATAATTATGATAACTTAAAAATTAAAATTGCTGAAGAAATTATAATATTTATATACATATTTATATTTATTAAGATGTTATTACTCAGATGTCTTTCCTCAATGGGGTATCCAATTAATTATTAAAATAGCAATCAAATTTCCACCACAATTTGTTGTACTCTTCTGTTCTGTTCATCTGTTAGGTTCCATTTTCTATTTCATTTTCCTGGGAAAGTCAAAAGATTCTGTTTCTTTTCTTTTTCTTACTCTACAAATTCATAGCGTTTATAGGCCTCAAAGAAAAAAAATTTAGAGCAGAGATACAAAGAGAAGTTGGTTTAGAATTAATTTAGAGTTGAGTAAAGTAGCTCAACATAACAGCATATTAGAATAAGGCTAAAGAAAAAAGCACACACATACACACATTTTTTCAAATGAAACAAGTAGTATTTCTAAAAGGCAACATATATTGCCAAATCAACAAATAACATATTTTTCAAGTTGTCAAAAAGTAGAAGTAAAATGTGATTTGGATGCATCCTTTTTATCATCTTCCCACTTGCTTTTCTATGCCTTTTTGTTTGTTACAATATTTTAAGCAGACTTGGTCTCTCCTAAACAATTTCGGAGGGGAATGCTCCTTTTGACAACTGTCATCATTTGGTTGCGTTCCCCTTGTTCTCTTCTTCTTGTAGGATCCTTGTTTAAATCTCTAGACTATGTACTATATATATATATGTGTGTGTGTGAACAAGCATGGTTACAATCTGTACTTGTACTATTTTCCTCCTCCTCCATAGCTACTAATGATGATTGATTCAATCTCAAACCCTCCTCTACAACATCATTTTGGAGCGCTTTTGCACAACCCGGATGATATTTCTACGCCTAAATGTGGTAACGGTATCATCATGGAAGAATGCCAACTTCCATTAATAGACCTCAGTGGGCTAAACAGCCAAGATCAAAAGGAAAAGAAGGCTTGTGCTGAAGCCTATTTGCAGAGCTTCCTCTGAATGGGGATTCTTCCAAGTAGTCAATCATGGGATAAGTCCTGAGCTCCTTAAAAGTATAAGGAAAGAGCAAGAAATGTTGTTCAAATTACCTTTTGAAATGAAAGCTACTTGTGGACTTCTGAATAATTCATACCGGTGGGGGACTCCAACAGCTACTTGTCCAAAACAGTTCTCTTGGTCTGAAGCTTTCCATATACCTCTGACCAAAATTTCAGACCAGGCTTGCTATGGAGAGTTTACTTCTTTAAGGTACAAATAAAATTTTCAATGCATTTCAAGGCATACCTGCTGAAACAGAAACTAACTTTGTTGCACAATTCTTCATATATAGGGTAGTGATGACAGAATTTGCAGCAGCAATGTCAAAGCTAGCAAGATTACTTGCAAGGATTCTAGCACAAAATCTGAGCAACCATGGCGGAATTATTGATGAGATTTGCTATGAAAGTAGTTGCTTTCTTCGGTTGAATCGCTACCCAGCATGTCCAGTGTCCGCAAAAATTTTTGGACTAGTTCCTCACACTGACAGTGATTTTCTTACAATCCTTTATCAAGATGAAGTTGGTGGACTTCAACTCATGAAAGACTCCAAATGGGTCGCTGTCAAACCTAATCCTGATGCCCTCATTGTCAACATTGGTGATTTGTTCCAGGTAATTCAAAATCAAGGCTAAATTCAAGCAATGAAGATGACATTCCAACTAACTGCAAATAGACAATCCTGTTTGCTTATACTTACTGCTATATAAAATGAATGCATGCAGGCATGGAGCAACGATGTTTACAAAAGTGTAGAGCACAAAGTGATGGCTAATGAGCAGAAGGAAAGATATTCAGTAGCTTACTTCCTATGTCCTTCATATGACTCTTTAATTGGGAGTTGCAGAGAACCATCCACCTATAGAAAATTCACTTTTGGAGAGTATAGAAAACAAGTTCAAGAAGACGTTAAGAAAATGGGACATAAAGTTGGGCTTCCAAGGTTTTTACAGTCACAAACAGTGGATGTTCAGCATTAAGGAGTATTCAAACACCATATTCTACGCATACATACATACATACATACATCTTAATATTTTATATACACATAAAACAAAAGTTTTAAAAGCACACAGTTTGAATATCATCAAGACTATGCTGCCTTGTATTGTAAACTCCAAATTCCACCATTCATACCTTATTAATTTATATCTGCTTATCATTTGTACCTTACACACAACAGAGCACTATAACAGCCATGATAGATACCAACAAATACTATTTATATTGTATTTATGTGAAGCTATCAAGAAATACTATTTATATTGTATTTATATGAAGCTATGCGAATGTTTTGTCTTGAAGACAAATAAATAATAAAGTAATACATCCTGCACTTGTCTTCTTCTCTCTTTCATGTTAATTTAGAATGTAAACTAAATCAAAGATTTGATGCAGAAAACCGCAGGTGAATAAGCCAAAATTCATTCGGAGAAATATTGACCACAGCATATAAAATTTTTTGAAGGACCATGTGAAGAATTTGACAGGTGACACAATGAATAGGTGAAAATCACCAAGAATAGCATTTTTAGGAGCAATATTCTAGATGCAAACATACAAACAACAAGAAGATCATAAACTCCTAGGAGAGAAGATTGACCCAAAAAATAAAAAGGAAAAATTTCTCAAACGGGCACACAGATATGCAAGATTCTGGGCAACAAAGTCAATATGAAGCTGATACCATAAACATTGATTACAAAGGAATTACTCATGCAAGTGGAAAATATTTTTACCATGTTGAGGCCAAAACTCATTTACATGAAAGCAACTATCACAGACTAATTTTGAAATGAATCAGTCAATAAGAAGCAAGCTTGCAAATTAAATCTCAACCATGAAGGGGAAAATGAAAAGAAAGGAAGCAGACCAATTAAATGGCCATACATTATCGTGACAAACTAGCCTAAACCAAGATGTGTGCCAAACTAATCATACAGTAAAAAATAGAGATGTACAAGACACGCTTTCATGTTATGCTATTGACAGATGGCTGGAACATTTGCAAAGAGAAATCCTCATCACTAGCAAAAACAATGGACCTACCTTGGCTACGGATCTCACATTGTGACTAACAAGAAGTTGGTGTAAAACCATGGCTGCAAATTGTTATCCATGGGGTGAAAGGATTATACAACACTTAAGCAAAAGTACTTCAAAATAACAGGCAACCAGAAGCCGATATTCAATGAATTATATTTTAAACTAAATGCTGTGCCAAGCATCCTACATTATTAAGTCATCAAATTTCAACTTCACATGGTTTCAATCTAATTCCATTTGTCACCCCTTCCTCCCTTTCCTTCTGTTTCTTTGCTATGATTCCACATACCATCACCTGAAAACACACTTTTCCAGCTCAAAGCATTTCTATAACATAAGCATGGATAAACATGAGGTGAAATGGTTCTCTTCAGAATATTTGGAATTAAAACACTATCCAAGAACATAGATAATCTACTTGGCTAGATAACTCAAGACTTGTATGAAATCTAATTTCCAGAACAGTTAATATTCTCAATCTTTAGGGTCACCAATCAACAAATGAAAAAAATGCCAAATTCAAGTTAAAATGAATTTTAAAAATATTTGATATGGTGCTAGTGAATGCGGGAAATCTTCCTTGGAGGTTCAAAGATATATAGAAAATAGTAGAGTATTTTGAAGGAGACGCCAGGATGTGAAGGATACAGCAGTCAGGTGGTGTGGCTCTTAAATCTGTTAGTTAAAGAAACAGAACTGCCATGTTAACTCACACACCAGGTGTGAGAGTAGAACTCCCTAAACTATGAGCACTGTAGCACTTTCTGATTTCAAGTATTTGTATGCATGGAATAATAATTAAGAAATAAAGCACTTATTAGTACATATTCTTGAATTGATAAAGGAAAGAATAACATTTTATTTCTACACAATTTTACACATGCTCTGCATGCCGTAGCTCTGTAACACAGAACTGCAATTTCTCAATAACTTTGTGCATTGACACACTAAAGAGGGGAAAATCTAACATTAATATTATAAATCAAAGCCATTATGATGAACAGAGACTAAACTAGAAATTACAAGGGAAAGATCAATGACCAAATGTTGGATGGTTATTTATTTACAAAATATTTGCAGAAATCTGTCTTCCATTTTTGTTCTATGCACATGCTATCCCACAAAATAGTAATGCCTGCAGATAAATACAGATAGACCAAGGTAACGAGCGGAAAATATGCATCATCATGCCAAAGGTATGATTAAGATGAAAAGTGAGCACCGATTGACCAAATTACCCTTGCACTTCCTGCTCTGACTTCCAAAATGAGTAGTTCTGATATATGTGGAAATCTTAATCAAGCAACAATGCTACCTTATCTTTAAGACTACTTTTCGTTTTCATCAGTAGTACATTTTCTTGTCCAACATCATTCTGATTCCACTTGCTAAACCCATTGGAAAAATCAATATCATTTGTTGTAAATTTAGTCCTAGTTTCCTCCTCTAAAGGTTTCTTCAGCAAAGGACCCAAAAATAGATCTAGCATGTCCTGTGCAGGATCCCCTGTTCTGTTGGAAGAGAGCAAATTTTGCTCACTTGTCAAACTCGGATTTGAATTACAAAAAGCCACTGCTGAATCAGTAGGTAATTTGTAGATATCATTAGAACCCCTCAAATCATTCTGAAAAGGAGTAGATGTTGAAAGTTGCTTTCCTGATTCAAAATCTTCATTTGAACATTGTAGTCCAACCGTATCCCTATCAGCTTGGACATACTGCACAAAAATAATTGAAATTTGAGATTTCTTAACTTATTCAATTCTCCAAAAAATTTCACTTCTTCTATCATGCCATAAACTCAATTCAAGTAGAATGTACCTAAATGAAGCATCCATTTGGCAATGAGAATTAGCATCATATAAGATACTTATCCATGTGCTTCGTTAACTAGCAGTGATTTTTAAATTAGCACATACATACTAACTAAAATAGCATTTGGAGTGCTTCAGAGATAGCACTGGGCATTTTAACGACTTTCTCTTGAGAGTGCTAGAAAAAAAAAAACACTGAAATTCGTAAGTACTACAGAATATAAGCATTTTTTTCTTCAGCCTTCCCAAACAAATCATAACCCTAAACACTCTTAAGATACAAAATTTCTTATGATAATTCAAGCATAATTATTTGTCTTAAAGGTGTGTATCAAGTTTCATTAGCATTACGAGTGATGTTTAGATTAGCACATAATTATATGCTAATTAAAGTAGCACTGCACCCGCAAAAACAAACCCTAATTACTCTCTAGTATAAAATTTAATACGAAAATTCAAGCATAAGAAACTTTGTAATTCACTGCAAATCACCTCCTTAGCAATGGTGAGCAGATCTTCGACAGTCAGTGTCATTTCTCCGTCTTCATCTTCATCGTCGTCTTGAATTTCATCATTCTTCGGCTTCAGTTTCTTTTTCCTACCTACTCCATCATATCTTTTCTTCTTCTTCTTCATCACGGTGACAATTTCTGCTGCTGCTTCTCCTTGTCGGGTTGATTTTCTTCTCTTTGTTTCACATTTTACAACAGGATTTGAATTAGCGTCAGAAATTTCCTTGGAACTGCCCGCATCTCCATTATCAGTTTTCCGCACGTCCGCCATCCACGACGGTAACCGCCGTCTGCTCCCGTCCTCTGCTTCAGCACCAACTCTACTCATTTTTGCTTTTTCTTCTGAGTCTGATTCAGTAAGAAATTTCAAAATTAACTACAGAATAAATCGCCATCCACCTTGGGAGTGTTTTGTAGAAAACCCTTGAATTATTTGAATATGTACCGAAATTACACTAAGTATGATCCCAAATTGCTCAAAAATATTGGGAATTAACGGAAAATGCCCTCATTTTTAAATAAAAATAAAAAATGTCCGCCCTAATAAAAATCAATAAAAAATGCTCATTTTTTATATTGTCGGGCAAAAATATCCTATGCTCATATAACAAGACATTTAACTTCAACTTTCGTTTCTTCTTCTTCTTCTTTTTTAACTGAGTTTGTTCAATAAGTTCTTTAAATTTCAATTAATTTCTTATTGTATTTGATTCAATTTAGAAATCCTATTTGATGGTAATTGTATTTTAGGTAGTTGATATCTCTTAAAAATAAGATTTTACGTACCGAAAAACAAACTTATTTTTTTTGAGAAATTTTTAACAGTAACCACTGTTCACCCTTAATTTTTAGGTAATAATTCACTGTGCAATAAATTTTTCAAAAAATGACCACACAAAATATTTTAGACAATTTTATCCTTATGACCATTTTTGACAAAATTAAACTGTTACTTTCATTTTCTTCAAAACGAAACCGAAAGTTGCAAACCCTAAATGAAACCTAAATGCCCAAATTGAAAAAGTCCCAAAATTTGCCCTAAATGAAACCTAAATTCCCAAATTGAATTTCTTCACAATTTGCCCTAAACGAAACTGAAAGTCCCAAAATTTGCCCTAAACAAAACCGAAAGTCTCAAATTGAATTTGGCCTAAACGAAATCGAAAATCTAAAATTGAATTTGCCGTAAATGAAACCACACCAAATACATTCGACGTAGTTTGGAGAGCGGCGATAGACGACGGGGTTCGGCGAAGATTGTATTACAGGTTGGTGACTCCAAAATTAGAGGTGATTTGAGCGATAAACGACAATGACAGCTGGAATCAAATTGGTATGTTGAATTTCATAAATTTTTTGTATTTTTTTCGCTGATTTGTGGTTAGAAATATAGTAGAAGACATATTTGTTGTTGGATTATGCATAAATTATGTTATTGTTGTGTGAAATTTGGGTGTTTGGATTGATTTTCCGTCGTCGGAAAAAATTAGAATGGAAGCCGCGATAGTTTCGATCATTGTTTGTGTGTATTGATAAAATTATGTTGTGAACAAAACTGTATTGACAAAGTGATTGAAAGTATGGTTTCGTATTTTTCAGAATCAATTAACATGTTACATGATATAATCACCTAGTTTCGGGCACGTTATACTGTACTTGCATGATCGAAACTTGAGTTTCGTTTTTTCCAGAATCAATGAACTGTACTTTCGATTTATGCAGGAACTAAATTTTGTAGAATTAACTGTTTCAATAACGACTTGCATATACTTTGTTGTGTGATTGGTTGAAAGTGATCAAAACTGTATTTCGATTTATCTAGGAACTAAATTCTATAGAATCAACAGTTTCCATATATTTTCGATCATGTATGCTCTATATTAACTTGATCGAAACTGTTGATTCGATTTTTACAGAAACAATTGTTACTTGCTGTTGTTTGTTGCCTTCCTCTATTGTTTATGTTTGTTATTTTTGAGTCATTCAAGGGACAATTAATATGTTTTATCACTTACATTTGTTGCATTTTTTATATGCCAGGTGATAATGGTTATGAACGTGATGACGGAGTTAAAGATTACGAAGGCCCAACATTTTCCGGCAGTTGTGACCTCACTATCAAAAGAACGTTTGTTAAAGATGGTACGACAGAAGCTCAACCCCACCTAACTCGAGCTGTTTAGACAGACATGTTTAGGTCATTTACTGGACCTCAAAGAGCTATCATTCTCAGGCAACCTTATGCATAAGATGCTACTACATGAGGTGGTCACAGAAGGGGTGGAGAAAGAGATGTGGTTTCTAGTGGGGGTAGTACTGTACGTTTCTCGCACGTTGAGTTCGGATTAGTTACAGGGTTGACTTTCGAACCTTATCCGAGTGATACAACTAAGTCTATAAGGTTGAGGGACATGTACTTTGGCAGACAAACGAGTATGGAATTAAAGGATTTACAGGAAGCATATAAGGCAATTGACTTTAGACTTATAGATGACTTGGACGTAGTTAAGTTATCACTATATGTGTTGATGGACCTATTTTTACTTGGGCGAGGGCAGTAGTATCACACGAATATGTGGATACTGCAGATGGTAGACGACTTAGAGCAGTTCAACCGATTTCCATGGGGAGTCAGTTGTATGGACATATACATTCCGTTCTTTAAGTAGGGTGATGGCTCGACAGTTATCTACGTACAAAGTCAAACAAGCTCAAAAGCGGAAGAAAGGGTTGAAGCACGTCAACTGGTACAACCTTTGTGGGTTTTCGTTTGCATTTCAGGTACTTCAAATACACTTCAATATTGAATTTTGTAATTACATTTAAATTGTACAGTACATAATATTGTATCAATAATGAAACTTTTATTTTCATGTAGATTTGGATGTACGAGGCTATCTCTATGACTGGATCGGAGTTAAGGAAGCGTACTAATTCCCGTCTTCCTCGTATGTTGAGGTGGGTCGTGACGCGAAAGAATGTCCGCAACGAAGACCTTAAGTTATACATTTTCAACGCTAGATCGATACAATTTAATAATAGCATGCATATTGTATTTAATGTTAATCTTTTGTATTTTATAATCACATTTATTGTCCTTTTATTGACCAGCCTCGTCCGTGATTCGTATCATGGAAGCTTCCACGACAAAGCGTGCATTACTTTATGGTCGTGCTTTACAGTCTAATTCAGCGTTTGGTGGTGAGTACGCCGGTACTGTTCTCCCTGAGCAGGCTGTATCATCGCATTCGCTGAGGACACCGATGGTGAGCCGTTTACATTAACTAATTAATTTTTATTTTTTTTTTGTTAAGCCTTTACTAATATTAGTACACAATCTTTCTAAGCAGGAGGCGACAAGTGATGACGATGATGCCCAGGATTCATTACCGCCCACTCCAAAGAGTCCAAGGAAAAGTAGGCGAAAGGTAAATTACTTGAACGTTTTAAGTTGATTATGAGAAGTAGGGCAATTTTACAGCGTTTAGGACACGATTGTCTAACAATTTGAATCTTTTTTGTAGCGTGCACGTCCTATCACTGCATTTGAGGAGGCTCCTCAGCGTGATGGCCTTAATTACTCGCCTACAGGACATGATTCATTTCCTGGGGTCTCGTACATGGACCAGCAGTCCCCCACCACCATCTGCTGGCGTCTCGGGACCATCAGAGGGTTGTTCAGATATTAGCCAGGAGATTCGTGCTCTCCGGGCTGATTTCGTTGCCTACACCGAAAGGCTGGAGGAGATGTGGCACAAGCACGAAGATATATTACGTCGTCAGGAAGAACTTCTGCATCGGCAGGATGAGACTTTGACAGTGTTGGTCAAGGAGTTAGGTCATCGGATTGGATCAGATTCGATGCAACATCCGTAGGTGTGATTATCTTGAGTCACATGTTCGAGTGGTTGTTGGATGCCAGATAGAATAGATTGTGTTTATTTGTACATATTGCATTACTTACATTGTTGCTTTCTATATAGGGTGCCTAACGCCCCACACTTTATTCTTGATTTGTTGCTTTGTTATTAAGCTTGGTTGGAGCCAAATAAGGTGCCTGAGGCCCCAGTGTTTATATATATAATAAAATTAGTTTTATGCAGGCGTTGTTATTTTATTGGGATGTCTAATTTACAGGGTAAACTCTGCCTGATTTTTTTTAAAACGTTTCGTGCTAAATGTTATTGTATGTGTTCACAAGTATTGCAGGTCGATGCTGTAGGTTCAGATAGTGTGCGCATTGTTCAGGCACCTACATATATTAATGTCAATTGACCAATTCCTCAGATGCTTGTAGAAGCAAATGTTAGTCGATACGGCCGGGAGTATTAGACGGGCAAATCCCAATGGACCCCATATACAAACCCGTTCAAGAAACGGGGTCGGGCTAAAGGTCCTTTGACAGTTAGAGAATGGCCACAATACGCTCCAGAGTATGTTATTGATGTAACACGTCGAGTTCTAGAGGAGTTATATAAAGAATATTTGCAGTGGATGGCAATTTCGAAAGCACGCATTGAGACCCGAACCGTTACAATAACTCCAGATTGGCTCTGCACAATAGCGGATCAAGGATAGTGGCTCGAGGATACTGTAAGTGAATTACATATTCAATTCTTTTCTCCCAATTACTATTTTTTTAACGTAGCGAATGTTTATCAGCGTTTATTGCTTATATTGCAGCACATGAATGAGTACATTTAGCTACTTGCACACAGACAAGGGGTATGCTCCCCACAGGTGCCGCAACGATGGACCGTTGCTTCCATACATCTATTCGTAAGTTTATACATTAACTAATATGCTCCGAATTCTATAGTTGTATTGTATAATAAACACGTCTCTATAACAATTAATTTTCAATTTCCTTGTAGACATCATTGCAAATTGGTTGGGCCGAATATTTGAACGGGGAGTTCGAGAAAGGCAGTTTCTACGTTAAAACAGATCTTGAGTCACATGTAGAGGGTAGAAACAATGTTGTCCACCGTGCATGGTGGACAGTAGATGAGGTTTATATGCCCATTTGTATCAGTTCCTCACATTGGATGGCCTGCGCGATCACTTTCATCGGCGTACGATCACAGTGTACGACTCCTGTCCATCTGCACATTCTGAGCAACATTTGGTTGAGGTTATGCAACCAATGTCCGAGTTACTCCCTTACCTGCTCGATGATGTAGTTTTTACAACATCAGGACTGATCTCAAGTTTTCTGAAGAGGCGTTCACTGTTGTACGGTCGACAGATGGGGTCCCTCTTCAGCAAATATCCGGTGAATGCGGTATAATAGTAAGCGATCGTGCATGCCTCAATAAAGAATTCATATTCTCAGTGATGTTGGTGGTTAGCAAGTCATACCGCCGAGAAGGAAAGTGTGCTCTTGCCCATCTATGCAGTCCAATTTCATTTTCTAAATAATTTGCCTCTGCCGGATGCATTACCCATAGATTTTTCATATATTCATTGCACTCACTAAATCGATACGCCTTAGCCGCGAGGAAGTAAGCGGCCATGAAAGTCTCTGTCTTTTGAGCACAGATCTTGTACTTAGCCTTCACATTTCCAGAAATATGGTAAGAACAAAATCCGTGTGATGCATCAAGAAACATAGTAGAAATCCCCTTCTCAATGCTAGAGTGCCGATCGGAAATGAAAACCAAATTCTCAATTAAATCGATCGCTTCCTGAAGTTTTAAGAAAAACCACTCCTATGAGGCGTCGTTCTCAGAATCAGCAACACCAAATGCCACTGGATAAATATTGTCATTTCCATCAAGTGATGCAGCCACGAATAATGACCCACGATATGTGCCCTTTAAGAACGTCCCATCAACAACAATAACAGGCCGAATTGTGGTGCGAAATCCTCGAATACATTGTCCCAATGACATGAAAAAGTACAAGAAGTGATCATCGGCATCTTTTTCAATTAACGTTACTATCCTTGGATTTTTTTCCTTCAACACGTGACAATATAACAGAAGTCCCTTGAATGACTTTGAAGGATCGCCAGCCACAAGCTTTAAGGCGTGTTCTTTACTGCGCCATGACTTTATATATGATAAGTCGTACCCCATAATCAGTCTGTATGTCATCACGAATATTCCGGGGAGTGTAACTTCGACTACAATCTTTGAATTTATCCTTAATTAGTTCCCCAATCAGGCGTGTGCTTGCTTGACGATGACTGTCTTGTAACTCTTCGTTTTGACAACTATGGACAGTGTTCATTTTTGTCACTCGAAAATATGTATCGCCGTTGCTCTTGGTGGCACGAATTCGCCATTGACATCCTTGAACAAGGCACTTGGCCTCAAATCGATCTATGGTTGATTTATAAACCTTGAACTGGAAGTGGTTTTTCAACGCAACTAAACCCAATTTGTCTCGAAGTTCTTGCTTTGTATTGAATATTTGCCCAACGCACACATCACTCAATCCAGTACCCGAGAATGCATCACTCAGCGTAATTACTGACGGTGCAACAGGAGGCAACCACCGAATGAATTGATTTCTGGATGATGGAACTGTTGTTGAGCAACTCCTCTAAGCGGCACGGTTACAATCATCTTCCCTTGACTCACTTTCCCTCTTCAACTGTATTTCGTCCAAATTCACAAGGCTGAGAGATGTCAGAACCATTAATGTTTACCTCGGTATCATGGTAATCATTTTGTTGTGCAACATTGTTGTGGAGGGGGAGAATCACCTCCTTCAATAGTGGTCGTATCATCAAAAAACTTTTACAGGTCAGTGTTGGAGCTCTGGAGGGATCGATGGAAGTTGACTATGCTGGGAGTATCGATCTGCAAACCCTTGTCCAGTGTACTCAAATCAACTGTTGCATAGAGATTGAGTTGTCACTGCAGGAACGGTATCATTCACTTGATTACTTCCACTAGAAGACATGAACTGAGTTGGCATTGCAAGAACTGTACAAGGTGATACATGAATGGAAGCTTCTGCCCTTATTTCAGTCTGCACTATTTACACAGTCCAAGGTAATATATAGTGGACAATATACCCTCCGACTGGCCATATAAGGACTGTTGGCTGACATGAATGCTCAAAAGTCCATTTCAGTTGTGATATCTGCTGCCATAACGCCCGCCCCTGATTGTGTACAGATTGAATACTTGGTTCTTGTCTTAATGATAAATTCAGAAGGATTAATTGTAAATGCCTCGTACAAAATTCGCAAAAAAACATTATATGTTATATCTCGATTAATAGAAAATCCCCTCATCCTGCCACCAACATATTCTTCACTGCCGTTCGATGTTGTTTCCCAAGATCCGTTGTTCATAGTAACAATTGTTATTGGGTCACTCATGCCTGCACTAATTCCAAACATTATGTTACAAAAAAAAAATTCATGTCTACGTTAAATATAAATTATGTGTAACAATAAAATTTTTTTTTGAGTTCCACTACAAATTCATTACTTGCAAGAAGGTAACTACCCAAAAGAGCCAAAAATGCATGTGCGCGAAACTTACTTTCGATTACGTAGGAGAAAAAATGAAAATACAGTTTCGATCATGGGTAAAATTTCTTTCATAATCGAAACTACACTTTCGATTTTTCTCCTACGTAATCGAAAGTAGTGGGCGAGTTGTCTTCTTCCTCATTTTTCTCCCAGTTTTTTTACTCAATCATTACACCAAACACTTCTTTCACAATTTCTTTCATCACATTCTCTAATTGTGCATAAATACTCAAAAATAATGTCATAGTTTTTACAAATTTTGTTAACCATTTTCCAAAAGCTCACCTGATTCTCTTTCTTTGTAAGTTGTGATTTTCTTTAATTCAAAGAAAGTTCAGCCGTCTACCGTCGTAGAAAAAGCAAACAAATTCTACAATACAACATAGGTAGAAATGATGGACGAGCAAATCAAGAAGAAAGAAAGAAGGAAAAGAGAGAAGTAGACAGATAGAGAAGAGAAGAAAGAAGTTGTGAAAATTGGTCAAAGGGGGGTAAATTGGTCAGAAAAAAATTCATATGGTCATTTCTGAAACAAATTATTAACAGTGATTATTACCGAAAACTAGGGGTGAACAGTGGTTACTGTTGAAAATTTCCCGTTCTTTTTAACTGAGTTTGTTCAATAAGTTCTTTAAATTTCAATTAATTTCTTATTGTATTTAATTCAATTTAGAAATCTTATTTGACGGTAATTGTATTTTGGTAGTTGATATCTCTTAAAAATAAGATTTCACAGACTGAAAAACAAACTTGTGTTGTCATGTTCGAACGTCTGTCGAAATGCAACTTCAAGTAAAAATTAAGAACGGTCGAATAAGGTAAAATCAGGCCTTACTCGACATTAGGTTCAATTAAGGCGATATATTTTGTCTTACTTGAACCTATTGCTGAGTAAGGCAAAAAAATGTCAAGTTAGGGGAAATTTTTTGTCTTACTTGACAATAGGTTCAAGTAAGGCAAAATATTATCGCAGGTCCTACTCTTTACTATCGTGTAAGGATACTATTATTTTTTTTTAAAGTTTTTATAATGCAACGAGATGACACTATTATTTTTGGGATTTTGCAGTAATGGCTGGACAAGTTATGATTGCTACACGGTTTGGAAGTTCATAGGAATAGTCTTCAAACGGTGGTGATGTTTACGTTGAGGGAGAAGTAATGCCATTTTGTGTTGATACGGACATTGGATATGAACAATTTATGGAGATTTTATACATGCACATGAGATTAATGTAGCAAAATATAGGATTATAGGGAAAACAATCTTTGCTGATAGTGCACAAGTTATTGGGATACCTCCGCTGAAGGCAGCCATGATTAATACAAAATCCACTTTTCATGCCTTTATTCATGTTAACCATTCACAGTATATTAGCATGAGAGGTCACTGTTACTTGTATCTTACTATTGAACGGATTGCCGACGCCGCTTTTTCAGGTACACACTGTTCCAACCATCTAACAACTATTGTACCCCTATTCAGATCTTTAAGGGGAAGCAATTAGTTAAGCGATAATATTCCAGCTCTATTAACACCGTTTCAGTGCAATAGGAAATTCAATTACCCTGGTTCAAGGTTTAAAGAATGACATTGTCCCACTACATAAGCATGTACCTCTCTCCCGATGACTGAACCTTATAGGCTTAAAAATGATAATGATGCAACCACAATAGCTGACATCAGGCATTCTCCTCCCCACAGTTAGGAAGGACAAGCACATGCGTTCCCTAAGAATCAATGGAACTTTGATGCAACGGAGTTTCCCAATCAATAAGAAGATAGAACTGTAGCGGATGATGGTGAACCACAGGAAACAGAAGATGTGCATAGGGGAGTGTGTAACAGGAGTAGCTGAATGCCTTGTCCATCAAAAGCGAATCAATACATCCGGTCACTTGCCCCATATTCCACCATCTATGACCATGGCAAGTAATGCATGCTCGAGTTCCCGAGCCAAGGATGTGTGTGTTGAGCAAATTTATATAATGAAGCAAGAATTACAAGACCAATTGGGGTTGATGGCACTGAAGTACCATTTTCAATTTAAGGTTTTTAAGTCAAATAAAACTCGTTTTGAGGCTAAGTGCGTGGTGGATAGTTGTAGATTATGAGTCTATGCCATTAGGAACAACGACGATGCCTGTTTTAGAGTTACGTGTATAGAAGTAATGCCTACTTGTCTCAATAAGTAGTTACAGTACAGGCACCGACAAGTAAGTAGTCGGTTGATTGGGCAGCTCATAAATGATAAGTTCAAAGATGCCAATCGAATTTACACCTCAAGGAATATTCTTGACGATATCCAAAGCAAATTTGGAGTTCGCCTACTGTACTCCAAAACATAGCAAAGTCGGGAAAAAGCATTATGAATTGTGTGTGGAGATCTAGCTTTGTCATTCAAAGGGCTCCCCTTGTATTATCATGTGTTAGAGGAGAAAAATCTAAGGTCAATCACGGCAATTGAAACAGATGGGGATGACCACTTTTTGTACTTATTTGTAGCGCTTGGGCCATGTATTCGAGGATTTCGCAGTTTCATTCGTCCTGCCATCGCGGTTGATGAGGCAACAAAAACCTGACACATTCATAACAGCATATTTCAAGGTTGCTAATGCATATCGAGCTAGTGAATTCAATCAATGGTGGGATAGTTTACGAATAATACATCTTGCGGCAAGCAAAGTACTTGGAAGATGACGTGGGGCTCCATATGTGGTGAGGTCACGCTTTCCCTCAAGACAGTATGATATGTAGACTACAAATATTGCTGAAAGTATTAACTCTTATTTGAGACATGCTCGGTCTCTACCAATCATTGCTCTAACCGATTACATATGGTAATACAAAGGCAGATTTATGAACATAGAGAGTTGGCCGCTGCGAGAGACGAATACCTAACAGAGTCGGTGCAAACAAAGGTTGATAAACTAACAAAATTTTCCCGGACAATGACCTTGCACCCCCGTCAGGTGAATGATAGGTGAATGATAGGGATAACGTTGACATTGTTGATGTACGAGAAAAGAAATGCAGTTGTGGATTCTTTGAAATTCAACAATTGCCTTGTGCTCACGCTTTAGCCGCTTACAGTCACATATAGTTATCATATCATTTTTTGTGCTTCAACTACTACACTACCAACATGCACGTGGCTGCATATACAAAACCTATTCACCCCTCAGGTGATGATGTTGACTAGGTGGTTCCTCAGCAGGTAAGAGAACGTGCTGTAAAGTCTCCATGACAGCGACCTTCGACTGACCGTCCAAAAAAATAACGTATACTATCTGTTGGAGACGACATTGTCAAGAGAACGTACAGTCGTTGCCTACAGTTGGGCCACAATTGTGCAACCTGTAGAAATTCGATCCCATCCTACATGGACTAGTGACTTTACTTTATTCATTAAATATTACTTTATCATTGTAATTTTAATTAGTCATTTGTATGAACTCTCTTAACCTTATTTTTACAAATTTGTATACAAATACATTTATTATTGATTATTTTTATTAACAAATTTGAATTATACTTTACTCGTTACATTATAATTATCTTGTGCAAAATCTGTTATAGGTCATTAATTTTTTTGTTTAGCTATTGAAAAACCCGAACATACATTATCGACCACAGCCAAAAGTAAATTGCTCGAACATTACGCAAATGTATGTTCGAGTAAAATGCTCAAACAACACTTCGAGTACTTTACTCAAAGACCTTCGAGTAAAGTGCTCGATAAAAGTTTCGAGTACTTCACTCGAAGGTATGTTCGAGTAAGATGCTCAAAATACAGTTCGAGCAATTTAATTTTGGTTGTGGTTATGGTTGTCTGATGCAGAATGGTCCATTCATATATCATCGTATTTTTGTAATATAATGGCAACGTGTAAAAATCAGTCAATATGTAATAACAATAAAATGAGCAATGCAATGTAAATAACTGAAAGTATTCGTAAATATAACTACAATAATTACCCCACCCATAAATCAACGGCTACTCTCGCCCTTAATATGGGTCCATCCTCAAGCTCAAAAGCAAAAAGAATCCCTAGCCCTAAATACTATATAAACATACATGTGAATATCCCACAGTCATTTAAAACCGAGGCCTGACAGGGAATGCCTTCAGTCAGTCGACTGTATGTGAATGGGTCAAGGCTATCATCGATATCGGGCCTGTGGTTATAGAAGCTCGTCTTTTGTAGCAGATGGGAGAAGCAAACAACATAACGGACATAGTGCAGTGTCTAGTTTAGCATTGGAGTGCGTATCAAGGGCTAAATCGTAATGAATCTCTTATAAGCACAAGTAAACCTCACACACAAACCAATAATCGCTACAAATGTGCATAGGAATGTATACAATATTGACGAAAATCCAATCTCTATCTAGTCTGCTTCACCTCCCCACGACAAAGGACTTAGCGTCATTATTGGGTTAGAAGCTCCCCGCGTCTAATATCCCGGACAAGTATCCATCATATGCTGAGCATAGAAGTCTATAACAAAAAAGAAATATGATATATCAACTTAACTTTAGAGAGTTGAGAATCATAACAAAAAAAAAAAAACAAATAAAATAACTTGTACTGATGACTAAATGAGGGGATGCAATAGTCCAATGCGGAGGTATCTGATCTCTGTACATCAGCTAGCGATGACCTAGTATGTCAATGTACTTTGTCGTATGCTGCAAAAAAATTTATTAGTTAATGCAAGTTATAAAAGATAGCAGTACAAAAAGGAAATAAAGTGAAATTAATGTACATTGTCTTCCACTAATCGACCGGTCTCGGTGACAACCTGCAACCACTCAAGTGTGATTGTGACGGTCATGGCCTCAATACACGAGCCTAGAGTAGAAACCCAACAAAAAAATCGTCCGTACAGGTGATCAAGAACTGGTGAATGAGGCCAAATATGGTTCTCAGGATTATAATGAGGTCCATCCCTGATTGTAGAACGCCTTCTCACCGGGTTTTTGTAAGACGCCCGTGATGTTTGAGCCTTCTGGTAAGCCTGCCAGTATCAAAGCTCTGGATTTAATTGGGGTATTTGTGTAGTGGATGATCGTATCTGGGGCTTGGGATGAACGATGGGTTTGAGGAGACCACATATCTCCTCAATCAGGCTATCAAGTGTATCCTGTTGCTGCTGAACAAAGCTATCTTGTCTAAACTTGAATGTAATAAAATCGAACCGTAACAAACTCAGTTACAACTCAATGTCCAATCCATGGTTAGCTCTATAATGTGGACCTGTGTCCTCGTCAGCCATGCCATTTGACCCATCATCGGCACCAAAGTCCGAGCGATCCACCTTCTGTCTCTTGCCACAGCAAGGTTGTGACCCATATAGGGTTAAAACAAGTCAAACGTTAGTATCAATTTTGAATGGATAATCAAAGCATCGTGTGTTCAAATTAACATAAATTGGTAGAAATAATGGATATCTTCTTTGTAGGCACCAGAGGTGGTGAAGACGCCGCAGTGGCAAGTGCAACATGCACCTAAGGAGTAGTGGTGTTAGTTGTCTCAACCTCATACGACACAAGACCTAGATCCTCTGACATGGGCTTATCATCGCCCTCAGGTATAGGTGCATCTATGAATGATGTATCTCTAGTGACCTCAAACACCCAGCAAACCTTGAGTAATACTCACTTAGGACCCGTTGGCTCCATCACACGTAACACATCAGGAACACTCTGTTGCACAATTAAAAAGTCACATCAAAGTTAAAACAACAAACAAAATATACAACGCATGTTTTAAATTAACTTACTCATATGGGCTTGAATATAAATTTGTTCGCGTCTGATGTCCGGACACATTTCATCTTCAAACACCACCGCAGCATACAGGGGAGCAGGTCATTAATGCATACCACAAACTCCAAAACTGTGGATGAGATGGTGTCATACATCCACACCTATATAGCAATTTAATATAACTGTTAAATCGATTCAACCAACAATTTCATATTTGTATGAACTCCAAGTAATAACAATTAGAATACCTGAAATGCTATCGAGAAACCATTTGTATTATATCTGTTATAATGTGTCTTCCCTTTAACCTTGGCCTCTGCCAATTTCTTCCTATAGTGCCGCACTTGCCCCTCCATAACTCGACTTAACAATCGATAAGTATACGTCCAAACAAGGGAGCCCTATGGAAATTGATCAAACTTATCCAAATCATCTATCAACCTCAACATCCACGTCTCTGAAGTGTACCTACTACCTCGACCTAGCAATATGTTTTCAATCAAATATAACAGTAATAGCTTGACAACATCTGTATCTGGGATCTGTCTCAGGGCAATATCCTTGTATACCTTAATTATCGTATGCAATGGAATAGATATAGATCCACTAAAGTACCTATCCCTCAATCGAACACTCTGGAACACTACCTTCGAATATGGTCTAAACCTCAACCCTGTGATCATCGCAAACTCAATTCAAGAAAACCTCACTATTATGCCCCCAACCAAATACCACAGCTGATGCTTTACATTATCAGTATGAACCTCGTGCAATAACATGTGGTGTACAAGAGTGCTAGAAAAAAGTAGGCCAGGATCGAGGTTCAAGAGATGTCCTAAACATGCCTATCTGAACATGCAATGCTACCTCGCTGTTAGCTTTTTTTTTATTACTGGAAAATCATGAAGGTGAGATAGAGAAGTTACCGTTGCATTTGAAAAATGGTCCACCTACTTAATCTTCAACGATCTAGTTACTCTCGCCATATTACAATTTTTCGGTGATATTACAATCATCTAAACGATCTAATGCATTAAAATTATGCAAAATTTCATTTAACAACAGTAATTCCACCTTACTCGAACGTTACCGTCGAGTAAGGTGGAATTTCTTCCTTAGTCGACTATACCTTCGGCTTCATGCTCGAAGGTTTTGTGTATCACCACAGTAATGCTTTCTTTCCAAATATAATGCAAAATCAATAGTCAAGCATTAATTCTAACACCTAATCATGCTGGAACTTAAGTTTCTACAATGTTTAGTCTAAAATCAAAGTTTTTCGGCGAAAATTACCTTCCACCAACTCGTTCGACGACTGTCTCTGACTGAATAACCGTGATTTTCTGTGAAACAGTTGTTGTGTCATGTATTAATGGTGCTTGAACGTCAATTTGAATCAAACCTAAACGCTGCTTGAAGGTGATGAATTTGGGTATTGTTAAGTTTGGGGAAAATTTGATAAAAGGAGTATTTGATTTGAATAGGGGGAAATAGAGCATATTTGAATGAAAATTTAAAGGCAGGGGTATTTTCGTACATCCGCCATCGACGACAATAACCGCCGTCTATTTTCAACCTCTGCTTCAGAACCAACTCTACTCATATTTGCTTTTTCAACCTTTGCTTCAGCACTAAGTTTGATTCAGTAAAAAATTTCAAAATTAAGTACAAAATAAATCACCATCAACCTTAGGAGTATTTTATAGAAAACCTGTAAATTATATGAATATGTACCAAAATTATACTAAATATGATCCCAATTTGCTCGAAAATATTTGGAAATTTTTTAGTCATAATCACTTTTTAACCCTTAAATTAAGGGGTTTTCACCAAAAATGCCCCTAGTCTAAAATTAAAATTCAAAAATACCCCTCCAACAAAATGTCATTCAAAATTGCCCATTTTTCTCCCATTTAGATGAACTTACCCTCATGTCCCAAAATTGAAACAGAAACAAAACTCCATTTGTGGTTTCGATACATTCGAGCTTTCTATCACATTTGAGCAACCAAACTCATGCTTTAGTTGCGGTTTCAAGATAAATAGAGAGGGTTCGACGGCGAGGATCACAATGGACAGACATTTTCAACGAGTCTTTGCGTAAATAGGTTAAGTTTTTTTTTTTTTTTACATTTGAAATTAACATGATTTTGTGTACAAATTTGGGTATTTTACATGAAATAATTGTTATATATATTAAGATGTGATTAATTTAGGATATAGTTGAGTGAATGTGACTTTGATATGGAAAATATGGCCAGTTTGTGTTCCAACATCATCGTTTGCGAAAACCTAGTACGCTTTCGAGTCGGGTTTAACTTGAAAGTACATGTAACGTGACTCGAAAGTGTATTACTTGCCTTAACTCGAAAGTACCAAGAGTACAAAATGTAGTTTCGAGAAACAACAAAAGACAAAGTTTCGAGTCAGTTTTCAAATAGTTCGATCATGGTTGCAAAATTTAGTTTCGAATCAATAAAAATATGTACATTCGAGTCAGGTATTAAAATGCACATTCGAGTTAAGTTCTAAAATGTACATTCGAGTAAGTTATTAAAATGTACATGCGACTCATTTCTTTATGACGATTCTAGTCAAGTTGTGCTTAGATTTGAGTCGTCTGTATGCCTTAAGTTTTGAGTCAATTATGCTTTTAGTTTCGAGTCATGGTTTGTTTGAGGTTTCAAGTCACGATTTATTTGAGGTTTCGAGACAAGTTTTGTTTGTTTTAAGTTTCAAGTCAAGTTTTGTTTTAAGTTGCAATTTACGCATTATTATACATTTTGAATCACGTTGTTTTTGTAGTTTCGAGTTGCTGTAACTTTCGAGAAAGACAAAATGTTGGAATTTTGCAACATGCTTTCAGTTTAAATTTGATGAAATAATTAAAGTTTAATTTATTTTGTGATGAGTAAGCGATGGTTACAGTGAGCAGCACGTTAAAAACGAAAAAAGCAGATCATTTTTCGACTGTGGTTACAACATTGTCTAAGTCCCAAAAACTGAGTAAACTTTTAGGAAAGTTGACAAGAGACAGGGGCAAATGTTCAGGCAGAGTTGTCTAGGACACTTTTTAGATCTCTAATATTGGGGTTCTTTAGGAACTTGGTGTAAAAAATCTTGTTGCAAAAGATGGAGACAAGTGAGGATGAGCAAGAGATGTGGTTTTTTGTCGGAGAGACGCCCATGAAATTTTTTAGAATATAGTTTTCACTTATTATTGGGCTTACTTTTTGGCCATACTCGGATGTAGATGTCGACAAACATATACTAAACGACTTATATTTCGGATCCAAGGCTGCCTTCAGCCTAGATGACATAGATAGTGCCTTATATTCCCTTGACTTTATTGCTATTGATGATATGGACGGAATAAAGGTCACACTTTACTACGTGGTTGAGTGTGTGGTGATCAGACAGGCTGGGAGATATCTTGCGGATTTATAGTTGATAGGCCTTGTTGATGACTTAGATGAGTTCAACAGATATCTTTAGGGATCAGTTTCTTAGCGCTACACCTACCGATCATTGAGTCGAGCTTTGAGAAGGTAGGCTGCCCAATATCGGGTCAAATTGGCAAAATGTTGAGGCAAAAGGCAAGACTTATTCAACCAAATATAATCTGGACAAGTTCTTGCTGGCATTCTAGGTATACATTTACTTAATTTGTAATTTACTATGATATATTGTATATAGATATACACTAAGATGAGAAGATATACAGTTTGATTGGTTGGATATATATGTGTTTGCGTTTGACGTTGTTATGCTGATATAGACTATTGTCAATAAGAAGATATATAGTTTGATTGGTTGGATATACAACTGATGTTGGAAAATATAGGACGCTGTATTGGTTTGATAGTTGATAGAGTGATTATATTCAGGTTTGAAATTTTTGGGATGTCCTGGTTATAGAGGATACTCTGTTTAATTTTTTTTTTTAATATTTTTTTACAACAATTAAATTTTTTCTCATATATGTCTATTTAAGACTTACCAAATTGATTATTTTGTTCGCATATCTGGATATACAAGATCCTACCTACTATTGGTAGACAATTCGTGCGATGTGCAAACTAACGTCTACCACGTATGTTGAGATGGACAAGTGGCAAAGAAGAACATTCGCCAGTGGGATACTTAGATGCATGTTTTGAGTCCATCTATGGTACAATATTGAATGAATGTTTTGTTGTTTATTTTTTTAATTGTTTACATTAATATTTTTGCTTGTGAACTAAAGTAAACAATTGAATTAAATCGTTCTTACAACCATTGATTGTATGATAGCAGATTGAGCCTACTGAGGATGAGCGGACACCGCACTACACATAGGTGGTTGGATAGTAGGCGTAGATGAGGGGGAATACGAAGGGACTATATTTATGGATGACCTGACCCCAGTAGAGGTACATAGTCCCCCTGTCTAAGCTGCTGACACGTCTCCTCCTATAGTTTCAGGGACGGATGGGATATCTACGCCATCTACACCGCTAGACATGGCTCAGACAACTACGACATTACCTACTCCAAGTAGACCTAAAAAGGTATATAGACATACAAAATGGGTGTGTTATGGTCAAACTATAAGTAAAATTCAATAAGTGATTTACTGTTTGCTATCTTTCGCAACGTTCGCGACCTCTTCATCCCTTGAGGAAGATAGAGTATCACCAGGAGCTCTTCCCAGATGACCCAGTACGGAGCACATCATATAACTGTTCTGATTCGTCTCTTCAGGGACATGATATTGCCGAACATCTAAACATGCTCCAAGCTGATTTTCAGGCTTTTAGAGTGAGGTAGGACAAGTCATCACAACAGTAACTTGATAGCATACATGCATTAATAGAAGAGGTTTGTGGGCTACTGCGTCTAGATATTAGTGGTAATGCACAGGTTAGTATTTTTACAGTTGTTTACTTAAAATATCTTTTAATTTTCTGCTTGACGAATGTTTGTTAAGTTTAACTACTATTTTTGGTTTAGGTCGACACTAATAGAGGTTCTAGTGTTCGCATTATTTACCTACCCTATTTGGATTAGCAGATTCAATTTCATTACGTTTACCGTAAGTCGACTTCCCAGTTGCCACCGTACACCAACCCATTCAGCTAGAGCATGACTGAGATGGGCAAGAGTTGGCTGCAGTATGGGCCAGGATATCAATTTCCAGTTCTTGACGACATATTTCATCAGTTCCTTCGATGGATTGCAACTACAGGCGCATACATAGAGGGCGAGACAGGTCGATTAACACCATTTTGGATTAATGATGTCTTCGAGGCAGGGAGATAGCTGGAGGACGGAGTAAATAAGATTTTTTTCATGTGTTTTTTCTCAAATGTCATTATAAGCATGATATCTGACATGGTTCTTTTTACTATATACAACATATCAGCGAGTATATTGCCAAGTTGTCGCATCGATAGCTCGTTTGCAATGAGATAGTCCCTCAACAATAAACTATCGCGTCCCCCCACCTCTACGTAAGTCTTCGATCAATGTCTCTAACGTTGTTCTGGTTAAGAATACTTTTTATAATTACATTGAAATAACAATTTCTTGCTTCTACAGACTGCGCTTCAAATCACATACAAAGGGTACCTATCAAGAATGTTGGCTGAAGGCATATTGTACCCAACTCGAATGTTGAGTTGTTTATGATGGCACAACATTGACGGCTACACAAGGATTGGATCAAGGTAGATGTTTTTTCCTTGCCCGTGAACATTGGTTCTAATAACTGGGTAGCCCGCGAGATTTATTTTGGGCGGAAGGACATCACGGTCTATAATTCTCTTCTATCTGCCCATGGGTATGTTGATATCGACTTGGCTATATAGCCATTATGTATCTACATTCCCCACCTGCTGTATCAAATCAAATTTTATAGATATCGCACCGACATGGTCAAGCGTCTCATGCCTTCCACTCATATCCGATTGCTATATGGCATACCACAACAGCGAGTAGATCTAGAGGACTGCAAAGTCTTCACATGCATGTTTATACAGTATTTCGGATTAGGGCATCCCTTCGATTTACCCAGAGAATAGTGCACATATGAGGACGAGAGTCGCGATAGACCTATGGGTAGGATAGTTGTTGTAGTCCATTGTTTGTTTGTACTAGTTTTTATTATTTGTACATATTATTTCAATTCTTTTAGGTCTATCATTCGAGTATGCATACCCTTTTACTGCTTATTGTTTTTATTATTGTGCAGCGCATATTATAGAATCATAGTGATTTTAATTAGGATAAACAAGTCGATATTAATTTAATAACCGTATAAAATAACAATATCAACTTTCTAATAACGCAAGCAAGTAATTTCCCAAATTAATTGAAAATTTCATTTACTTAATTTAACCAACTTTTTGCACAAGTAATTGAATTTAGTAATTGAATTGATTTAATTAATAATTTAGAAGGTTCTTCAATGGATAAATAAACAAATAACTTCGTAAATTGAATTTAGTAACTGAATTGAGTCAATTTTACTTATTTAACGTTAATGAACAAAATGGTAGCTTCTGGAAAACTCGGTATATTTTTAAGTATGCATGAATTATTCTGGACTCGAAAGTACACGTATCTATTCGAAAGTGTAAGATTAAATAGTCACTCGAAAGTGTACTTTCGAGTGAATCACAACTCATGCATACTCGAAAGTATACTTTCGAGTTTTCCAAAAGCTAATACAACTCATACAATTTTTTGTTCATATAAAATTGTACAACAAGATACATATAATCAATAGGATATCATACCCGGGTGCACATTAAACATTAATGAAAACGACCATGGTTTATACAACATTTAAGAAGAGCGCACTAGGAAATTCAGAATGTCTGCAAGTAAATCAATTGAAAATGACAAATCATAAATGAAGCTCATTGCATTGGGTTAAGAGGGATCGGATGTCGACATGTCGCGTGGTTGTGGTCGATTTATAAACAACGAAACACCTTCGCCGAATCGCATCTTCCCCAATATAAGGGATTCGTTGTTTCCTTGGTCTACCAGCAAGCTGGTATTGCTCAGGGGGGTTGACGTTAATTGCTTAAATATTGTCGAAAACCACCCAATCAACATCATTACCAACTAGGTTAATAGGCTCCGCGTAAGCTATGACCCATGTGTCAGTGGTGTAGTAATGCCAGCTTAGTGAGTAATGGGATAGAGGAATGTGTTGACAAGGTGCTAAAACATGACTGCATGGTAGTTGTTGGATGTCAAGGTACTTATAACTGCATTTCTTTGATCGTATGTCAACGACCTCAACATTTTTCCCTTTCCCTCACTTCTAATTCAAAACGTGACATTGGATGCACGGTTATGGTACGTGACAACTCAACTTGCCTATCTAATTTCACTTATGCTGCCTGAGTAAAGTATCCATCTTTGGCAATAGGCAACTTTCTACGTTTATAGAACCACCTTTAGGCTAAGGATCTTATAAAGTCGACTAAAGAAATGATGGGTAGAGCACGAGCATCTAAGCACGGAGTTCACACTCTTAGCTATATTAGTGGTTTGCATGTCATATCGCCTAGATGAAAATCGTGCCCTCTGATGTGCAAATTTTAATATGCTTGCAAGTGCACAAATCATTAATAGCTAATGATAAATTCACCCCAAGGTCGATCTCTCAACGAATTGTAGTGGTTTAGATTCTTATTTATTTTCTTTATGTTACTAATTATTTATTTTCTTTATGTTACTAAATTTAATAAATAATAAAGTCCTAAACACTCATTCAATTTGTAGTTTGATGTGATGTTAAACAAATAAATTGACTTGCAAAAAAAAAAAACAAGAATAATGATAATAAATTAAATCCAATGAAATCAAATGAGAGTTGGTTAGCTATCTACTCATGCATTGAAATATTAAGTGAATTGAACAATTATTCCAATGTTTAGATTATTGATCTTTTTCACTATGGCTAGAGAAATCCAGTGATCATGGAAATTCTAACTTGCAATCAACTAAGTATATCCTTGATGTGAGACTTTTACTTAATTAATTGAATTAATTACAAGAAAATGATATGACCATTTAAATTAAACCAAATCAGTGGATCCAATTTAAACACTTGTTCAAAAGAGCTTAATTAAGGTAAGATGATGTTTCTAACACCTTAATTCTCATTTGTTAATTTTAATTATAAACAATAGATTATCAGTCTATAATTCATAATCTAAGGTATAAAGAACAATGAACAAGTAATAATCTTAAACATTCATTAAACATAATTCACAAAATAACCAACACCATCATAGTAGCTAAACCAAACTCCCACTATGTATTTAGCCTTCCATTATCAAGTTCAAATCAATGAAATTAAGTATGAAAGTGAAAAACAAGAAAAGAACTACCTAAGAGAAATGAAATCAAGAATAGCATGCCTTCCTCTTCAAAATCACCATTTATATAGGCAAGATAAAGGATGCTTTACATGTGAAGATACATGCATGTTGCAGTTTCATCATATCTCTGTCTGCCAGATTGTAGCTCTCTTATGGCTATCTTCCACGCCGAATTAGAGAAAGTAGTCTTCATAAAAGTTTTGAATAATTGAATAAGCTTTCTCATTCTTTAATAATCACGTCATTTCGATGTCGATAACATGAGATATCATCAAATTTCCATTTTGACAGCCATTGTCTGAATGATGTCCATCTTAGACAGCCCAGATGCACGATCTGGAAAATATGGATAACATGAACATTTTAACTGTCTTCCTCCTGGTTCCATCACTTTAAGAATCAACTTGATTGATGGTGTATTCAGAAAGTTATGGCCAAAAGATAGAAAGGTGTTCGTTGGTCCAGGTTGCACATGGATGAACAATGCTCAATTATGTTCCTTCACACTTTCGGCGCCTACCATTATGAATTTGCAAATGTTATCTACACCTGAATTATGTATAATTGAGTTAGCTTTTACTTGCCAAAAGAATCATGCCATTTGAAGATGTCTACACAAAGTTATGGCCTATGATAGTGATTTATGCTCAAGTGAGTTGTATGCAAGTGGATACTTTATATCTTTAATTGCAACTTGCACTCCTTTAACACCTATACACAAAAATACACCACACAAATACTTAAATACAAGTATGATACTCATGCCATCTTGTACAATTATACATATTTGCATGTATTTGATTTCTTGACCATGAAAACATGCAAATTAAAAGTATGGCAATGAAATTTCATAATTTATGCACAAAAAGGGACATTAAATTCAAAAGTGATGTAATAATGTCTTGTAAAATATATGTGAATGATGTACTTTAAGACACTTATCACCCTCGCCCACCTATATAGGCCAACTTTATCTTCCAAGTACTTTGTTCCTTGCAGATGCATAATTTTGAGATTGTCCATGTATTTGGTGAACTCACTTTCACGATACGCATCTGCGGTCTTGAAAAAAGTAGCAAGGAATGTGTTTGTCTTCTGTTGCTGCATCTTGTACTTAGCCTTCAAATTCCTGGATATATTTACAAAAACCATAAGTCGTCTTAGGAAAAATGGAGCTGATCTCCTTAAGTATACTATTGTGTCGATCTAAGATGAAAACCAAATTCTCAACCGACCCAATAACATCGCAAAGCTTAAGTAAAAACTATTTTCACGATGCATCATTTACAGAATCGGCAATTTCGAAGGCCACAGGGTAGATTTGATCATTCCCATCTTGCACAGATGCTATAAACAATGTGCCTCAAAATTTATCCTTTAGAAACGTACCATTAATGGCAATAACAGGTCGAATAGTGTTGCAAAACCCTTGAATACATGACCCTAACGCCATATAAAAGTATAAGAAATGGTCCTCATCATCTATTTCAATTGCCGCCAAAGTCCTCGGAGTTTTATCCTCTAACACACGATAATACACAGGTAGTCCCTTAAACGACTCAATTGGATCTCCACATACGATCCACAAGGCTACCTTCTTACTGCGCCAAGTCTTTGTATATGAAAGACAGGCCCTATATTCACTTTGGATATCATCCTTAATATTTTTTAGAGTGTAAATTCGACTAACATCTCTGAACTTATCTTGCACAAGTTCCCTAATTAACCAACTGCTTGCTTGTCGATGCTCATCCTGCAACTGCATATTGTCACATATATGTATTAGTTCGATGCGAGTAACACAAAAATATGCATCGTTGTTATTCTTAGTCACGTGTACTCACCATTTACAACCATCATCAACACATTTTGCAATGAATTGAGTCATATCTAACTTGTAAATCTTATATTGAAAATAGTTTCTAATGGCCATCATGCTTAATCTGTCTCGCAATTCTTGTTTGCTACTATAAATCTGTCCAACACATATATCCACTGATCCAGAACTAGATAATTCATCACTTGGTATGTATGTAGATAGTGGAATATGAGGTATTTCCCAAATGTATTGATTTGACACTAATGGAACGGCCGTTGAGCAATTTCTGTACGCACCGCGAACACCAATATCTTCTGATGGATATTCCTCATCATCAGCAATGTTTCTACCTCCGTAGCGATATTAATGATCAACGTGTTGTTGTTCTTTCTGTCTACGGCGAGGGGGAGAAACACATCATTTGTAGTGGTCGCATCATCTCCAGGTTGATGAGCATTTGGCTCGACATTCTGTGGCTCTTTATTTTGCACTGGTGGGGAGTTGTATTCTTCAAACCTGGCCCATGCATCTTTCTAACTGCATCAATTATAAAAAAGTGCATGCTCTAACAATAATGTAGGAATTGTATCACCAAACCGATTACTCCTACCGGAAGACCTGAATAGGGGCATGATAGCTCCCCCTATGCTTCGATGCAGAAAGCCTGAGGCCTGGAATGCTCTGCACCACACACGTGTTTCTTGGTTAGATACAGATAACAATAACCCCTTGAATTAATAAAAGCTGTGTTGGTAACGTTCATCAAGGAGCGTAAACTAGATTTAGTGTTAATAAACGTTGTTGTTTAAGGCATTCCCAAAACTTGTGCACAATCAACAAAAATCGCGTTTGCTTTGATAGTTGTCTCAGCTGGATTAATCCCATATCCAAGATACATAAACTGCAAGAATTGTTTATACGTTGTATTCTGATCCACAGAAAAGACATCACCTCGCCACCGATGTAAACATCACTATCGTCCAAAGTACGTTCCCAAAAACCTAAAAAACCGAGTAACTACGATAATCGACAACTTCATATCTGCACCATAAAATCACAAAACACCTGAGATTAGGTTTCTGTAAAACTCGAAAGTGTAAATTACTGCCTTACTCGAAAGTTGAACTTTTTGCCCTACTTGAAAGTGCAACTCGAAACTAATAATATTAGCTACGCTCCAAAGTAACTTTCGAGTAATAAGCTTTCACTTAACTGAAAAGTTACTTTCGAGCATAGAGAAATTTTTTTGACTTTTGCGTTGCACTTTCGAGTTCAACGGGACTCGAAAATCCCTTCTTAGCACAACAAACTCAGCACTCTTCAATTTTAACCACACATCTAGTAACGTTTGCAACAAATCTTCTTATTTGACAAAATAATACCTTAATGGCAAGATTTTATTTAAATCAATACAATATAGGGACAAGAAGAGAAAAATGAAGGTTGGGTTGTTTACTGTCTTGGAGAATAAAGAACAGGAAGAAGGAAGGAAGAAATGTATCAAGAGGAATGAGAGCAATTTCGTCCAAATGAGAGAAAAATGGGCAATTTGAATGAAAATTGGCTTAGAGGGAACTTTCAAATTTTGATTATAAAAAAGGAGCACTTTTTGTTAAAACCCTAAATTGAGACACTACCATTATTTTACCTTCCAAATTTAAAAATAACCACCTTACTAATTTCAATAAAAACTGACCACTCTCTCACAATTTTTGAACCAAATTACCCTCTTAATATTTTTTTAAATAGTTCTGTTTTTCTGTTTCGAAAGTTTTTCGTTTCTCCTTTTCCTTATTTCGTCCAACAATTTCTCTCTAAAAACAAAACAAAATCTCAACACCCATCCGAAAACATCTATTAATCTTGTTATTCTTATACATTACAGCCAATAATAAATCCCAACAAATCGAAGATTTATTACAAAGGTGAGATTAAAATTTTTATTTTTAATTTAGTTAATTGAAATTATTTTTTTTATGTTATCTTACTTAAAATACAATATAAGTGTTCGAGATGATAAATTTAGTGATTTTGATATACATATGAGAAAAATAGTGAAATACAGAGGTTGAAGACTATTTAAAAATTGAAGCAAGCAAGAATCTTGTCTTACTCGAGAGTGCACTTTCGAGCAACAAAGAATTCTTCCTTGCTCTAGAGTACACTCTCGAGCTCGGCAGAAACCTTCTCAATTGAATTGTGTTTTTTGTGTTTTTAATTGACAACTAACATTTTGGTATTTATGTATAGTATGACTACAAACTTAGCGATTAATACTTGATTTGGTGGATTATTGCAACAAATTCTGCAAGGTGGCAATATATATATTGATGGAGAGAGTATACCATTGTGTGTGGATAAAGACATTTCATTTGAAGATTTTATGCAAATTGTGTACAAAGCACATGAAATTAATTTTGCAGAGTGAAAAATTATAGTAAAGGCCATCTTTATTGACAGTGTATAAAGGTAAGGAGTGCCACCGATTGCTGCAAATATTAACAATGAATTTACCTTCAGAGCATTTATGGACTCTAACAGTTTAGATTATTTATCCAGCATGAGGGCATATTGTACATTGTATTTGAGCATGGAACGAGTGAGGGAAACTGAAGAAGTAAGGCCACAAAATGACAATCACGTACCTGTAAATGAAGAAACAATACCTCTGTTTAGGTCTTCATATAGAAGTAATCATCTGAGTAATCCGAGTAATCCGATTCCCACCCTCCCAATACAATTTCAACACATTAGGCAATTTCAGTACACCAATGGAAACACATCAGATGATGGACATCCATCAGTGCAAAATGAAGAGCAACCTTCATTGCACCAACATGTAGATTCTTCTATTGGTAAGCATGGGCAACATGTCCACGAAGATGATACAACTACCATGAAAAGAGGTATTTCTCCACCCGACCATAATGTCGTACAACCACCAGAGTATAATACTTATGAATCGGACTTCATTGGTACGAATTTTTCTGTTGAAAGGGAATTTAGAAATATTGCCTATGACAAAGAAATCGAGGCACCGCACGTTTGTCCTAATCCAGTAGGCGGAAGTAGCCCAATGAGAGCCCCATCATCATCAAACCAATACATTCAATTTTTGCCTCCAATTCTATCGCCCTTAACAATCATCGGTGATGCTTCATCTAGTAACCGTGAAGTGCCTGCAATGTGCATAGGGCTTATATTCAAAACAAACAAGAACTGCGAGGCAAACTAGGGTTGATGGTGTTGAAGAATCACTTTTAGTTTAAAGTTTTTAAGTCAACCACCCAAAGATTTGAAGTGAAATCCATTGTGGAGGGTTGTAATTGGTGAATTCGAGCAATTAGGAACTACAACGACACCTACTTTCGAGTTACACGCATGAACACGGGACACATGTGTCAAAATAAGAAGTAACATGATGGACATCAATAAGCAACAACTCAGCTTATCGGACAAATTATTAAGAACAAATTCAAAGATATGAGTAGGATTTACACTTCAAGGAATATTTGTGATAATATTTAGAACAATTACCAGGTTTGTCTTCCGTATTCCAAGACTTGGTGGGGTAAGAAAAAAGCATCGAAGCTACTTCATGGAGATCCGAGTGAATCATATAAGGGACTGCCATTGTATTGTCATGTGCTAGAACAAAAAAATTCGAGTACGGTCATTGAGATAGAAATCGAGTCGATGACCACTTCTTATATTTCTTTATAGCATTAGGTTTATGTATTTGGGGGTTTTGCAACACTATCCGACCTATTATGACAATGGATGGTACATTTCTTAAGGAAAAGTACCATGGGTCATTATTTATTGCAGTCATTATAGATGAAAATAGTAATATATATCTCGTTGCTTTTAGAGTTGTCGATTCAGAGAATGATGCATTATGGGAGTGGTTTTTTTAAAGTTATGGGATACAATTAAGCCAATTGAGGACTTGGTTTTCATCTTTGATTGACACACTTTCATCAAGAAAAGAATTTTCACAGTTGTTTTTAGATGCAATGCACGAGTTTCGTGCTTACCATATATCCAGGAATGTTAAGGCGAAATATAAGATGCTGTAATAAAGGATTGAGACTTTCATGGTAGTGTACTAGCACACTGCTAATGCATATCGGATTAGTGAGTTTAATGAATTCATGAATAGTATGAGGTCGATGCATCCCGTCGCTGCAACATACTTGGAAAATGAGGGTTGTCTTCACAAATGTGCTAGATCACATTTCTCGTCACGATGGTACAACTTGTTAACTACTAACATTACCGAGAGTATGAATTTTATGCTAAGACATACACAATCTTTCCCCATTGTACCATTCGTCGAATCCATTACGTCTATTGTTCAAAGATTGTTCTCGAGCATCGAGAGTTGGCCGTTACACAAAAAGGGCACTTCACTGCGTAGGTACAGGATGAAGTTGATGAGTAAACAGAGTTGTCGCGTACCATAACCATGGATTCCTTTACGTGATTCAAGTTCCAGGTTAATGATCAGTGAAAGGTAGATAATATAGTGGATCTACGGGGGAAGAAATGCTCTTGCAGACTGTTTGAAATTTCACAATAACCTTGCGCTCGCGTTATTGCTGTATACAAACACGTGCGGCTAGCAATTAACTCAATCTGCTCAACATTTTATAGCACCGATGCACTTGTGCATGCGTACCCCGAGCCAATCAACCCAATTGGTGATGAGAGAGATTGGATGATTCCATCGGAGTTACGTGAAAGAAACGTCAAACCCCCATAGCAACACATTCCAATTGGTCGACCAAGAAAACAAAGAATTCCTTCACAAGAAGAAGACATCATTACGATGAGGTGTTCTCAGTGCCATGTCGTTGGTCACAACTATGTCACATGCAGAACTCCTTTTTTTCTCCATGAATAAGTGATTGTTTTTGTTGTTGTTATGTCTTTATTTATTAACGTTAAACTTACTCAATATTTTCGATTAACTTCATATGTAATCAGCTTCAACTGAGTTGTTTCAATTAGATAAGTTTATTTGGAGTTGCATATGTTGTTCATCTTTATTTGCATATGTCAATGGTTACTTTTTATATACTGATATGTTACTATCTTTTTTATTTCCTTATCCCATTTTGTTTTTCCTTATACATTATCCAATTTCATGTTTCCATTATCTTCACGACACTAAAAGACAATATGGAATGTTCAATTATAAGAATCAATAGAAATTAATAAAAATACAATATACATGCAACAACCCTATGATAACTGACCCCTCCATAAATTATAGTTTCTCTGAGCCTCATTAAGGGTTCATCCTCAGGGCCAAAATAAAATTTATGACCTATTGACAGGTAATGTATAAACATACACAAAAAAAATCTCACAATCAGCTGAACCTGGAACTTGATAAATATACCATGAACCGGACAAATATACGTGAACCTAAAAGAATGCGTGGGAACATCCGTGCGATACTTATAGAAGCCTAAATATTGAAGCATGTATGGGAACAGGGCACACAACAACGTCATAACATCTACCATCTGATCATCCTCATGAACTCTCGGTGCCGAGTCATACACCGTGATCTGCCTAGCTCGTAGATCAACAACGCATGATACCCAGTGATCACCTAGCACATTAACAAGAATGTATACGATATCAACAAATCTCCAGTCCTTCTGAAGTGCACCCCTTCTACCCAATACATATCCCTCTAAGTCAATGTTAGAGTAGAATTGTTCTAGAGTAAGCTCTCTCTTCTTGTAACCATTCCATGTCACATGTAGCATCATCTACAACAAGATAACAAGCACACGACAACAGGTAAATGCACAAGATAGGTACCAGAAAAAACATAAGCAAATTCTAAATTCAGGGTACTCACATATAAATGCAGTGATGCGCCTGTCCAGTTCTGCGTCATCATGTCCCTCAGCACAATTTACCGATGGGTTAACAAGTCTATGTACTCAGTAATATGTTGCACCAAAACATTTGATCAAATTTACATATTATCCAACTATAAGTAAATGTGAAATGCTAAATAATATGAGACAGTAAAATGAGTTTAACCAAACAAAATATCACATACTCTGTCCTCTAGCCAATCACCTGGTGCAAGAACGACCTTAATAACATTGTTGTTGTTATGATATGGGAGTAATTGGACAAAGTGTCCCTCTACATGTATACAAACTTAAACTGGCATTGTAATTTAAAAATACGACAATTGTACCTGATCCATTGGTTGTTGGTCTAAGCGAAACAGCCCACGAAGCTCGAGAAAGGTTTAGTCTGACGGTGCAAAACTTTGTCATGGCTTCGAATAATCACCTTCTACCTATCTCTAAATGCCCCGAACTCACCGCACAATTCTCGAATATTGTGTGAAATGGCGGTGAGATGTGATGTTGGAATAGGTATATTACCCTTAAGAACCTCTGTCACCGATTGACTATGCTTGCGTTTGCTACGAAAAGGCCGTTTGCCCTACAAAAACATCGCAGACATAAGAAGCTTAGATCCTCGAATTTGTATTCCATATGTTGCCCTTATTGGTCAAAAAGAAGAGAAAGTAAAGTGCATGTAGATGTATTGTTATACCTTCTTAAACCTCTTCGGAGTCATTGCCGTATCTTGCGAGGTTAGTGATATAGGAGGAGTCTGTTGTGAATCATGTGTGCTTGAGATATCCATGAACACGTGACCTCCATACTCACCCTCTAGAGGGCCGACAATATCAAAAAGCTGTTGTGCATAAG
Organism: Melia azedarach; assembly: GCA_028052125.1. Lineage (NCBI taxonomy): Eukaryota > Viridiplantae > Streptophyta > Magnoliopsida > Sapindales > Meliaceae > Melia > Melia azedarach. The sequence continues at coordinate 7,131,540 of CM051402.1, read as the reverse complement.
GCAGCATCAACTCCTTCTCCGTATGCGTTAAAAATGGTATCACTGATGGTTGCTGTATAAAAATAAAAAACAAAACTTTATATCAATCATACAATACCGGCTGATTGTCAATTGTCATATAAAACTTTGCTTACTGTCTGAGCTTTAAAGAGCGTGTCATTTAACATTTTGATTTTGGCATTCCTTGGCTGAGATTGTAAACATAGCATTTGTGGTAAATGATAGTTCATACGCCTACCGAACACAAATCCCACTGGCAAGACAACCTCATAAATCCACGCCTATTGAAAAGTCATATGTATTTAACATTAACAAAGATAAAAAAAAAAATGCATTAGATCTAGCAACTCTAAGTGTTATTTCGTACTTGAGAAACGCTATGAAAAATCCTTCAATATTATACTTGTTCACATATTTTTTTCCCTTTCGCCTTAGCCCTCATTTCCATAACCTTAAAGCGCGCGGCAACGCCTATCAACACCCGATTCAATGAACGATACGTATATTGTCAAGCTACAGAACCCCATGGATATCGATTAAACTCATCCAAGTCATCAATAATCTATAACATCCACGTGTCTGACCGATGTCTTGATCCCTTGCCAATAAGAATACGCTCTAGTAGAAAGTATAGCGAAAACTTCACTGTATCCATGTTATTGATCCTCGTCATGTCCAACTCGGTGTAAACAGTATCTAAATTGTGACCATCCTCCCCACCAAAATACAAGTCTTTTAGGCGAGTATTTTTCACCTCAACATCCGAAAATGGCCCAAAATTCATGCCTGTCATCAACCCAAATTCCATGGCTGAAAACCTGGTCCACATGTACCTAATCTTTAACCACATCTTCTACTTTGTATCGTCAGCCTGAACCTCATAAAGCAGCATCTTATGAACTAGGTTCCCATAAAATTTTAAACAAGTGGATATATCTAAAAAATGGCCAAAACATGTCTGCCTAAACAATAAATGTTGTCTAATTTTCAATTTATCTCATATAATCATCAAATCTTTAAGTGTGACAATGATGTCACCCCGACGTGGAAATGATCCTTCGGACTGATCCTCAAACACCCCAGCTGTATCATCGTCTCTTGCAATGGAAAAAATGATCAATACAGTATTTTAACATAATATACAATATCAATATAGAGTGTTCTGCCCCGCTCAAGAGTGCAGTTTCTACGCTTGCTCCCGTCTTCCTGCAAAAAAATTATGCAGCTTTTGGGATTCATTCAACCTCCCTTAAATGTAATTTCAATCCCCTTCAATCTCCCTCAACTAATTTATTCAATCAAAATCAAGGCCAGTTACATGATTCATATTGATACAATTGAAAAATTAAAAATTGACGAACCTGTACTCTTAAAAAACAGCGAAAATGAAAAAGGTCGGACGTGCACAATGTTTGAAGTCGCAGAAGAAGATGATGAATGCCCACTTTTCTTTGCTCGAGAGTTAAACGAAAGAAAACGATACTGTGTGGTTATAAGGGTTTTGTTTGTGGATAGCTAAAGGGGTAATTTAGTCCAAAAATTGTGAGATGGGTCATTTATAATTAAAAATTAGTAAGCCGGCCATTTTTTTTAATTTCATGGGTAAAATATGGTCATTTTCGTTTAAATCCCTAAAAAAGTAACCACTCAAATAAATTTTAGACAAAAATATTTAATGAATAACTTTCTACAAACTAAGTGTACTTTTAAAAGAAATTTTCTTCTTATTAAAAGTACAACCTTCTTCTAGTTAGAAAATACATTTTCAAGTAAAAAAAGTCCACTCTCGAAGCGCAACTTTATTTTTACTCAAAAGTCCACTCTCGAAGCACAACTTTATTTTTACTCAAAAGTTTATTATTGAATACAAAGATGCTATTTTTTTCTAACAACGTTTTTATAAGACTAGTCATGAAAGCAGTTTCGCTAAAAAAATAAAATAATTATTTTTTAATTTGGAAGTTAAATGGTCATTATAAATAAAAAATTTCCAAAATATTTTGGAAAATATTCTCTTTTAGCCATGTTATACATCCTCTTTAGGAATAAAGGAAAATATTTCATCATTATCCAAATACGTAAAAATTATACAAAAATATTCCTTTAACTATCTTAAAAAAATGTTCTATTTTTTGCGATGATACTTTTGACTATAGATGAACTTGAAACCCTAATATATTATATACTCAAAACCCTACTTTCTAATTAAAAATTCAATTTTTTATTAGAAAGTTTATATGATTTTGAGTTGAGTCATACTTGAAGGTGTATTTTTTTCTAGCACGAATTCAAAACTAGTATTTGGTTCAAGTATAAACTCTTTGTACTCAAAACCAACATTAGTTTATAACACAAAACTCAAAACTAGTATTTGTTTTGAGTACAAACTCTTTGTACTAAAAGTTAGTGTTCGTTTTAAACACAACCTTGAAATAAGTATTAGTTTCAAGTACAAAATCTTTACACTCAAAACTAATGTTCGTTTTAAATACAAACTCAAAACTATATTTTGATAGTGAGATGTATAAGAGTATTTTCGTCCAAATACTTGGTGTTTCTAATAACGAAAAATAAATTCAATATGATTGATTTTGAAAAATTGATTTAAATACTGGCTAAAAAAATTTCCCCGATTTATTTTTTCTAGAAATGTTTTTGAAAAATATTGTAATTTTATTATAAGTGGTGACTTCGTCTATCAACTATAGATAATTAGCCATTTTAGATGGAAAATTTATCATGAAAACACATCATCACCTCAAATACAAGTTAGGTGGTTTTTTTATTGTGATGTTTTTTACAATTGAAAATCATATTGCCATGCAATAAAATAATAAATATTAAAGTATAAAAATTGAATAACACATAAATATATTGAAAATCGAACAATTAAAGTATTGAAAAATTAAATTTACAAATTTTGATCTTCAAAAGTTGAAGATTTGAGTACAATTAGGAGAATTTTGGTGATTGAGAAAAGACAAGGAAATTTGTTCAAGTTCTAGGAGCTTGTGTAAAAGTTTATAATTCCTAACTTGTGAAATGTGTTTAATACCCAAGTTAGGGGTAGACATAGTTTGGTTCGATTTGGTCTAGTGATTATAAAACGACGTAGTTATATTCCCAAAACTTCAGAAAAAAAAAAATATAGCCTAACTCATGTTTCTTGCACCAATATTGAAACTAGTATAAAACTTTTCTTTTTTAAAAAAAATATAACTAGACTTGAACCGAATGACATTTAAGTCGAATCGAACCTTTCGGTTCTTGTCTGATCTATTTCGGTTTTTTGGTTCTAGATTTTTTTTACCTACCTTAACACAAATAATTGATACAACAATTGGAGAATATAACTGAATTCCGTAAACTTTTGTGGATAAATTATATTTTTAGCAGATTTTTATTATTTTTTATAAGATTTTTTTATTTTTCTCTTCTTTTTAAAAATTATTAAAATGAGTTATTTCTAACAAATTTTTCTATGAGATTTTATTTGTCTTTTGACTCTTTGTAGCACCTTTATTTTCTTTTATTACAAATATTTTAGTCTCCATTTGCCATTAAAATAATTGCAACTTTTTTTTTCCTTTTTTGGCTCTCTCTCTCTCTCTCTCTTTTTTTTTAATTTCTCAATAGAATTCCAAAGCAATCGTATTCATTTGATTGATTGGACTGGTCCAAGAATTTAAAAATAGGCTCTGATGTTGCGTGTTGGGTATTGAAAGTTCCCACAGTTTAATAGTATACTTTCATCCCAAGCCATGAAATTTCCCTTGCAAGATTTTATAATTAATACTAATAACATATCCAAGCTATGGAAAAATTTGAAAGGAAATAGCGAACGATTAGAATTTGAAATTTCTTTTGGCTATGAGATAATTATTTTGAGGGTTTCAAAACCTTGAGAGACATATGAAAAACTGTATTTAACTCCTTTTTGGAAATAAAACAACTAGAAGTGTCTGTCTGTATTGTGTGTTTTGAAAAAGAGAAGTATGAAGCTTGGCTTGATGGTAATTCTATTAATTGTAACCAGAAGGATCAAAGTTTTTGGGAGAATTTTTTGTATTTGTTTGGATTTGAAGGAACAAGTACTTCAAAAATTTAGACCCCGGAATGAATAATAAATTTTAAGTTCTTTTTTTTATTGATACTGTCTGGATTCAATAAAAATAAATTAATAAAATTTATGAGTTTTTCTAAGATGTTTTAGGATAAAATAAAAATTTTTTGCAAATCTTGAATTTTTTTGAAATTTTTTATCTTCTATGAGAAAAATTCTTGTCTTCAAATATTTTTCAAAATAACTTTGTATTAGTTCAACACTTTTGGCAAAAGATCTTGAAAACTCACAATTTTCTTTGATGTCTTTTCTCTATTTCAGGATTCCTCCATAACCAATTTCAAAGGCATGATCTATCTCAACAATTTTAAAAGCATTTGGATACACAATATGCAAACATGGAAGAGTTTTGATTTGGGTTTTAATTTATTGGACAAGTTCTTTGTGTTTGTTTATCTATGGTTTTGGATTTTTCTTTAATCGTTGATACAAGAATTACTCAAATTGGGATAAAATTTTATAATATAATTAAGGATCCCTAAGAACCCTTGGAGTTGTGTTTTGTCGATAATTTGATCAGGGATTTTATAAGCAGAACTAATCGATCAAAGTTAATAGAATTAGAGTTCCTTGATAGAGCTATGGCCAAGAAATCTAATTTTTGTTTGGAACAAAGCAACATTTAACTTTGAGACAATCAAGCCATTTTTTAGGACTGTATTGATGAAAATTGAAAGTTGTTTGAAATGCTGGTTAACATTTATAAAAAATATTAAAACACCATCAATGTACACAGTTAAAAATTTTGAATAAAGAGTGATAATTTTATTCATAATTTTAGGGCGTTCCTCATATTGGATTGACCGGATTTAACCAAATCCATATCCAATCCACCATTTAGCGAATTAAAATTTTCTCAATCTAACCCGATCCATCATTTGATAGGATCCAATCTGATCCATTTAAAAAAATTCAAATACAATCAGATCTAATCCAAATAATTAAAAAATTAATATTTAATATTAATATTGATTGTATTTTTTAAAAAAATTAATAAAATAATATATTAATTTATTTAATCTTTCAATCAAATATATTATATATCTATTCTTAAGTAAGCAACAAAATGAATATATAAATAATTAATACGTCTAATAAAAAAAATAAATCTAGTTAGTTACAATCATATCCCAAAATATTAAGAATCATCAAATGTAATCTTTTCATCTAAAGAACAATTTCTTTTTTTTTTTCAAAAGATATTGTAATATCATCGTTAAGCAAACCTTCAAGCTCATTTGAAGACATCAGAGTTGGAGAAATTAGATTTTTTTTCTTTATTAAATCGAGAGGTCTTCTACAGCATGAAATAAAAATAATTTAATTAGTTAATGATATGAAAATGAAATAAATTGTACAACTTAAACATTAATAAGTTTCAAAAGAAAATTGTGTAAATTGAATAGTATAAAGATTATATATAATTATCAAAAAGAAAATAACACTAATATAAAAAAATCAAATGCTAAATAATATGAAAGAAAATTATTTGTACAAGTTAAATAAATTCAATAATATAAAAAATTATATAGATCTGCAGTTGTCAGAAATTACTTTAATTATATACCGTAGTAATTAAGTTAAATAATAGAAAAATTATAATCTATTATAAATTAAAGAGAAACTTATATCAAGTAAAAATTTAGGGAAAATGCCCGATTTTCCCCTATTGTTTGAACTAATACCTCGATACTTCCCTATTGTTTCAATAATATCCCGAATCCCCTTTCTATTAATTGATAGAGTTAAACATAATAACACATGGGTCCCTAAAATTTTATCTATTAACTTATATAGTCTTAATATTATTAAAAATACCCACAAAAATTTTAATTTATTAAAAAATAACAATTATACCCTTATATAATAATAATTAAAAAAATTATTTTCAACTCCTAATTGATAAAACGTATTTTATTTTATAACATATTAATAACTAATTTATAAATTATCTTTTAAATATAAATTTATTTAAACTTTAAATTTCTTTTTAACATGATATTCATAAATAGAAAGATAAAATTTTATAATTTTTAAAACAAATAAAATAATAATAAAATTGATCATTTATAAAACAATTCAAAATTTAGATAAATTTTTATTCAAAGAATAATTTATAATATTTTATTTAATGTTTAATATAAAAATATTATTTATATTGACTAACATATCTGAAGAATAATATATTTAAAAAAAAATCATATTAATAAATTACATATATAAATCTATCTATATAAATTGACATGATAATGTTATATTATATCACTACATATTTTACATTTTCATAAAATATTTTAGCTTAAAATATTTTTTAATTATAAAATTCATTCTTTTAGTTTAAAATATTAATTTATTTTTAATTTTGATACTCATTATTATTTCAAATTATGAAAAAAAAAATTAATGACATACAAGCCCCTAAATTTTGACCCATTAACTAATTAATATTGAAAATTTTAATTATAATATATTAATAAATATTTAGATATCAATGTGTTATAAAATAAAATAAATTATTATTTTAATATTTATTTTCAATTAATAGTTAAAAATATCCATAAAAAGCTCAATTTATTAAAAAATAATGATTATAATCTTTATTTAATAGTAATTAGCTATAAAATAAATAAAATATTAAATATATGATTTATTTTATAATACCAATATAATATTGAAATTGTTAATATATTATAAACTTTTATAATTATATTATAGTACAATAGTTATGATTATATATAATTATAAATATTGTATTACAATATATTTTATTTATAAATTAATATTTATTTATGAATTTTTAATATTGTATTATAAAATATTATTGTTTTATTTAATTTAAAAATTATAAAATTAATCATTCAATTTATATTTAAAAGATAATTTATGAATTAATTATTAATGTATTATAAAATAAAATATAATATTATTTTAATATTTATTATCAATTAGGAGTTAAAAATATTTTTTTTAATTGTTATTATATAAGGGTATAATTATTATTTTTTAATAAATTATAATTTTTGTGAGTATTTTTAATAATATTAAGATTATGTAAGTTAATAGATAAAATTTTAAGAACTTATGTATTATTATATTTAACTCTGTCAGTTAACAGAGAGGGGATTCGGGATATTATTAAAACAACAGGGGGTATCAGAGTATTAACTCAATAGATAAAAAAATACTTGAATTAAATGATTAGATTGATTAGAATTTTAATTGTGAATCAATTTTTTTTTTTTTTTTTGGAATTGAATACTTAATCCATCTAAAGTCTTGATTGAGAGGCTTGTAATCTCTTTCAATTTCAACAATTTTATTGATTTAAAATCTGAACCACTTCATGAGGATTGACATTTTCGCAATAATTTTTGGCGGTATTGCTTTTGTATGGATGGCTTTTTGATCATAATCTTTTTATTAGGGAAATTCAACAATATTTTGTTTTCCTTCCCATAAAAGTATTTAGTAGGTTAGAACAGATAGTATTTTCTATTTTTTGTTAGAATTTTGCAATCTGATTTTTGATGTGAGGTTTTACACCAACCGTCGAATTTGATTTCTTTTTCTTTTTTAATTAATTATGTTGAGCGCTACTCTGGTGTCACAACGCAGTGCGTATGGACCAATTAATTCAGCTGGTAAAATATGTTTTTAGTTTGATATAAGAGTTGCAGAGATTTATTTAAATTACGGTCACATTTAAATTTAAAAAAAATACAAAAAAAAAAATAAGTGTACCTCTCCGAACGAGATAGAAAATTTTCAAAATTCCAGCAGATAAGAGATGAGAGATAGCAATCAAGAGAGTTTTAAAATGTTTCAACCCCGCCAGGCTATGAACTGCCAACCCCCTTCACCTAATTACCCAGAGCAGTATGCCAATTTTAACAATGCAGATCACAGTATTAAGAATATTTCCAAACAAAATAAATACCAGATCTTCAGCAAATTTGTTTAAAATGCCACTCTCTTTTTCAGAAGTTAAAAATTAAATGCCAATCTTTCTTTCAAAGAAAAGAGGTCAAATTAACCACCCACTACCCATTTCAAGAAAAATGGAGTACATCAGCTGCCCTTCCAGCCAGCCTCAGTGGCGATATCTGATTCTGTCCCTATCACGGTCCCTATCTCTCCAATATTCTCTATCTCGTTCATGATCATAGTCCCGGTCTCTGTCTTTCCCCCGGTCACGATCTCTACTTCTACTTCGGCGCCTTTCCCGATCATTGCGGTCCCTGTTCCTGTTGATTCCCCGGTCATCTCGTTCCCTTCCTCTGTCTCTGCTTCTCTCTCTCCCATCTCTGTCAATCACACCTGCATCATAATTTTTACCTGTTAATGAAGCAAATGACTTTAAGTGCTGATTCAATTGAAAAAGAGGACAAAATGATGGCCATTTTGAATGCTTTAGAATTCCTCATGAGTTCCTCTTCAACAAGAATCATATACAAGCAAAATTCTACCCGATAATAACAAAGGGCTTCTCAACTGTACCTATCAAACTCTATTATTAGCAATTATTACAATTTACAGTCTCCATGTACAATCTGTTCCAACAACACTCATCAGTTCTCATTACACCAACATAACAGCTATTAGTTTAAAGATAGTCATTAACGATGGCCTGGGGGTCGGTGACATAGAACAGTTTGGTCTGTTAGCTAAATTTGCTTCGTGATGGTCATGAATTCAGACAATTGTTTAATTATAAAGCAAAATTTTGTAATTAGTGTCAATTCAGACAATTTTTTAATTATATTACATAAAGCTAGATTGCCAGGTTTCTCTTTGACAGTAACCAGGAATGGGATTTTAGCAGTCAACCGGTGGCCGCCAGATTAATGGTCATTAAGGGGCGAAAAGGAAACAGTCACCCAGTATTAGAATCAGGTTTCCATAGTAGGGTGAAGTCACCCAAAAAATATTTGGATATGCATGTTCAAGCCATAGCTTGATGGATTTCGTTGAGGTTTGAAAATCGCCCAGCTCTTAGGAAATTGCCTAGAAAGTAAAGAATAAGAAACAAAGAAAAGTAGAAAAAGATAAAGAGGCCACAATTAGAAGAAGAGAATTCAGAGAATTCGAGAGAACTTGTCAAAATCAAACTCAGATCTTACTAAAACCAACTGTAAATTCTTAGATGACAAAAATACAAATAAAGATTTGAATCCTTCCCTAAGGATAAGGATTTAAGAACATTTACCAATGATACTCTGGCAGGTGAAAGATTTAAGGGTGTGTTTGGTTTGGAGGGGAGAATGAAAATGATCCTTATTTCTTTGTTTGGTACAACAAATGATGAAAGAATGAATACTAAGCAGAATGCAGAAAATACTATATAGAAGAAGTATAATTGCAAGTCCAAACATTTAGAGGGGTCGAATAATGTTTTCTCACTCTCAAGAGAGGAATCATGATTTTTTCCATTTACGAGAATGAGGATTCCTCATCATTTGTCCAATCAAACAAAAGAATGTTTATACCATTGAGGATTCCTTTATTTGATTGGACAAATGAGGAAAGAATGAGGATTTCTAAGTGGAAAAAAACATGAAGAAAATAACATCAGGGGGAAAACAGTTCCTCACTCTCTCAAGAGAAATCATAGTTTCCCCATTCCTCACCCTCAAGAGAAGGATCATGATTTTTCCATTTAAGGTAACGAGGATTCCTAAGTGGAAATGAATAAAGAAAATAATATATAGAAGGGGGTATAAATGTAAGTCCAAACATTTTAGAGTGAAATCATGATTCCTGACTCTCGATAGAGGAATCATGATTTCCCCATTTGAGGGAATAGAAAGGAATTATCATTCGTTTGGCATTTGTTTAACTATATAAAAGAAATGAGAATTCCATTTTTTGCCCCACCATTCCTCCCAACCAAACACACCCTGAAGAGTAAACTCAATTAATACATCCTATAGACTACGAGTAGCAAGTTCCAGTAAAACATGAAATAATTCTTAAAGACTAATAGTCAATACATACCAACTAAAATTATTGATAGAGAATGCCTGTTCTCTAGTCAAAATGATGTCTTTCTTATTAAAAGGACCAGTTAGCTTCAAAAGAGGACAAGTCTCCAAATTATGGTTGAAATCACAGAGGATGACACAGCGAAGCACCATTCTACCCTAGCCTGGCACCTTAACAAATATAATTTGCTATAATGGACTGCATGGACAACGATGTAGGCTACAACATATGTTTAAGATCTTACCAGGTAACTAATTACATTATTGTAGACTCTTACAAGGTGTGCCACAACCAGGGACAGGAAAATCCTTCGAGGAAACAGTGGCACAGCCCAAGTGGTGTACAGATCAAGGCTATTCTTGTACCCCTACTATGTCAGGGACACAATAGGAATCAAATATGTCTATGTTGAACTGAAGAGTAGTTGACTCCACCTCCCTTCTTCAAATTGAATAAAAATAAATTCATGTTGCCGCACTATAATATATTGCAAAAATGAATCACTTATTCCTCATTCTTGAATTCCTACAAAATCATTACTCGACATAGGGATCAACTCTTCTAAACTTAACATATTTCAACTTCTGAATTGCTAGTTGCCAATAATATCAAACATCAAACATCAAACATCAAACTTCACTCTATAAGACTAATTCACCCAGATTTTTTATGAACTTATTTGATGGAGTTTGAAGACAGATACCTCATAATAGGGTTGCACATGGAAAACCAAATTCCTATACAAATGAGCTATAGTTTAACTACAGAGAAATGCCTTTATGGTTTGACCCGATTACTTGATGCCCCCTACTTTTTCAAAAATGACACATTATGTCCATCAACTACTTAATGTTAAAATTAACTTTTTGCCTGATTTTACTAAATTACTCCTAGATGACTGGTTAACGAAACAAGTGGTTTCCAAACAGCAATTAGCCCATGTTTCTAGATAATAGAAAATATGATTTTAACTGTGCCTATTACTGTCTTTATTCACTTTTTAGAGACAATTTTGTATTTTGCTTAGTTACACTCATAAATAACAGTGTGTACAGTATCTTCTTCCTCTGCCATTTCTATTCACCTTTCTTCTTCCATCTTTGCTTTACTGAAAACAGCTGGAATGGCTGGAAAAGATTAGAGAAATTACCTAATCTAAAATCAAAGGGAATTGTACGTAACTTCAAGCCACATTACTTTTAACAACCCAGCAAGTTTATCTTCCCTCAATACCAAATCCAAGTCAAATTAATCTTAATCTCCCACATTTTCACACTTTAGAAAAAGGAAAAAAAATGCCTTAACACCTGAAAAATGTTGATAGCTAGAAAACCTTTTTCTAAAATCTGTCATAAATTAGTTCTTCTATCTTAAAAACCGACAAGATAAGCTCCATATTATTTCTTCTCTTTCCTATAACAGCACATGCATTAATACACAATCTCGCTATATAGTATTAGATTTCACCTTGCAAAAACAAACTGATCACTCGCCTTTTTTGTGTTTCTTTTTCATTCCATTTGTATTTCATGTATTTTAATTTATCAATCAATACCATCTCTACCAAACCCAACAACTAAGTAAGCCAAAAACGCCACAACCATATACAACTTCTGTGAAACATAATGGTAAAGATAAGCACTTTCCTCCAACCATTAAAAAAAATATATATATATTTTTAAAAAAACAGTGAACCACCGTACTTGCCACCATTTTGCCCCCCATCACCATCATTCAGCTAGATTTACCAATCAAAGCCCCCAAAATCTAAGACTGGGTTTCACTTCAACTATGCAAAAACACTAGATGCGACTGCAATTTCTCTTTCATTTTCCTTTTTCCCTTTTCCTTTTCTTCTGAATGATTATGTTTGCCAAATTTAAAGATTGAATTTTGGGGCTATTTGTTTTGTCATGGAGAAGTGAAGACAAAGAAGAAAAAAAGGTAAAGGGCGAGAAAAACATCGTTTACGAAGAAAGAAAAGATTATGGACAAAGGGAAGAGAAAATAATAACTTCTTAATTTAAAAAAATAAATACAACATCACATATGTGTCAGTATTTTCTTTTCTAATATTTTCTTTTATTATGTTAAAATATGATCTTACGATCTTAACCTCAAAAAAACAATTTTAACATTAATTTAAATAATAGATGGGTGTAACATAGTAATTTTGAAAAACGGAGTGTTGGGTAATAGACTCACACCATCTTGTAGCTAAGTAAATTACTATTAGTGCACTTTTCCAGGCACTAACTGTTGAGACAGAGCAAACAAGCAACTGTTCCCTAGACTAGAAGAGCCAAAAACAATTTATTTCTGGTTCTCAAACTAAATGGTCTTGGCCATTGTATCAAACATAAGATATGTGCTAAAAGTAATGCTTCAAAAAGACAAACCCCTGATCAAATCACATAATTCCGTATTGCAGAACTGCAGGTGATGCTTGCCAATAACATCAAAAATGAAAATACATATATATATCATAGAAGAATTTACTAAAGTAAAATTCACAATACCTAGCTCCTCAACCTCCCACCCTGCACGTCCAGCACCTGGAGGCCCTCGTCCAGCTTCAGCTTGTTGCATTTTAGCACGAAACTTTTTCTTTAAATTGCCAAACTCATCATACAACTCACCATCATCCTGCATTAGATCATAAATATTTAGTCCAGAATACGTTATGAAACTTGTAAAATTCTAGTTCAAGTAACTATTACTTCTTCAGCCTCACGCCGACGACGCTTGGTTTCCTCTAATTCTTCTTCATCAAGTTCTTTGTAACCACCACCACGTCCTCCTCTGTTCAGCAATGGATATAAATATATTATAGCTATATAATGTGCCAAATTTATACAAGAAACTCAACATCTAAAGTATGATTGGGAAAAAGGATATATTAATAAGTAAATCACTCTTCTTCTGAAGATACAATCACATTAATTCAAATGAAAGCGATAAGGGAAATAACCGAGAATACCCCTATTTTGACCCAAAAGTTCGAAAATGCCCCCTTACAAAATTTCAGTAAAATTACGAATTTAATTGTCATCTCCACATTACTGCATGAATTGCATTTGAAAATAAAGGACAAAATAGAAAAAGAAACTGGGAACACTATTTGGTCCCTTTATTTCTTTCTCGAGATATCACTTGAATCAGCCGCATATGGGCTGAGGAAGAGAGAGAATGGAGATAAAATCACCATAACTACACATAAGATGATCTTTTGCACCATATAGCATCACACAACGTAGCTTCACTACATATATTCTTCAAACTTCCAACTTTCTAAATCATTCTTCAACTTACATTCAGTAATATACACATTATAAACAAAGCTCAATAATACAGCGAGCATGAACAACAAATTAAGAATTATTAAACAAATTAAATGGAGGCTAATAAGAGAACAAATGTGTGAAAGTATTAGATTTATCGTGTTTTCCATTTTCTCATAATAAAAGGAGACCAAATTGAACTTTATTCAGAAAGATTTTGTGTCCATCGCCAAAGGTACATCCCAAGACAGCTAACTAATCCATTCCCCAGTCTATACTTTTAAGTCTCAAGAATATGCTTAGTTACAATGTTGGGGGAAAAGTGCAAGGTGAAGTATCTCCCCATTAGAGAAAGAAAGAACAATTTTTCAGACAATAGAGACAGACAGTCAAACACATAGCAAGGGAAGAGGCTTAAGGTTTTCTTCCAATGACAATCAAAGCCCAAATGATCAATAATGTCTAGCTTTCAGCTCCCAATTACTAATTCCTAGAAACCCTCACCCTCAAAAAGGAGGAAACTTTTCTTGCATCTCAAAGTAGATACAAGAAGTATGAAAAATTACACATACTTGGAATAATATGTAACAGAATTTCTATAGATAATAGTCTAAAATTTTCTTTTCATTAAATATAGAGAAATGAGAGTTTAACAAACAAAAACTTCAATATATGTAGTATCTTAAACCACTTGCAAAATTATATGTAACAGCGAATTAATTACAGATAAAGAATTGGAAGTAATGTGGATGATAACTAAAATAAAAAAATAAAACCCAAAAAAAAAAAAATGATTACTATTTAATACCTCACACCACCCTCATTGTGACCAGGTTTATTGGTGTTGCAAATATTGCACTTTGTTCGCTTTGCCCAGTTGATATTGCCACACCTGCAATAAAGAAATCAAGGAAGATGCAACATAAACAATGGATATTCTAGATAAGAATACTTCTGGAAACTCAATCATCAAACATCAAATATATAGGATAAATTCATCAAACATCAATATATAGGATAAATTCATCAAACATCAAATAAATAGTACAAATGAAGCATCTGCTCTAAGCTGTTGTTAAGCAGGGTAGAAACGTTCTACAGTTTGCAAAACAAGAGGCAAACATAATTCAGTAATCATAACAGCATTGTCTCTTATTTGGACCAGAAAGACAAATGTAATACTAATATTGCATAACCTTGCTGAAGCACAGAAAACTTTGGCTTAATGCACTAGACTAAAACATTTGATAGACATCTCTGCAAATATCAATATAACACGAAGACATAGGTGTGCTCAATATAACAGGAAGAATAGAGGTGCGTGCAAAGTTACATCTCATGGGTTTGAAATATATTAAGCCAGTGAGTAATAGTTTAACTGCTATAAATTAATAAATTCAGATAATTAAAAAGGATGGCAATGTATCCTTTAATCATACAAAATGAACTGCCACCAAAGACTGAATCTGTGTGGAGGTTGTCTTTTCCTTCCATGCATAGGTCAGTGGATTCACAAATGCTACATATAAACCAACAATGAGCGTGAACTAGGTATAATATGTATGCACTGATTAGCAATATAGAGAGCAAAAATCAGGAGAGCACTACTGGGCTAAACCTCCATAAGCTTTTTTCAAACCAATTATTATGAAACAGCCTTTCAACATTGTCTTCCAGTCAACACGTATGCCTATTGAAAATGACTTGCAATCCACAAGCCTAACTAGAAAGCATTATTCATCTCCTATGCTGAAACTCGCCAAGTCAATTAAGCTGCTCTGTTCACCAGATTGAGGTAGTTGATTAAATTAGGATACAAGTAAGAAAAATTCCAAAGTTCATCACTTTAAGAAGTACAGTATAGAATGAAGACTACTAAAACTAACCTAGAAAATATCTTAGCAAATAAAATGCTACACAGAACAGCAAATTGTGCAAAAAAGCATATTGTGCTGTATGACATCAGGATAATACAACTTGGCACAAAAAGGCTTACATGGGACAAGACCAATCATTTGGACCAAAGAGTCCAGTGGCAGCCCCAATTTGTCGGCCAGGGCCCCCCAAGTCATTGCCAGTACGACCTCTCCCACGACCACCAGCTCTTGCGCCACCTCCGGATGCACCAGCAGGTCGAGCAGATTCACAACGATTGCACACACCACGAAATGCAAAATTTACATTGGAACAACTGCTAGCACAATAGATAAATAAGGAGCCATTTGCAAGACAATTATAATATAAATTGAATAATAAAACAAGGCTACAAAAGATCAAGAAAGAGCTGCTCACCGATATCACATCACAGACCTTGTATTTGGACATAACCAGTCTCCCTCCTGTTGCCAAGTTTTTCCAGAAGCATCACCCCGACCTCTACCTCGTCCAGCAACCCCATTAATATCCTTAGAATTTTCCTCCAATCCACCGAAATCAACAGCAACACTTGGATCTCCACCTGAGTTAAAGGCTTGCTCATCTTTGCCCTTAGACTCTGCAATAGAAACTCCAATTAAATTACCATGAAAATCCTTGTTGTTGAACCATTCAACAGCAGCCAATGCTGCATGTGGGTCTTCATATGTAACAGTAGCATCTCCCTTCGGTTCATTCGTCGTTTTATCTCGGTACAACCATATTTTCGGTCTACCAGTTCGCTTGTCATTCTGAAAAAGCATGCAGTATAAGATATAACGAATCCCTCAAATTACTAATTGCTCTAAAAACAAGGTAAATTATGACAAAAAGCAAAAAAGCAACCATAAAGTGCAAAAATCCAAAGAATACCTGCTAAATTTCCTACCTTGATCAACCCAATGGTACCAAAATACTCAGCCAACATATTCTCATCAGTTCCATGAGGCAAATTACAAACATAGACAGACCCATTTGAAGAGGCTGCTTTCCCTGAATAACTTTCCATCGTCATCCAATCTCATCAATTGATGTCAACGTCAACAGAGCCTCGCTTCACGCTTTACATCCATAACCAAGGAAAACGAAAACACATACGTTAAAGCAGCATAGGTATTGAAATTACAGATCGGCAGCTCCTAGAATGAATTTATAAAAACTAATTATTGCAAATTGAAAAATACTATTGAAGCCCTAGAAGAAAAATAAATAAATAACTAGGTTCTTACTGATAGAAGTAGAAGTAGAAGATGAAGGACGAAGATGGAAATGCAGGCTGCAAAGATAGCCGCCACTGACCACCGTATCTCTCTCTGGTTTGATTTGCTGATTTCTTCCTTCTATGGAGGAAAGGGGTTTCTGAGACTGTTAGTGTTCCGAAGCCTAAAGCGCTGGGCTTCTTAATTTGTCATGGAAATAACAAGATGGGCCTTTTAGTTTGATTTTACTATTTTACCCATACTGATATTTAAATATCTTTTTTCACGTTAATCCCAATGATGTTACAGAGTAATACGTTTTGGTCCCTACGGGGTTTTAAAACAACAAGCCACAACATATTTTTCACAACTTAACAATTTAGTCCACATGGCAAAGGTACTCTTTCTAACGTACTCGTATTGTACCTAATTTTTAAGAGATTAACCCAACTTAAATCTATTGTGTCATATTGTGCTAAGCTTCAGACTTTTTTATTTTAAAATTTTTAATATTATTTTAAATTTTTAATCGATTAAAAGTATCAAAGTATTTCTAAATTTAATTGTTATAAAATTATTATTATATTTTTTGTTAATTCATTTTAATCTATCAAATATTTTTAAATATTTTAAAAAATTGTCCATATTTTTTATTAACTTATGTACTATTTCACTAAAATTTTTTTTATGAAATATGAATCTAACCTAAATTTATATAGATTTATATTCGACGTTAATTTGCCATTTTTTCTGACCAAGCTTTTGTCACTGCGGGCTATGCTATTTGCCACCTTGAATTGAAAGTAATAATTAAAAAATAGGGATTAAATTGTTAAAATTAAAAGATGTTATATCTTAATTTATTATTTTGTTAAATTTAAGGACTAATTATTATCTCATGAAATCACTTGTGGTCCAGCGATTGTGCGCGAAGTTAGGCACGGTGGCTATTGTATTTTACTAATATTTATTTTTATTTATTAAAGATAGGAAACAATACTTATTTAATGGATTGTTTTAAAAAAGATTTATAAAGTAGAAAAATGTACTTCTCAATTACAAACTAGAAAACAACTTTAATTATTTTATTATAACTTATTTATTTTTCATATATCTTTCTTTTATATATGCAGTTAATTCTATATTAATAAATATGCAAATACTTTCGAATTTGGGTAAAAAAATTGACATTCAAAGATCATACTTAGTGATAAAACTTGAGAATTATAAAGATTATACAAAATGTCTCTCTAGATATCTAGAAGGTTATCTTACGAAAATTTATTAGCTATAAAGATTGTTTAATAGCCTTCACAAAAAAATATGGAGATTACTCAAATGGTGTCAACAATTTAGAGAAAACAAAACTCTTCTCAAACAATATCCAGTTTATAATCAATTCAATCGAACAAAATTTTAACCAACAATATGATTTTATTATCACATTAATGATCAAGTCATTAAGGATGCCGAGCTATCTTTAATATCACTAAGAAGACTTACTATACTTATTGTCTTTTAATGAAATTCTGTCCTAATATATATCTAATCGATAGAAATCTAATCCACAACAATATGAGATATGCCACCATGGATAGAAAACTTTTATAGCCGTTATTTAGCGCTTAGCTCATCCTTACTCTTAAAACATGTCACTAACTTCAACAACCAACAATCATTATTTTCAAACGAAAAGATGTATGTGGAAGAGTAGAAGAGCGGAATCATTATTCTTATGAGTTGTTAAGGACAATCACAATATAGATTGTTGGACTGTTTCTCTAAACATCTATATTGGGTCGACTTTCACCTGCATATTAGCCAAATAAGATAATTACTTGGACCCATATTTCACTTGTATATTAGTACCAATAAGATAACTACTTGGACCCATATTAAAGAACAGAGACTTAAAAAATAAAGGGCAAAGATATAAATTTATAAAACTTTAATAAATATTTCTTATTAAGATTAAATATAATAGAAAGTCTTATCATATGAATTCGAGGCAAAATAAAATACTAAATGATCTCTAACTAAAATTTCACTGAATCTAGGATTATTTCAAATTAGAATCCCATTCGAACTAATTTTTCAAATAATCTAAGGAATCGATAAATATTTAAAGAAAAGAAAAAAGAGAGAAAGAGGCTTTTTGCTTCCACAATAAAACAAATTCACTAGTTGATATCAGGTGACGAAATTCGGTATCAACAGTTGGCGCCATTTGTAGGAAAAGGACAATAAGCCAATTTGTTGTGACTATAACAAAATTTCATGATAAAGCATAAGGTATGAATTTATTTTTAGTTATATCAAATGCATATATGGATTTATTTTTTGTTTGTATCAATTGTATATATAGATTTATTTTTATTTGTATTAATTGTATCCATGGTTCAATATCTGATATTGATGGTTATGTATACTAATTTATCATACCGTAGGATAATTATTAAGTATAAATATATAACTGTAGTTAATTTGATGTATAAGTGTGCATAGATATGGAATATAGTATAACTGTCGTATCTAAACTTCCATCAAATATGTTAAGGTATGAATTTATCAATTTAAACAATTTAATCTACCTACTACCTAGTAGTATCTTTTTGTTTCTCGACTCGTACCGTTAAAGCAACATTCAAATTTCAATCCGGTGGCCGGAAGGGGGACTAAACTGTTAAAATGTAGACATTACATCATCATTTGTTATTTATAAAAAGTTAGGAGACCAATATGTTAGTACCGAAAATTGCATGAAAATAGAAGGTGGGCGCATACATACATCGGAGTTAGCAAAAATGGAGTGAGTGGCCATTTCTCCAATAACATGAAATCATTGGTTAGAGGAGCCGCCCACTTGGCTGCAGATTGAGAACCGAAAGTTTCACCCTCTTTTCAAAACTTAAAACAAAAAGAAAAAAGGTGACCTAGTAATCTAATACCATTAATTAATTCTTGCATATGATCATACGAAACAGAGCTCAATAATTTAAAAGTTTGGTACAATTCGCCAGAAGGAATCTTGGCTTTACGCCTGCATTCTCAGCAGAAGGAAAAGATCAATAGAGGGTTATTATTGTCAATTCAATTTTCAAATTGCATAATTTTAAAGTAGGATAATGGTTATACAGGTCCTAATAATTTAGTTAATTAGTCATATAAGTTTTAATAGTTTCAAAATTTATCTTAAAAATCCTAATGTCCATAAAAATGGTATACTTTTATAATAATACCCTCATTAATTATTATACTTAAATCTCTCAAATTTTTAAAAAATAAAATATATTTACTTAAATTTTTAATAATATAAAAATATCCTTAATTTTAAAAAAGATAAAAATATTCATAACTAATTATTTATGATAAAAAATAAATATTTTATCTCTACATTATTGTCTTAAACTATTAAAAAAATCAATTAATTATTTTTCTCCCAAAATTTGATTTAATTTTTTTTTATAATATAATTATATATAAATTATGTATAATAATATTATCAAAATCTCTAAGTTTTTTAAAATATTAATTATGATAATTTTTATAATATAATATTTATTGTCATACATAGTTAAAATTTACAATGTACAAATTTTAATTTATTTGTAAAAATATTTACGATATAATTTTTTTATTATTAATTATAAAAGTTAAATACTCTATTTTAAAAATTTTAGCAATATTAAATGGTTTATTTTATCAAAATCTCCAAAATATGCCATTTATTTTTTATAATTAATACTAAAAAATATCTTATAAATTTTTTTATAAATAAATTTAAAATTTTTATGTTATAACTACTTTTTTTATAACAAAGTGACAATAAATTTTAAAGAAAATAATTAATGATTAAAATATTATTATAATTTTTAAATTTAAATATTAAAAAATAAAATTATATTAAGTATTAGAAGATAAAAATAATATATTATAGTAATTCTATATGTCTTTTAATAATTTCAAGAAATATTACAAAAATAAAATATTTATTTTTATTATAAATAATTAATTATGAGTTTTTTAATCTTTTTTTAAAATTAAGGGTGAATATATTTATTTTTTAAAAATTTGAGGAATTTAAGTATAATAACTAATGAAGATATTATTGTAAAAGTATATTTTTTTATGGACATTAGGACTTTTAAGGTAAATTTTGAAATTATTAAGACTTATATGGCTAATTGGCTAAACCTTTAGGACCTAGATGACCATTACCCTTTAAAGTATTATAAAGAAAAAAGATTTGGTTATTTTAAGGTAAAAGGGTCAGGAATCAAAGAAAGAATTTGGTTAAAATTTTTATAGTTTAATGCGTATAATTTAAAATTTGAAGTGTATTGACAAGTCATAGTCATAACAACTAAGTAGATCTAGTGATAACTTTAGTAACTAATTCTATAATGGGAAAATACAATAGTGATGTAACGAGATCTGCCTTTTACTTTATATCTCTCCACTACTGTACTCTTACTCACGTCATGTATATTATCTTCATCTTTTAATTAATTATAAGCAATTACAACTTGTGAATCTGATTTGACCCAAGTTAGATTCTTTGACAAAATTAACCCTGTTAGGAGATTATTGGCGAGAAATTATCATGTGAGACATGTAATTTAATTGCAGTAACAATTTGGCTCAGTTTAAATAAAAAAATAATATGAAAAAATAAAAACAAAAAAATCCTTGAGCTGAAAAAAAAAAAAAGAAGATTGCAAAATACAAAATCCAAATTAAATCTCAGTTTGAAAAACGACATCAATGGAGCTTCGTATGAATATCACCCAGCTAACAAAAAATATCATTCGGGTTTAGTGACAAATATCATTTGAATTTAAAATATCGTTTCATATACTTTTATCTATTGATTATTTATGCTTTTTGACTTTAAATACCTATGTTTTAAGGAAACATTGTCTGAATCTTCAATATTTGATTCTAATGACTATTAAAATAATTCTTGTATGATTAATCATTTTCAATTATCTGTATATGGCCCAAAAATTTATAATTTATTTATAAACTTATTCTATGCATACTATATTTGTGTGTTGAATTAAAGATATTAGCATTCTCAATTCATTATAATATGATTTTGAATTATCTTCATAAATTTTTGTTCTCTATTTATAATTGTATAATTATTCTTATAATTTAACAAAAAATCATCAATTATTAGGAGAAATAAAGAAATAATAACAATAAAAAAAGAAATATTATAGTTAATTATTTTTTATTAAATAGTAAGAATAATAAATATTATTTAAAATAATTGTATATGTTAAGTTGAAATTGATCTGCTTTATCTAAAATAAAAAAAAATTAATGTTTTGAATAAGCTAGTAAAATATAATATTATACTCACAAAATAAGTTTCAATTATCATTTGATGATATTCTGCTCGAATCTTTTTTGTTATATCATGACTTTGTGACATGTTTAATTTATGTATATGACTATATATGACATCATTTATTTATTTATGTTTAATCGGTCAAGATCAATCAAGAGAAAGGGTGTGTGACGGCCTGGTGAATGACCTAGTTCACTAAAAACGATTTGTTGACCAAGACTCGAATTGAAAGATCTAATTCGAAGAAATAACATAACTGGTTCGGCATAATAATAAGTTAACATAGGCAAATTATGATATTATTATATAATCGTTTATTTGCCCACCATTTTTAAAAGAAGAAGATTAAAAATGTTAACAACACACCTACGCGGTGCCAACTTCACTACCTTACGAGGGCCAAGATAATGCACTTATGTGGTGCCAGCTTCAATGTTCTAAGAGGGCCAAATACAATGCACCTACGTGGTGCCGGCTTCATTATCCCACGAGAGCCAAGATAATGCACCTATGCGGTGCTAGCTTCACTGCCTTACAAGGGCCAAAATAATGCACCTACGCGGTGCCAGCTTCAATGTCCTAAGAGGGCCAAATACAATGCACCTATGCGGTGCTAGCTTCATTGCCCCACGAGGGCCAAGATAATGCACCTACGCGGTGCCAGCTTCAATGTCCTAAGAGGGTCAAATACAATGCACCTACGCGATGCCAGCTTCATTGCCCCACGAGGGCCAAGATAATGCACCTACGCGGTGCTAGCTTCATTGCCCCACGAGGGCCAAGATAATATACCTACATGGTGCCAGCTTCATTGCCTCGTGAGGGCCAACATAATGCACCTACGCGGTGCCAGCTTCATTGTCCCACAAGGGTCAAGATAATGCACCTACACAGTGCCGGCTTCAATGCCCTACAAGGGCCAAATGCAATGCACCTACGTGGTGCCAACTTCATTACCCCACGAGGGACAAGATAATGTATCTTTGCGGTGCTATGCTTCATTGCCCCATGAGGGCCAAACAATGCACCTCCGCAGTTCTACCTTGATTACTCCATGAAGGCCAAACATAATGCACCTCCGCAGTGCAAACTTCAATGCTCGACAAAAGCCAACATAATGCACCTCCGCAGTGCCAGTTTTAATGCCCAATGAAAGCCATAAAGCATTGTCCTTTTAAATTACCAGAAACTGTTCTCGCAGCATATAAGAAAAAAAAAATTATTATTATTGAGTTTTCGGGCTCTCATTAGTTTAAAAAATAACTACGTTACTTTTGAAACTAGGGGACTTACTGTTGGACCATTTCTCTAAACATCTATATTGGGTCGACTTTCACCTGCATATTAGCCCAATAAGACAATTACTTAGACCTATATTTCACTTGTATATTAGAACCAATAAGATAACTACTTGGACCCATATTAAAGAACAAAGACTTAAAAGATAAAGGGCAAAGATATAAATTTATGAAACTTTAATCAATTTTTCTTATTAAGATCAAATATAATAGAAAGGCTTATCATCTGAATTAGAGGCAAACTAAAATACTAAATGATCTTTAACTAGAATTTCACTAAATCTAGGATTATTTCAATTTAGAATCCCATTCAAACTAGTTTTTCAAATAACCTAAGGAATCGATAAATATTTAAGGAAAAGAAAAAAGACAGATAAGGGCTTTTTGATCCTACAATAAAATAAATTCACTAGTTGATATCAGGTGACGAAATCTGGTATCAATATAGATTACTACAACAAATATGTGGTCAAGGTATAGCAGAAGTTTAACTAACAGTTAATCACCATATAATTTCAAAAGACTTCAAACTTCTAGCTCTAAGAAGAACTTAAACTTGGATGACTTGAAATAGATGAATAACTAACGACAAATATTGACAATATTATAACTTTTTCTTACATCGTGAAGGTAAAAAGAATATAAAATTAAAATACCAAATTATTAGATAAGAGAACAAATAGCTGAAGAATCTTTTTCCTAATTATTAAATGAGAATGTTGCAATAAGACATTAAAGTCATTCAACATAAATAATCTGTAGAGACAAGACTTATTGACTCAAAACAATATAAATACAAAAGCAAGAGTGGATATATGGTTATAGGATCCTTTTAAATAAAACTTAATATAGCATGAGCAGTATTAGATATATAGGAACAAGACATAAAAAGTAATATGGCTAATGAAAGATATTATTTTAATAGGATATAATTTGTGATAAAATTTTATAGGAATACAAATTGAGTTATAATGTACCAAGTATGTTAAGTAATCATACACAATGTGCTTTCTACTAACTGAAACAAAAACTTTATCTTTCTCTTATTCTCTCTTCTTCTAGATTTCTTTGAACCCCAGCCATTAAAAAACCCTTTTTTCTCATTAGAGAAAAAGATCTACTCCCTCTTCAGAGAGAGTTGATGGAAATATTTAGAGAACTGGATCACTGTGATAAGGTGGTCATGAAGGAGCTAAATAATATAACATCGT
Source organism: Melia azedarach (assembly GCA_028052125.1). NCBI lineage: Eukaryota > Viridiplantae > Streptophyta > Magnoliopsida > Sapindales > Meliaceae > Melia > Melia azedarach. Next base: position 7,107,176 of record CM051402.1, on the reverse strand, counting down.
ATAGAAATTCTATTGAAAGACTAAGGGTTCATATATTCCTTGTTGGATTAGATGGAGAATTTAAGTAAGTTTGGGGAGAAATTTTACAAAACGGAACCTCCCTGATTTAAAAAAGGTGTTATTCTCAAATTCAATGAGAGATAATAGGTCAAGAAAAGGCGAAAACTAAAGACTCAAACATTTTTACTATGATGGCTTAGAACCAATAAGCTCAAATTAGCAAGACCGAAAAAAAAATTGATAAGTCATCTGCCAAGTGTGTTCATTGTCATAAAAAGAGACATACTAAAGATTGATGCTTCAAGATTGTAGGATATCTAAATAGTTGGGATCATAATCGAAAGAAAATGTCCAAATAAAGATCTACTGCTACTATTGCTTAAACAAAGACATACAAAGATGTTGGAGAAAGCACCTCAACAATGCTTGTAACATTAGAAAATACTAATAAGGCTTTCAAAACTTCCACACCTATTTTTATTAGTACAACCTTAGCATCAATTATTAGGGAATGATCTTTGCCCCTTACTAATAATTTGAATTTAGATTTAGTGTTAGTTGTTCCATCTTTAAGCTTTAATCTTTTATTTGTCTATCAAATAACTAATACTTTATTTTGTATCGTAATTTTTTTGCTTAAATTTCGTGATTTTAAGGACATCCAAAACGAGTCCGGGGTATGTAAGGGGTAAAAATTATATGCTTTGGCCTTTACCCGCCCCCTTACATTTTTTTTTAAAAAAAAAGGACACTAAGGAAAAGTAAATGATTGGTTGTGATATTAAGCAAGGGAACTTGTATTATTTAAATTTGGTATTGACGAGTATCAACAAGTTAAGTCTAACATTAGCAGCAGATAAATCAAGTATGAAGAAAGAATCAGAAATATGGTTTTGACACAAAAGACTAGGACATGCATTTAGAGATGGCAAAATATGGGGGTTAGCCCAAGCACGACGCAGATAAGCTCGTAAATAGTATCGACACAACCAAACATGGTACAATACTATTCATAACCTGACACGGAATGACTTAATAATGGCCATGTTAGGCTAAGTTATCACAGCCCATGGGTCGTGACATGAATAGTATCCTTGTCATTTATGTTGACCATTTATCGTTTACATGTTGTACCGTGTCGGGTCACAAATTAATTTTTTTATTACAGCCCATTTAGCCCATTTATTAATTTTTGATTAATTCCATACACTATGAATTTTTAATTTTCAGTCAATTTATTTAATTACAGAAAATGTTCGAATTTAAATTTTCAATCAACTTTATTTAATTACAGAAATGATAAAAATTTTAAACTTTAAAATTTATCATTAAGAATATAAAATTTCTAAAAAACATAAATTCTAATATGCAAAATTACAATATTAATTGAACAAATTTGCATCACTATAGATACAATATATTCCAACTAAGTTGGCACATATTGCGCTATTTACAATTTATCCGATTTATTTATTTTATATAAAAATTAAAAATTAAAAATTAATTTAATTTTACATATAAGTCTAATTAATTCTCACTAAAAGAAACATCTAAAGAATTATTTCCTATTTTCATTTCTTTTACTTCTACCAAATTGGTAGAATATTGAACTCTATCTTTTGTACCCTCTCAATTTTTCAAACAAACCAAACAATTCAATACATTTGTATATAATCTTGATTGTCGTGCATCCAATACTTTATTTCTTATAGTAAAAGCGAATTTTGATGCTATAGTATACATCGAAGGATTTAGTAGATCACAGACCATAATAGATAACACATGAAAAATCCTTTCATTTATTTTCACCATCGTAAAACAACAAAATTTATTTTTTCTTTAAGATTTAATAATTTATTGTAATGAGTAGAAATATATTTTTCTAATTCATTAGAAATAACAGTAGAAGAAGAAGAATAAATCTTCAAAAATTTTCATGGAGTATCAGCAATAGGTTCATCATAATAATTATAAATTAGTACATTTATTCTTCCTAAATTTTTATCTTGGATATAAACATCAAAGATTTTTCAATATTTGAAACATCCACATCACATATAATTTTCAAATTTTTTTGTAGTTTTATTTAGTAATGTGATTTTACCTTTTAAATTAATATTAGGATTCATTATTGCTACATATACAAAAAAATTTGGAATATCCTTCTAGTACTTCTTAAATTTAGTTTCCATAATAGGATAAATATTTTTAAATTCTTCAATATCTCTATAACTAGCAACGGAATAACTCATATCGTGTATATAATTTAAAACACAATGTGAAGTAGGAAAAATAAATACCAGAACATGATAAGGTAACATCATAAACGTTTTTATAAAATTCATAAAAGTAAATGCAATAATTCATTCATTAGAAGAAATAACAACACGACCATATAAGTAGAATTCCAACGAGTTTCATATCAAACATAAATCTCTCAAGTTGTAATCCATATTATAATATTATAGTTTATCTTGTCTTCTAGAACTATGTGATCCTATATATTGTAATACGTCTCTAATTTAGAATTCCAATAAGTTTCATATCAAGCACAAATCTTATAATTTGTAATCTATATTGTAATATAATACCTTTAAAATCTTGTCTTCTAGCACTATGTGATCCTATATATTGTAATGCATCTCTAATTTTTTTCATATGAGTAATAATTAAACTTAAACCATTTTGCACTATTAAATTAACAATATGACACACATCTTAAATGAAAAAATTGCATACCAAAACCACGTGCAAATATTATATTACTAGTGAACATATCAATGGCAACACCATTTGAAGATATATTATAAAAAATAATGCTAAAATTTTTGTCTTATCTTTCATATTCTTTAAAAATATTCATAATTGCATTAAAAGTTGCAAAAGCATTACGAGAAAATTATAAACAACTTTATTTTCAATCTATCCAGTTATATTATTAGGTCGAGGCTCTAATATAAAATACTCTCAAACAACAGATTTTTCAGTTCTTTTTTAGCTTGACGATCCAAAAGAAAAATTAACACTTCACATTGTTTAAGAATTAACTCAATTCAACAAATCTAGCAAGAAAAAAATTAAAAATAATTCAAGTCCACAATTCAAAAATTAATCCAATGCATAATTAACACAATATAGCAAATCAGCAAGCAAACATTGAAAATAATTCAAGATCACAATTCAGAAATTAATTCAATACAAAATTAATCTAATACACAAATTAATCTACTGTAGCATTAATTTAATTACTAGTATCGAGTCTAGGATTTAGCAATTGCAAATCAATCCAATACATAATTAGTCCTTTAATTAGTTAAGGATTTAGAAATCCAATGAATTCAATGCAGTAAGTTATGAAGAATTTAGCAATCAATTAATTCAAAAATTCAATTCAGTAAATCACACGGCTAAAGAATTTGAATCAAAGAATCAAACCAGTACGATGGTGGCATGGAATCTAGTTGAACTTAGCTGGATCTAGTCAAATTTATTCAGATCTAGTTGGATCTAGTTAGGATCTTACAAGGGTGAATGGGTGATGGTCGATCTCGGATGTAGGCAATAGGCTTGATGATAGACAATGATGGCAGCTCTAGACGGTGGCTTTAGTCAGGATATTGGCGGCTCTAAATGGTGGCTTAGTTGGTTTATAGTCACACTACTGTGTTCTGTGGATGATGGTTCGCATAATAACAAACGATGGTGATGATGTTGTGATAAGGCTATTCGTGCGATGAGCCTATTAACACGATGAGGCTATTCACATAATGGTTTGCACGGTACTCGGTGGCAATAATGATGTCGTGATGAGGCTATTCACACAACAATGCTGTACACATGACAGTTCGCATGGCACTAGACGGCGGTGATAATGTCGTGACTCACAGACTATCCGTAGTTAGTGGTTGTGAGAGTATGCCATGTGCAATGGTGGCCGTGAGAGTGTGGCTATATGAGGTGATAGCCTTGATTTTACTTTTGAATGCACTATAGTTTGTAGAAGACGATTTTAGATTTTATAATAGAAAATGAATGAGCAATTGAGCATTTAGGGTTTCCTTAGTTTTCTTTTATATTTAATTTCTTATAAGCATTATAATGTTTAAAAAAAATTATAAAAAAAATTTACAACATTTATTTATAATTATGTTTGTAAACATTATAATGATATTAGTAAATTTTAAATTGTAAGGATTGGAGTTTGAGACTTTAGGCTTTAGCCTTTAGGTGACAATGAAATAAAATGATTCATGAAATTTAAATTTCTAAATTTTAAATTTAGAAAAACTTAAAAATTAAAATTTTCAATAAATAAATTAATAATAAAATAATTTTTATGTATTTTAATATAGAGTTCATGTGCTGTTATATGATAACTCTAGCAAATTTTTACAAATTAGTTCATTATTTATAATTGTTAATGTTTTTGTATTACTTTAATCGTAGTTAAGTATAATTTAGTCATTGTATTATGTATTTTTAATTATACGTGTATGAACTTAGAATTATAAATTTAGAACATGAGATTAAACTAAAGTTAAAATATAATTTGTTTATCTTATTTTGTTATAAACTTAAATTGTTTGGATAAATTTTTAAGAAATTACTTCTTTAAAATCATTGACAAAATACAAATAAGTATAATAGAACAATTAATTAAGTTGTTAATTTGTTATCATGATCTAATTAGTCATCATATTCTACTATAAATTTATATTATTTGACCAAATATTTATAATTTTATTGATTAATTATATTTGTTAATATATTTATATTATATTAACTACACTTAAGTATAATCGATCGTTCATATTATATATGAATAATTTAACATACATGAATTTGAAAAACACAGTATTAAATTATGATCAAAATTTAATTAATCATTATATTTAGAAATAAATTTTAATTATTGACTATTATAAATATTGTCATTCAAAAATTCTATTTAATAAATAAACAAATACAAAGAATACATGATTAAACTGCTATTAAAATATAATTAGTCGTTATATTTTAGAACAATTTTCATTATTCATTATTATGAATATTGTCATTCAAAATTTTAATTTAATTAATAAAGAAATGTAGACAATTTGTAATTTACTAAATATATTATTATTGTTAATTTTTAATTTAATAAATAATACATTATACACCATTATTCAATTTTCAATAACTTTCAAATGATTAAAATTGATTTCTAAATTTTAAAATATTAAAAAATAAAAAATTTATAAATAATATTTAATTTTTTATAGTGATATTATACATGAGCTTATAGGTCGACCCGCTGGGCCAAGCATGACCCATAGAGCCTATATGGGCTCTATGGGTTATGTTGGGGTGCCCTTAAAATAAATGGGCTAGTATGACTCGTACAGTTTATGGTTCATGAGCTGTGCTGGACCGTTATAATTTATTGTGTATACTTGAGCTGCCCGACACAGTTACTGTATGTGCCTGGACTAGCCTGGCACAGGGTGCGTGAGCTCATTTTTTATATGTCATGCGAGGCCATTTGCCATCTCTACATTCATCCTTCAGGTATCCAAAAAAATGTTTACTAGTTTATTAAAGTATTGATGTTTGAAATTGAAGCGTGATGTTGGTGAATTGACCAAACGCCTTCGTGTGTCCTTTTCCATTGGCCTTGAATAAAAGTTTAGCTCATTTTATGATAATTTATTCTAATATATGGGGTTCGTCTAAAGTCTCTGCTTTCAAAAGTGCATGATGGTTTGTTACATTTATTGATAATTATAATAGAATGATATGAGTATGTTTGATGAAGTCTAAAGGGAAGTAAGCTCATTATTTCAAAAGTTTTCTAAAATTGTGCATACACAATTTAACATACAGATTTAAGTTTTGTATAACAACAATAGAGGAGACTATAAGAGTTTTGAACTACAAAAATATCTAGAATCACATGGGATAATTCATTAAACAGTTATTTTGATATACCACATCAAAATAAAGTTGCTAAAAGGAAAAATTAACACTTGTTAAAGTTATTTGTGTATCATTGATCAAAGCTCATATGTCACTATCCTATTAAAGAGAAGCTCTTATCTTTGTTGCATATTTGATCAATTAGGTACCTTCTTGTTCCAAACTTATCTCCCTGCGTATTTAGTTTTATACCATTTGTTCACCAACATGAACAACAATGTGACAAGTTGGCACCTCAACATTATGTTGGATTTTTGTAGGATATAGCATCCATTAGAAAGGCTATTGACTCAATCATCCTCTAAAAAAATAAATGTTCATCATAATGGATGTTGTCTTTCATGAAGACACAATGTATTAAAATTTAGAGTTTGAATTTTATAGGGAGTATGGCTAGACAAAAGTTCAAACCCTTGCATATGATTTGTACTTAGAAGAAGGTCAATTCATAGAAGGTCAGATTAAGGCTAGTGATTCAAAAATAAAGAAAGCAGGAACTTAATTGGTAATGACTTACAAACTGTAGTGAGTAGTAAAGAAGTAAAGAGAAATCAAGTTGCTATGAATTCCAAGAAACAACTTCACTGCTCTTCAGTATGAGTTCAAATACCATAAAGTGCTAAAATACCTAACCAATTAGTTGCTGAAATGATCCTCTAACATCTAATCCAGTCAGAAAAGTACTTTCTACCACATTAAAATAAAGGTATTCCTAAAAAGACATATGAGCCTAACCTGTATAGTAAAATCAAATATCGCTTGAGTCATTATGTGTGTAACCATCATTTATCCAAAAGATTATCTATTGCATTTATTCCTAAGAGTATATACAAAGCTTTGGCTAGCCCAAAATGGAAAGATACTATGAATGAAGGAATGAAATGTCTTCAACAGAATGTAACATGGGAGCTTGTTGATCTTCCAAGAAAAGAAACCAATTAGATGCCTATAGATTTAAATTAGAGTTGGCAAAAAATCTCGGACCCAAGCCAACTTAAGAAAAGCCCAATATTAGACTCGGCCATAAATTCATTCCAGGTTAGGCCCAAGCTTTTATTTTGAAAGTATAATGCCGACTAAGTCGGGGTTCTAGCTTTCATTTATTTTTCGAGTTAACATGGTTTATAAACTCAATCCCCAAAATTTGTTACATTGTAAGCCTATTTTTTCATCAACAAGAGCCATCGTTGTTTACATAATCATTGTAGCCACACCATAGTTGTTGTCAACTACAATCACAATCATTGACAACTACTGCTAGTCACCCTGAGCCATCACTTTCCATATGTTGGCCATATTTATTGGTACCTAAAGCTAGATTTGCCCTTGTTTCAAGTTTCAATTTTAATAATTGATTTGCACTTAAGATGTTATTAGTTTATTGATGACCAGAGCTTTAATTATTTATTGCTCGTATTCACTATTTCATCTTGGTTATGTTGAATATATTTTATGGGTTTTGAATTTGGCTTAATTTGAACTAGATTTGAATTTGGTTTCTGGGTTTTTGAGTTTGAGTTTGAATTTTAATATTTTGACTTCATTTTAGATGTTAAAGATACTTACCAGAACTATTATTGGCTGATATTATATAAGAAATTAATAAAAGAATCTTGACTATGGAAAATTTTCTTGTACATGAAAAAATTTAAAGCAAATTATAGGTTGAAGATGGATTGGATGTAATGAAATCTTTTTTTATTTAGGAAATTGATACTCTATATCTTATTCTTATACATAGAAAATTAGACTACTACCATGCCTTAAAGTATATCCCATGCTAGGCCTAATTGAATATTGATTTGTATTTCTCATTTTGCATTGTTACAGATTTAAAAAAATCCCATCATCAACGTATATTAAATTACAACGGCTTTGTTCTATGTATGTACCTTTACCTTATAAACATTCATCTCCATTTTTTTTTCTAGAATGTGCCAGAAAAAGGATTGGATTTTTTTCTTGTGGACTTTGTACATTGCATGTAGCAAAAGAATTACAAGTTATTTTGAAAAAATAATCGCATGTGGATTTTCCTTATGGACTCTGGATTTTTTCTCAGTAGATTTACAAAAACTGTTAATATTAATGATATTATTTCTTTTCTACGCATGTTATACCGTTTTTTTCCCCAATTGAATAAATAGTAATGATATGATTTGATGCAAGTAAATTGCATAAGTTCTTTGATTGTTGTCTTAATTGCATTTTGCAAATCTGTCATTTTAAATAAATATTCTTCTTCTTCCTTTTTCTCTTTTTTCAATTAGTCTACATATGTGATCTATTTTGTATCCAGAGGCTCTTGAATGGAAACAAATTATCAAGTTCTTTACCTGGTGAGCTTGGCTACCTCTTTAACTTGAATAGATTCCAAATAGACCAAAACAATATCTCTGGCACAATACCAAAATTAGTTGCTAACTTGAGCAATATAAGATACCTGTAAGTGGATAATCAATCTTAACACTACTTCAATTTATGAGGAGTTTTCTTATACTAATTTTATCTGTTTATATACTGATTATTGTAACCCTTCAATGGCAATTTGATTAGTGGTCAAATTCCATATAAGCTTTCTAAATTGGCCAATCTGCTTCACTTGTAAGCTCATACAAATGTTTGCTCTTGTTTTATATTATTTGCCATAACTTCTTTGTTTGGATGATTGTTAATGGTATGCAATATTGAAACAACTTCCTATCACTTATGGAAACTTTTCCATACTAGCAAAATTGTGTAGTTTAACAATTATCTCAACATGAGGACATTTGTCCACAATTGCTTTTGAACTTTTGGAATAGTTTGATTTGCATCTAATTTTATTTTCTAGAATTTTTTTGTTGGATGCTATGCTGTTGATTAATAACTATATGTTTAGAACTTATTTTTCAATATATATATGTATGTGACACCTAGCATGCTAGGTGTCAACTAAAATAATAATAATAATAAAAAATTTAATATAATAATAATAATAAGTAAATAATTGAGTTAGGTTTATTATTAAATAACAATATAGTAATATTATAATAAAATAATGATTAATAATAATAATTTAAAGGGGGTTTATGGTTTTGTTTTCATTTTGGAAAGAAAGAAAGAGAGAGAAGAAGAAAGAAAGAGAAGAGAAAAAAAAAAGAGAGAGAAGAGAAAGGAGAGAAAAGAAGAGGAAGAAGAGGAAACGGGAAAGAAGAAGAAAAATGAAGAAGAAGGAGAAAGAAGAAAAAAGAATTAAATGGTTAGATTTATGGTTTATTTTAGTTTAATTTTAGAATTAATATATATTTGAGTTTTAGAATTTTATTTAGTTAGAAAATTAGTTTGCGTGAATAGTATATTCATTTATATAATTAATTTTAGTAATAATTATTAGATTGTGAATAAATCTTGATGGTAATCTGTTAATTATTGTGTTTTAGGAAGCAGAGCTGTTGTAGGGAATTTAGGAAATCTTGAAACCTCCAAAAATTAAATTTCTGATTGTGAGTGGATATTATTTTCAAAATTTATTATATGTTTTTATAAAATTAAATATTAATTTTATTATGATTGAATTAAATTATATTATTATGGAATTTGTTTGAGAAAGAATTTACTTACATTATATAGGAAATAAATTAGATTATAAATAAATCATTTTTTGACGTATGAAATTGGATTGGTTTGACATGATGTTTGATTTGTGTTGTGTTATTATTGGATTACGTGAAATTGATTATTATTTATTTTATAGTTGATTTGTTTATGAATATGTTGAATTGTGATGTGAAACGTGAAAAGTGATATTATATGTGAAAATTAGATATTTATGAGAAAAAGAGTATTAAATGTGAAATTATGATGTGTGATTGTTTGAAGCACCCTACGAAGTACCATCCCCCATATATGATAATAGGTCCTTGAGACCCATGAAAATGTACGTACATGATATGTTATGAGCTCCTCGGATGAGAATACGAGACCGTCGAGTTGAGTATGATATTTTCCCCGCTTGAGCAATGATGTTTTCTGCCAAGCATGATTGTCCCCTAGGTATCAGTTGGGTGTAAGGATGATTGATTTGCTATGAGTTATATGGTGATATGATCTTTCTCAATTATATGGTTGACAGTATAAATGGCTAATAATGATTAACGTGTATTTCTGTAGGAATGATTCCTGAGTTGCACATGCAAGTGTAAATATTTTATTATGATTATATTTATGATATGTTTTATGATTTGATCATGGAAGTTTAAAGGAATTATTTATGAAATAGGTAAAACTTATTTTCATAAAATGTATATCCACTCACTGAGCTGTGAGCTCACCCATCTCCCTATTTTTCCTATCTACTCCAGGTACACAGGGTATCGTGTAGGATAAAGTTTTATAATTGAGGTTGAGACCACTCTACACAGCTGGATAAAAATGATTTGGTCACGTCATGTATAAATATATGTGCATGTAAATATTATTTTATATATGTTTTAATGAGGTATGACGCCTCACTGAGTGTGGGTTGTGGAGGCCTGAGGCCATGAATATATTATTATGAAATTGTGTTACGTGTAGACTATGAAAATGTTTATGAAAAGTACTTGTTTATACAAGATTCGTCTCAGACTCCAGGAGAGGTCGGGTCAGGTCCTGACAGATATATATATGTATATGTATATGTATATACACACACATGTATGTATGTATGTTAATATTTATTTATCTCTATAGATAGCTCCAGAATAGTTATATTATGTATTATTCTTTTATGTTTATTGAATAAATGCTAATCACGTCATTTAATGCAGGTAAACAATGTCAAGTACTCAACAAGACTATCAAAACATTATTTTATCAAACTTATCCGATGATGGTGATGGTGATGATGATACAAGCACAATTAATGATCAATAAGTTGAAATTCATTCTGTGGATATTACAAGTGGTTCAAAAAGAAAGATACGTAGATAAAAAATATAAGATCAAAAGTTTGGGAGCAATTTACAAGGATAACTGTTGATGGGAAGCAAGTGGAGAGATACAATTATTATAGTAGTGAGCTGAGAGCATCACATAGTTTATAAACTACTCATTTGAAAAAAAAATGGATTACTCATTTGAAAAGACATGGAATCATGCACCCAAAAGCATCAAAAGAAAGAAGTAGAAGGTGGTGTTGATGAATATGAAATGTTTTATAAAAGTATTGCTCGGGAAAAGTTGCCAAAATGATTATAATGCATGAGCTACCTCTATTTTCTATAGTACGTGGGCTTTCGAGAAATTATGAAAGCATGTTAATCTTTAGTTGATTCTATGAGTAGAAATACTTTGCAAAGTAAGATTCTTAAATTGTTTGAAGTTAAGAAAAGTAAGATGATGAGCTTGTTGGAGAATGTTGAGAGTAGAGATGGCAATTGAGATAAACAAATCGAATTTGAGTTGACAGGAATACGATTCGTTTAATATTCATTTAATACAAATATGATTCATTTATTATTCGTATCCATTATTCTAAATCCAAATACGATTCGTTTATTTAGATTCATTTAGACACGACTATTCATTTATTCGTTTAGACACGATTATTCGTTTTAGATCCGATTATTCGTTTAAGACACGATTATTCGTTTAGACACGAATATGATTCGTTTAAGATACGAATACGATTCGTTTAAGATACGACTAATTTTGTAACAAAAATAATAAAAATAAACTAATTTATGATTTTGACCCAAGCATCATCCATTTAAATTTCTAAATAAAAAATACAAATCTTAATTCTTTTAAATTACAAATAATAATATAAATAATATATTCTATCATCTATAAACAATTAATTAACAATAACATATATTCAATTTCAATTCTCTCAAATAATAAAATCAACATAAACAATAAATGAAAACTATACAACAAAAATCTAATTCTCTTCAATTCTCCCAAATAACAAAATTAACATAAATAACAAATCAACAACAACTAAAATTTAAACAACATAAATTAAATTTTAGTTCTCCCAAATAACAAAAATAACATAAATAACAGCTAAAAACTATACAACCAAAAATGAATTCAATTTTCTTAAATAAAAAAAAACATAAACAAAAATCAATAACAACTAAAAATTAAACAACATAAATTCAATTCAATTCAATTATCCTAAATAACAAAAAAAAACATAAACAACAAATCAACAACTAAAAACTAAACAACATAAACTCAATTCAATTCAATTTTCCCAACAAAAACAACATATATAACAACTAAAAGCTAACTCAAATATCAATTTTTCTCAATTAATAATTAAGAACTACTAGGAATTGAACTACTTTATAAAGATGGAGCACTTGAGATATTCAAGTTTAATATCTCTCCAGTAAGATCATTCAAGTGCGCACGATTGCTTTCTGTAACAATAACAAAAAAAAATTATAAATATCATCACTTATAAACAACAAAAAGAAAATTTAAATCAATTATATAAAAAAGATAAAGAGATTATACAAACAAACTATTCCAGATTATGCCAATAACACCCGCTATACCTATAAATACTATTATTTTATACATTATTAAAACTTAATCTAAATGCCAATCCGGTATTCATACATATTTTTTCCCTTATTAAAAACACAATAATAAATAAGTGAAATACAATTCTTTTATATGTATAAACCATCCAATAAAAAACACAACTAATTTTTCTTTTTCTAATATAAAAATAATGTTAGAGATAATTAAAAATAATAAATTTTACCAAATAAATGTTAAATTCGAAAAAAAAATTTCTGCAAAAAGATAAAAACCTATATAATTATGAAATTAAAATAAATAATTATAAAATTAAAATAAATAATTACAAAATTATTATATATCTAAATATATGAATTAAAAATATTAAGAATAAATGACTAACATTTTAAATCGTGAAAATAAAAAATGTTAAAAGAAAGAGGATGGGGAAGAAGATGAATTTGCTAAGAAATAGGTATTCGGTGGTATTCTCTTCTAAAGAAGAGAATGAAGGATTTAGCTTAAGTTTGTTTAGGTTAATTTGAAATTATTTTTGAGACCCCTAAACATATTATATATTTGATCAAATATAATATATATTTAATAATTTGATCATTATATTAGGGGTTATTTGTAATAAATAAATTTATATCACATATTTTTAAATTTTTTTAAATATATACGTTTAGGATACAATTATTCGTTTATTCGTTTAAGACACGATTATTCGTTTATTCGTTTAAGACACGGTTATTCGTTTATTCATTTAAAACACGATTATTCATTTAATTAATCGTGTCTTAAACAAATAATCACATCTTGCAGGTCAAACACAGATACGACACGAATAATATTCATGTCGATACGAATACGACATGATTATTATTCGTATCAAGATTTTTAAATCCAAATTTGTTTAATAGCACCAAATTCGTGTAGAATAATCGTGTCGCGTCCCAAATTGTCACCCCTAGTTAAGAGTACAATGACAATTACCATTGATATGTGGACTTTTAGCAATCAGAAAATGAGATACATAGTTATTAAAGTGCGTTTTATTTATAACTCATGGAATTATATAGTTAGATTTTGAGGTAATATTCTTAAATTTATAACCTAATTTCTTTATATTATATTATTTAATAAAATACTAATTTTGTTTATTTTACATTTTTCAGCTTAGTTTACTTGACGTGCCCACATAATGCTGAATCACTTAGCAATGAGTTAGTGAAATATTTATTTGATTGAAATATGGATAGAAAGTTGTCTATAGTTACTGAGGACAATTGTTCTACTAATGATGCTATGATTGACAAGTTGCTATTAAAGATTGTGGCTAATAATTTGATTTGAAAGAGGAAATTGTTTCATATAAGTTTGTTGCACACATATCAAATTTCATTGTGAAAGATGGAATGAAAATAATTGAAGGAGGAATTGGAAAAACTAAGGAGAGTGTGAGTTATTAGATTGCTACACCAAAGAGGATAAAAACTTTCATTGATGTTGTACGTCAAATACATATACATAAAGCATTGGTATTTGATTGTCTAACTAGATGTAATTTCATATATTTCACGCTTGAAGTAAAAGTGATGTATAAAGATATTTTCACTCGACTAAAGCAGCTTGAGTCATAATATAAAAGTTTACTTGATAAGGTTGAATGAGATATTTTATAAATTGACAAAAATATTTTTATATACCACATACCCAATAGCTAATCTCTTTTTTCTTTTGATTTATAAAATGAGGTTGTGAATCAATTAATGACGTAATTTTTTGTACCTATAATACGAAACACGATCAGTAATATGGTTGCTAAGTTTGAAAAATATTAGTGTTATTCATGGGTTGTTGATTGTAGCAGTTGTTCTAACCCTATGTATAAGATGATGTTGATTGATTTTTATTTTTTTAAGATTTATGGAGATAATGCTTCAGAGTATTTATAAAGGGCTCGTAGTTTTTGTAATGAAATTAGAGAAGCATTATAAGTCAAAGACTACAACAAAACAAATAATGTTTGATTCATTAGTTGAGGGCACTTCTTCACAATTAGTGGAAAGCTAATGAGATTCAAATGAATTTGATGCATATGAAACCCAACATAGTCATCCTACAAAATTCAAGTTTGAGTTGGATAGTTACTTGGAGGAAGATCGTGATAAGAGAACTCCAGATTTTCATATTTTGGCTTGGTAGAAGGTACTTACTACTAAGTAATATTATTATTTTATTTATTTTACTTATATATCGTGATTTATATAGATTGACGTTATTATTTTATTTATGATTTCGATATTAATATGTTTGGTTTTTTAGGTATACAAAGTTAAGTATCTAATTTTAGCTGAGATAACTAAAGATATTTTAGTTGTTCTAATATCTACTGTTGCCTCAAAGTCTTTTTTTTAGTATTGGAGGTATATATTTGAGTCCACATCGTAATAGACTTCATCCAAACATATTGAAAACCTTAATGTGTATCTAGAATTGGATATGGCCCTTATTGATGGTATGAAATTATTTCAATAATTTATTTAAAATTATATTTGAATATTTTTATTAATACTTGTATTTAATCCTGTATTGGTTTCTTTTTCTAGGTAGATTTTAAGAAAATGAGATACTTATTGGAGTATAAGTAATGGATGACGATGAATGAACGCGACCATCTTTGAGCTCTTTTGTTATTTAGTACTTTTCATTTGATTATGATGAATGGTGATTGACTGATTATTATTGAAATGCTATTATTTAATTGTTTTTGTTATTGTGATTGTTGTTGGGTTGCTATTACTTTTTTATTGTAATAGTTGATGGGTTGCTATTATTTTTTTTTATTGTATTAGATTGATGACTTTTTTTTCTAATTCTTTTTCGTTATGGTCGATTATTGAAAATGAACATATCCATTGTTACTGTTTATTCTTTAAAATATGTCTAAAATAGTTACATATTTTTGTTTTAATTTTGGGTTGTTTAATTATTAGGTTACTGTTATTTTTAGGATACTGGGTTGTTTATTTTTTATTTCGTTTTTTTTGGGTTGTTTTATTGTTTATTTTCTAGTTATTGTTATTTTTTTAAAAAAAATTGTTATTGTTTGTTGTTCACTGTTTTATTTTATTTATTGTTTATTTTAAAAGTTAAAACATGCCTTAAATTTTGGGCTAAATTTTAATTATCACAAATAACAATTCTAGACTTAAAGTTTCGTCAAATTTGTTCTCACAAATAACTAGAGAAAAAGCTAAATTATAAAACATGAGCAAACCACACCTTTATTTGTTAGTTTTTCAACATATAAGGAGTAAAATGTGATTATCCCAATTATTTTTTTTAAAAGAAAAGTAGTTATCCAATTTGGACTCACCCCACAATGGTTTGACATATGATTCATACCCATTGGTTCGGTTGTGGCCATTTTCATGTTTATTGATGTTCTGTCGGGTTTGAAAAGCCTGACTTCATAGTCTAGGCCCAGTCTGGGCAGCTGTATAGCATAAAATTCAAGTCTAAGCCTGGGCCCTTTAATAATTTAAATCGGGTCCATTTACTGTGAAGTATAAAGCAGATGGTACTATTTGAATGATTCAAAGCAAGCTTAATAGCAAAAGGATACTCCAAGACCTATAGGATTGACTATATAGATGGGTTTGTACCTGTAACTAAAATCACAACAATGCGGGTCTTATCATCTTTAGCTACAAGCCTGCAAATCTTGATTGGCCATTATACCATTTTGATGTAAAGAATACATTTCTACATTAAAAGGTATTTGAAGAAATTTAAATAGATGTTCTACTGGAATGCATAATACCAGATAAGCATAGTCAGAAGGTGTGCAAGTTGAAAAAATCTCTATATGGGTTAAAACAATCTCAAAAAGCATGGTATAGAAGATTCACAAAGTCCATAATAAACTTCGACTATTGTTCAAGCAATCCAGACCACACTTTATTCTTGAAAAGGTAGTATAGTAAGATCTTTGCCCTTATTATTTATATGGGTGGCATAATGGTTATAGGAAATGAAGCAGAAAAAAAAGAAGCTCTCAAGAGATACTTATCGAAAAAGTTTAAAATGAAGGATTTAGGTTTTTCAAAATATCTTCTATGGATCGAGGTATCACGATCTAGGGAAGGAGTTTTCTTGTCTCAAAGAAATTATGCCTTAGATCTATTACATGAAATTAATATGCCAAATTGTTAACTTATTGATACTTTTGTGGAAGAAAGACTGAAGCTATGTATTAAGTCAGATTATATTTAGTGATAAGAGAAGATACCAAAGACTTGTCAAAAGATTGATGTATTTAACTCACACTAGATCGAATCTTGCCTATGCATTAAGTATTGTCAGCCAATTTATGCACAATCCTGGAGAATAACATATGAATGCAATTATATGCATTTTAAGATATTTAAAATCTGCTACTGGGAAGGCAATTTTATTCTCCAAGAATAAAATTTTTCAAAGTATATATGTATATATAAATGTTGACTAGGTTGACGTGGTAGATGATAATAAAGTTGCATGTGATATTGCTCATAATCTAGTTCAATATTATTCTACAAAATACGTTGAAATGAATATATCTTTATCAAAGAAAGGTTAAAAGAATGAGAAACTGCCTAAGATTTGGTCAGAAGATCAACTTGTTAACATTTTAACAAAAGCACTCTTAAACCAGATATTCACTAAGTATCTTGACAAGATGGAAATACGAGACATCTATGCACTAGCTTGAGGAAGAGTGTTAAATGATTAAAGGTTGAAGTAAGAAGCCAAAAACAACTGTGTCAAAAGCATTTCCTTCATCATTTCTTTTCATTTATAAATGTTAATGGATTGCTAATCGAGTAGGTGTAGATTTATTTATATTTTTTCTAAGTTTTTGTAAGCCTATAGATAGACAATTGCATATGCATTTTATAAGTAAGAAATAAAAAGTATTTCTTCTTTATGTTATCATTATGAAAGTAGAAATATGAAGGTATGTTATTATATAATTGACAACCTAATTCGATAAATCTTTGAAAAGTAAATGTTAGATGTAAGATACTGAGTACTAAAATAAAATTTAGTCACTTTAAAAAATATTTGTAATCTATTGTAAAAAAAATTTCCCAACATCTAATCTTCTTTAAAAGACAAACATTCATAATATGACCTCTCTCTGTTTTAAAAGAGGAAAAACATATTCATATATCAAAAGACTACGAAGCATTATATATGCAAAATTTCACCTAGTCTTACAATTTAAGACAAACTTCTTACTGCTTTAGATATTCAAATGGAGAGTAGCTTCAACAAAAAAAATTTCCTTTTTGGGTTGTGTTTTTTAATAGGTAACACTATTATGAATTCTCTCAATACTATCACCAATCATTTTTAGTCTTTTCTTCACTATGAAATTCAAAATATATAAACAACATATATGGAAAAAGTTTACACCCACTAATAATGAATTACCAGATCATCAATCATAGACATCATTGGTGCGACAATTATCTACTATTACAGTAGAAAAATTTCTCTCCATATTCCATTCTAATAAACACTTTATCAATATATTAGTAGGTACATTAGAAGTATGCGGATATGGTACAATAGATATGATTCAAATAAATTATAATAAAAAATACTTTGATACATTATAAGGGATAGTATCACATTTCTTCCTTAAGTTTTAGGCTTGAATCAATTAGAGATAGAGAAAGAATGTGCATCATATACCTAGTAAAATCCCCTCAACTACACATTTTTTATTATAATTAAAATGATTTTGGGACGAAATTCTTGGGGAGGTATGGTAATATAACTAATTGGTTGTGTTGATGTGTTAGTTAACTTATTCGACTTTACAGAGTGAGTAAAATGACTATTATACATATGATTCAAATAAATTATAATAAAAACACTTCGGTACATTTATCTTTGAAAAGCGAAAATAAACAACTTGACCGTTGATCTCCAAACTTAAATGTTTTAATATTATCAAATTATATCTTGAAAACTTAAAAAAATATAATAATGATTAATTATTAATATTTTTCGTTCTTCAATAATAATTAATTACTTAAAAACTTATTTTTTAGTTCATTTAATATCATTGTTTTTTAATTTTTTTATATTTTTTTGGGCCATTTGGCTAATTTATGATTATTACTGCTAATATATAAGTATTGTTTCAATTGTAGATTAGCTTGAAAACTAAAAATAAAAAATGAAACAAAAGTTGGAATCTTTAAAATAAAAAATGAGAAAAAAATTTGGTTGAAAATAAATTAAAATTAAAATATTTTGAATTAAAAAAATTCTTCATATAGCTAATTTATTTTACTAAAAATAAATAAAAATTATAAAGAAGGGTATTTATGTCATTATATTGGTCAATAATGGTCAAAGGGATATTTTTGTCATTGAACAATCAAATGAGTTGAAACTTAATATGAACATAAGAAATGAATGGATGAAGTGTATTTGACAATTATTTTTGAAATAAAAGGTGTTAGATGTCAGTTATGCAATAAAGTGGGAGTCCATATGTCATTTATCTTTTGAATTATTATAATCCATACTCTCAAAGTCATCAAACTCTTTCGAGAAATATAAAATTATATATAAGTTATAAACAAAAATTAAATATTCTAAACATTAAAAATAATTATAGATTTTACCTTTACTATATCCAAAGTCCTGTTGAATATAAGGTCATCATATGTCATATTTGAACCAACATATGAGCTTGAGTAGAAATATATGCGATTATAAAACAACATTTGTTAAGTGTGTATAGAAGAAGAATTAACCATGTACTCGTTGAACAAAGAAACAATTTATTTCGAACACACTTAATCTATGCTAAATTTTGATCGTAAATCTTCTTTTACGCACACTTTGTTGGATCCTTAATCCAACATTGGGCTTATATGTGAATAATTATGTTTTGTGGACTGTCAGTCAAGCTCGAATTAAAGTGATCTATTAATGTTTTAGGTAATTGGGCTCTGATGTATTTAATAGGATGTGGGCCTTTAATGTGTAGAGACTAAAAGGTAATTCTATTTTTATGATGGGCTAAAATAGGAATACCTTATGATAATAGGAAAGTTATCTTATATATAAAGGGGTCATGGTCCCCAGATTACACGTAATGTTATTTTCCTAATATCCTATCATCAGAAAATATTTAGAGAGAAACAAAGGGCTCTCAAACAGAACGTGTTAATCTAGAAGGCCAGCCGCATGGTTCTAGAGAGCAATTTCAGACTATGGATTCAGGTACGCTTCCGCTTTTAATGTTAATTTATTTTTGATGATCTGACATGAATGATCCTGTATTATTGAGTGATAGTTTTCACTATAAATAATTAATTCTAACAAGTGGTATCAGATCTTATTCATGTTAAATCATTGGGAATAAATACAGAATAAATTATGATCAATAAGTTTGGAATTTTTCTGTATGGTTTTGAGTATAAATATATATTTGTATATAATTTTTCTTGATTATGGTTATAAATATATATATTTTTCGGATATATATATATGTTTATTATTAATATTAATTGTGGCCGGCGGTTTATCACCGTCGGCGTTGGGTTTTTAGGCGCGGACTTCTGGCCATGCCGACGGGATAGCCGTAGCAAAGGGAGAAGGCAGCGGCCATGGCCGCCGCACATATAAGCTTTTATAAAAAAAATAAAAAAATAAACAAAAATAAACGAAGAGGGGGGGGGGGGGAGAGAGATCGGTGATTGCCTATTGTCGGCATGGAACGACTGGCACTAGCAGCTTGCTGCGTCAGCGTGAGGTAACGGCAGCCTAATTTCAAGCAAGCAGGGGCGGCCGTTTGGCCGCTGGAAACCCTAGGGGAAATCCTAGGGTTTCCCCTGCTGGAGAAGACCGGGTTCTGGGCTGGATCAGGATCTGGGTTTGGGTTTAACCCGCCCCGGTCCAGCCCAATATCCAGTTAGGTCAAACCCGGTCAATGGTCAACAGTTGACCGTTGACCCGAATAAATTTTTTTATTTTATTATTAATTAAGGATACATTTGGTGCATTATTAAATTCAAATATTGATTTGTTATGGTATATATATATTTTGATATAAATTAATTGAAGCAACACGTCGCCAAAGTGACCTCTCTTGTGGAAATTAATTTTATTTTGAAATATAAATGGTTTTGTACATATGACTTATGTGAATATTAATTGACCTTAAGGAAAATTAATATTTAACAGAATTATATGTTTTTTTTTTGCGGCAATAAATGCGTGATAATTATTTGGTTTTACATATGAATAATAAATCGGCCCAAAGAAAAGTTTTTTTTTTATATGTTCTTATTATTAGTGTTTTTTATTACTACATCAAGATATCACTTACTAGTTAATATTTTGTCCAAAGATAAAATATTAATTTAGTTTCCGGTATCTTGAGATGGGATTTATCTTATTTGAATTTAATTTTTTTTTAAGACTTATATGAGCATGTTTTTTGATTGATTATTGTTCTCTGATTCAGCTTTGACTCATGCTAATATTATTGCCAACATTAACTCCATTCCTTTATTAAATGGCTCAAACTTCAAATCATGGAAGGAGAACCTCGAGATAGTTCTCGGGGTCATGGATCTTGATCTTGCATTAAGGGAAGATTGTCCACCACCTCTTACAGATAAAAGTACCTCTGATGATAAGAGGGAGAAAGAAAGGTGGGAGAAATTGAACCGTATGTGCATGATGATAATGAAGAGAGCCATTCCAGAAGCATTTAAGGGCAGTATGTCTGAAAAGATTACTACTCTAAGGATTTTCTTGCTGATATTGAAAAGCGGTTTGTCTAGAATGAAAAGGCTGAAATGTGTACACTTTTGACAAACCTACTTTCAATGAGGTATAAGAGTAAAGGTAATATTAGGGAGTACATTCTGAAAATGTCTCATCTTGCTTCAAGATTAAAGGCACTTAAACTTGACATCTCTAATGACTTGTTGGTGTGTTTAGTTCTGATATCTCTTCCATCACAGTTCAGTCAGTTTAAGGTGAGCTACAACTATCAGAAAGAGACTTGGTCTCTGAATGAGCTCATCTCACACTGTGTTCAGGAAGAGGAAAGGCTAAGGCAAGAAAAGACAAAAAGTGCTCACCTGAACTCACACCCTAAGGACAAAGGCAAGAGAAAGAAGAAGGATAAGGATGCTGCAGATACGGCACCTCAAAAGAAACAACAAAAGAAATCGAATGATTATAAAGGAAATGGTTGTTTCTTTTGTGGAGGTGAAGGGCATAAGAAGAAGCAATGTACCAGCTATCACGCATGGCGTACTAAGAAAGGTATGCTTCTTAACTTTGTTTGTTCTGAGGTTAATTTATCTTTGGTGCCTAGACACACATGGTGGATAGATTCTGGTGCAACAATTCACATTAGTGTGTCTATGCAGGGTTGCCTGAGTTGCCAAAAGCCAAATGATGCTGAAAGATACATCTATGTGGGCGATGGCAAGACAATGCAAGTTGAGGCAATTGGAAAGTTTAGATTATTGTTAAAGACTGGATTTTATTTGGATCTTGATGAGACATTTATTGTACCGTCTTTTAAACGGAATTTGATTTCTATTTCTAATTTGGACAAATTTGGTTATTCTTGTTCATTTGGAAATGGAAAATTTAGTTTGTTTTATGCTTCAAAACTAGTTGGTTCCGGTTCTTTATCAGGATACGATAATCTTTATTCACTTGACACAATTACTTCATTTAATGAATCCCTGCACTTAAGTTTATGTGGCACTAATAGAAAATTAATAAATGAGAATTCGGTTGCATTATGGCACAAACGATTAGGTTATATGTCCAGACAGAGAATAGAGAGACTTGTGTTAGATGAAATTCTCGATCCCTTAGATTTCACAGATTTTGATATTTGTGTTAACTGCATAAAGGGAAAACAAACCAACAAAAGGAGATTTGAAGCCAACAGGATACTGGACGTCTTAGAACTTATACATACGGACATTTGTGGGCCATTTCCTACGGTTGCTTGGAATGGTCAACAATACTTTATAATGTTCATTGACGATTTTTCCAGATATGGCTATATATATCTTATTCATGAAAAGTCGCAGGCTCTAGATGTGTTCAAAAATTATAAGGCTGAAGTTGAGAACCAACTCAGCAAAAGAATTAAAACCGTCAGATCTGACCGTGGTGGTGAGTATTATGGCAGATATGACGGCTCAGGTGAACAACGTCCAGGGCCGTTTGCTAAGTTCCTAGAGGAATGCGGTATCGTCCCACAGTACACCATGTCGGGTTCGCCCACCATTAATGGTGTTGCTAAAAAACAAAACAGGAAGCTTAAGGACATGGTGAGGATCATGATTAGTCATTCTACCTTACCAGAATCTCTATGGAGCGAAGCACTTAAAACTGCAGCATATATCCTTAACAGAGTTCCAACTAAAGTAACTGCCAAAACTCTTTATGAACTTTGGACAGGCAAGAAGCCTAGTCTAAAGCACTTGCATGTTTGGGGATGTCCAGCTGAGGCGAGGCCTTATAGGGCCAATGAAAAGAAACTGGACTCAAGGACGGTGAGTTGCTATTTTATTGGATACTCTGAAAGATCAAGGGGGTACAAGTTTTATGATCCTAGAACTAAGTCGATATTTGAGTCGAGAAATGCTCGGTTCTTTGAGGATGTTGAGCTTGCGAGGGGAGATAATGTTAGGGATTTTGTCTTTGAAGAGGAATATGTTGATATTCCCATAGGTGTTATTGGCATCGATTAGGATTCGATTCCTGACCTTGTTCAAGATACAAATCTAGACAATGTCGGAGAACCTCCCATTCAAGAAATTGTTCCAGAAGAATAAGCTCTAACACCTCAAGAGCCTATGCCATTAAAGAGATCCACTAGAGAGAGGAGAAGTGCCTTGTCAGATGATTACATTGTATTTCTCCAAGAACATGAGGTAGATAGTGGAGTGATGGAAGATGATCCTATTAACTTCCGTCAAGCCATTGAAAGTTCTAACTCTTAAAAGTGGATTGATGCCATGAATGAGGAGATTAAGTTCATGAAGGACAATGACGTGTGGGATCTTGTCCCATTGCCAGAAGGTGTGAAACTCATTGGTTGCAAATGGATATTTAAGACTAAGAGGGATTCAAAAGGTGATGTGGAGAGGTACAAGGCATGTCTTATCGCAAAGGGCTTTACACAGAAAGAAGACATCGACTATAAAGAGACTTTTTCTCCTATTTCTTCGAAAGACTCTTTTAGGATCATAATGGCATTAGTGGCACATTTCAATCTTGAGTTACAGCAGATGGATGTAAAGACGACGTTTCTCAATGGTGACATTGATGAGACGATTTGCATGGTCCAACCAGAAAACTTTGTGTCGGGAGACCCAAAGAATATGGTTTGCAAACTTAAGAAATTCATCTATGGGCTCAAACAAGCATCTCGACAATGGTATTTCAAGTTTCATCAAGTGATCATCCCGTTCGATTTTGAGATGAATTTGGTCGATGATTGTATATACCATAAGTTCTGTTGAGCAAATACATTTTTTCTGGTTTTATATGTCGATGACATATTGCTTGCCAGTAACGATATAGGCTTATTGCACGAAACCAAGAGATTTCTAGCTAAGAATTTTGAGATGAAAGATCTTGGTGACGCCTCTTTTGTATTAGGTATCCAGATACACCGGGACCGCTCTCGGGGTATTCTAGGATTGTCACAAAAGAGCTATATCGAAAAGGTTTTTAAGAGATATGGCATGCAAGATTGTAAACCAAGTGATACTCCTGTGGCTAAGGGAGACAAGTTTAGTCTCAAGCAGTGCCCTAAGAATGACATTGAGAAAATGGAAATGCAAAAGATTCCTTATGCCTCAGCAATAAGAAGTCTGATGTATGCTCAAGTTTGTATGCGTCCAGATATTGTGTACGTTACTGGGATGTTGGGGAGATATTTAAGCAATCCAGGAGTAGACCATTGGAAAGCAGCTAAATGGGTCTTGTGGTACTTACAGAGAACAAAAGACTACATGCTCACATATCGGAGGTTGGATAAGCTTAAGATCATGGGGTATACCGACTCTGATTTTGCTGGATGCCAGGATAGTATGAAATCTACGTCAGGCTATGTTTTTCTGCTAATTGGAGGTGCTATTTCTTGGAAGAGTGCTAAACAGTCTCTTATAGCATCTTCTACCATGGCAGCAGAGTTCGTAGCATGTTTTGAGGCATCCAATCATGGAGTATGGCTGCGGAATTTTGTCACGGGGCTGCGCATAGTGGATGGTATTGAAAAACCATTCAAGTTCTTTTGTGACAATAAGTCAGCCGTTCTGTATTCCAACAATAATAAGAGCTTGACAAAGTAAAAATACATAGACATCAAGTTCCTAGTTGTTAAAGAAAGAGTTCAAAGTGGAGAGTTATCTATAGAGCACATTGGAACAAACTCCATGGTTGCGAATCCATTCACTAAGGGATTGCCGTCCAAAGTGTTTCATGAGCACACTACTCGTATGGGTGTTATGTCATTTGATGATATTCAGTTTTAGTGGGAGTTTGTAATTTTAGATGCTCTTATGATAACGACCATTTTTCAGTTATTATAGTTTATAGATATTTTGAGGTTATTTTCTGTAGAAATAAAATTTTGGATTATTAACACTCTGATTCTGGTATAGTTTGATCTCACTAAGATTTAAGGAGGACCAATTGGAAATAGGCATGTTAAGATCACATTACATGTAATTCCTATGCTACACATCCACATCATAATCCATGTCATTCAATTGTATCAATATATGTGACCATTGATGGGTTGAGTTATGACAGCTGTAACAAAGACTGCTTTGATCCTATTTTGGTATAATTGATGGACCGGATTGGTTAAAGATACATTTGGTTATGACAGCAAAGTTGAGCTCGTTTCGATTATTTTTGCAAAATATTATTATAAGGTTATACATATAGCCCAAGTGGGAGATTGTTGGATCTTTAATCCAACATTGGGCTTATATGTGAATAATTATGTTTTGTGGACTGTCAAATAAAGTCAAACCCGAATTAAAGTAAACTATTAAGGTTTTAGGTAATTGGGCTCTGATGTATCTAATAGGATGTGGGCCTTTAATGTATAAAGACTAAAGGGTAATTCTATTTTTATGATGGGCTAAAATAGGAATACCTTATGATAATAGGAAAGTTATCTTATATATAAAGGGGTCATGGTCCCCAGATTACACGTAATGTTATTTTCCTGATATCCTATCATCAGAAAATATTTGGAGAGAAACAAAGGGCTCTCAAATAGAACGTGTTAATCTGGAAGGCTAGCCGCAGGGTTCTAGAGAGCAATTTCAGACTATGGATTTAAGTACGCTTCCGCTTTTAATGTTAATTTATTCTTGATGATCTGACATGAATGATCCTGTATTATTGGGTGATGGTTTTCACTATAAATAATTAATTCTAACACACTTAACAAATGACATCTTGTATTGAGTCTAACATAAGAGTAATTGTCGATATAGTAGAAATTTTGGATTGATGCTTCAAAAACTTGGCCATCATTTTTTCTGTCATATCTTTCATATCGGCATCCTCACTTTTCTCAGATGATTCAAAGTCATATAAAGTCACAAACACTTTAGAAAAATACAAATTTGAAGTGAGATACTTTGAGCTAAAAAAAATACAAGTGATCTTATAAAAGCTATACAAGAGCTCGTTAATCTTTTCTACATTTTCTTACTTATCTTCAGAAAGACAATACTTGTAATTAGAGTTACTTAATTGTAAGTAACAAAAAACGTTCATATAATACATAGCGCTTTCAAGATAAGAAAAAATTGAATTCTATCTTATGAGAACATCTTGATCTCAATCCTTTCTTAATACCTAGAGACATTTGTCTAACATACTTAAAAAAATTTTGTTTTCTTATCTATGACCTTTTTATATATTTTACACTCTCACAAACATTTTTCACTTCTTAATTTATATTAATCCATCTTAAACTATCAAATTGATAATATGTGCATAACAACAAATATGCCAAAAATCTCCTTCAAAATAATAACGCTCTCTCCCCTTCAATTGACTTTTTAACATTTGAATATAGACGTAATTACTTGAAGCATTATTGATTATAATAAAATAAAAAATGATATATAACATGTTGTTAAAGCCACTAAAGAAGTTAAATTCAATGTGCTTGGTGATTTAATTTAAAGAAGAATTAGATTTTGCACATATATAAAGCCAATAAAATATGCCAAGAAAAAACGAAGGACTCAACAAACCAACCTCTGTAATGACAACAAGGAAGATGATGAATGAAGGGGAAGAGATAATGACAAGAAAGACGGCAGTTGTTGATTGGAGTAGGGTGTATGTCAGTTGTGTTATGGCTGCAGCAACCCCTGAACTTAAAAGTGAAAAATATGTGTTTTAGGTTTAGAGTTGTAACATTTTTGGTTATTTCAATGTCTAAGATATTAAAAATAATGTATTTTATCAAACATCGTATATATGTGCTAGTTAGATCCTTATATTAAGAGTTTTTTGGTATAAAAAAAATTATATTATATTATATTATCTTTTATGTTATTAAAATATATTCGTTTAAATATAATTATTTGCTTAAGACACAATTATTCGTTCAAGATACAATTATACATTTAAATAATAAGACACGATTATTCGTGTAATTAATCGTGTCTTAAATGAATAAACAAATTATAAAAATCACCTATGAATATGACAAGATTATTAATCATTCGACACAAATATGATATAATTATTATTTGTGTCAATTTTTTCAAATTTAAATCCGTTTAATCTCATCAAATGCATATCAAGTAATCATATTGTATCCCAAATTAACACCCTTAATTTTCGTCATTATCCCTTTCATCTAGAAGATCATCCTTTGAATTTGAAGCATATATGTCATTATAGTATTTAAGTGTGAAATTGTCTTCAACTTGTGGTGTCAGATTGCAAAGCTGGTGGCTATGGTTGTTACATTTATGAAATTTCAACTTTAGCCACTTCAAACCTTGGTAAACAGCTCAACAGAGGTACATCCTTGCCGAAAACTTTTGGCAGTCTTGCCATTGTACTCATTAAGGCAGATTAAGCATATGAAAGGTCTATATTTTTATCTTCACAATCCAATGTAAAGAATTTATATATTACATTATCAATAAGGGTACCAACTTCTTCACGTGCCGGAAAATGATTAGTTTAGTTCAATATAATGATTTATAAATGTACACCTTCTCTTCAAGCTCCTTAAATGCAGCAAAAATTTCTTTATTAGATGTCAACTGTAGCTTTTCATTTGATCAAATAAACTACATATTGAATGCCACACCAAGGGTAGAGCTAGAACAATATATTGGGTGGGGATCAAAATGATTAAAAAGTAAAATTATTCAGGTAATATTTTAAAAATAATAAACAAATTAAGGGATAAATTGATAAATTTCTAAAGTATAAGGATTAAACTGTATATAAATTTAAGAAATGAGGTTAAATATAAATATTATAATAAAAATTTTAAAAAATTTATAGGGCCTTGAGGACCCTTGAGGCTGTCGGCCTTGCGCCACACATTTCTATTCACACAACTCTTTGTGTCTACATGCAAGCTTCCTATCCTCCAACAATCTATTCACTGTGTATTATCAAGGATTGACCCTAGCAATCTTAAATACTTGTCCGTTAACTATGCATCATCATCAAACTTGGAAAATTAAATGTCAAATACACAAGTTAAAAAAATAAGTGTACAACTAACATTTAAAAATGCACAAAAAACATGCTATTGAAATCCCAACTTAATCTTAGGAACATCTTTACATAAACCAATAATAAAGCCAACAAAATGATTGGTGAAATTGTTTTAAACTCAAGGACTCACCAACAGTTACAACATAATATAAGGTACATAATTTTTACCTAAAAGTCACATAATTTCACCTTGAATCAATAGCAAGAAATACTTTAATATAAACACTTCAGCAACACAACAACAAACCCATAATTTATCAATACAAACACTTCAATAACATAGCAACAAATCCATAAATTTATCATTCGCACAATTAGACACAAAGCAACTGAGATGGGTGTGAAAATTTTCCATTTATATGACTAACAATCTAGCAAAATGGTGTGCAATGTTCCCCAAATTTCAATCCGAGTTGTCATCCTCCAAGAATATCACACTTTCAAGTTAGAATCTTAGGATTAGTATAGGCTTATGTAGGAAATTTTACCAAAAATAATATGTTTTCAAGAGTTAATTTTCATTATTTTGAGGTATAAAGTTGGAAAATCATTTTTGATTTTTTTAGACAATAAAGAAACTATCAAATCTCATTTACATTTTTGTCCATGAATATGACAATCAACTAACAAAGACTAACAACATAAAGGAGTTATATAATCCTATCTCCATTTTTCTCTCCAAGTAATACAATTTCAAACCTTATGGGAAGAGTGTTACAATATCCCATAATTATTATAAGATGTTATAAAAATATCTTATTATAATTAAACTTTTTTTTAATATTACAAATACATTATACTAGTATTATTACTAAATATCTATCGAGAGTCTTGATATAATCGTAACCTAACGTTGTTCGGATGTCTACACCTATTATAGGTAATATCTGACCCTACATAGAAAGAGAGAGAGAACTTCCCACATATTGTGGAAAATTATTCCTGCTAGCTAATCAAAAGGAGTCAAAGTCGAAGGAGGCAGTCTTCTGGCCACTTGGGCACAGACCTAGTGATTTTAGTATAATTGAACTTACAAATATAAACATATTTAAAAATAAATTTTATATTATAGAAAGTATCTCATTATTCAACTTTGCAATATTTAAGAATAATCTAAAAAATATACTATGCAACTATAAATTCTTCCATTTTGTAATTGTCAAAAATTTATATATCAATAATAATAATAATTTATTTTAATTATTTTCTAACAAGTTTATCATTTTAAATTTCTCATAATCATATATTTTTAAGATATTATTTTTAATTGTATTCAGATAATTTATTTTAAATAATAGTCGAATAAAATTGACAAATCTCATAAATAAAATGTGTGTTCAACTTAAGGTTGACTATTCGTGTAAATGGTCAAATTTGTATTGTATTAAATAGTTAATCGTGTCAAAAATTCCTAACTTGAACATAATTTATATATTAATTGTATCAAAAAAATTTAACATGAATATAATTTAATTGTAT
Organism: Melia azedarach; assembly: GCA_028052125.1. Lineage (NCBI taxonomy): Eukaryota > Viridiplantae > Streptophyta > Magnoliopsida > Sapindales > Meliaceae > Melia > Melia azedarach. The sequence continues at coordinate 7,077,401 of CM051402.1, read as the reverse complement.
AAATAAGGTGCATGACCTAACCCATTAACTTATTATATATGGAGATGGTTTCATCATTTCATTCCTAAAAGGACAAAAAGGATAAGAAGAAGGATCGATATCTCTATATTTTTATATATATTTTTGATAATTAAATTTAGATACTTTTAATATTAAATTTGATATATAAATTTAATATGTAAGTAATACACCATAATAAATATATATACTAAATTTAATTTTTATTTTTAAAAGTGTTTAAATCTAACAGTATATAAAGTAGTATAAAAATATGTTTCAAAATATGAGGTTGTTAATTTATATTGATCAACAACTAGTCCCATTAGATTATATATATTTTTATACTATTTGTGAATTATAAAATTTATACAATTTTACTATTGAGATTGAATTTAACAACTATATTAATTATGCTGTATTAATTATATGTATCAAATTTAATTTTAAACGTTTAAAATATCTAAAAAATTTCGAATAACACAATTTTAATTAGATTATACTTTTATTCTCATTATTATTTTCGTTGATAGGTGAAATTTAAAATAAATATATGTGTAGTAATGAAATTTTATTTGATTAGTATACCATTAATGTAATAAAACTGTTTCACCTAACACTTTTTCTAATTTCGATTTTAAATTAATGAATCATTACAATTGATTAAAGTAGGTGTAATATGATTTTATCAAAATATCTTTTAAAATGTTTTACATAAACATTTTCTCTAGATTCATGACAAGTCACAAGAGAAAATATCTTTATAAAATCTATATTTGGAGAGTTGTGTACTTTTTTTTTTTTTTTAAATTATCTCCAAGCAAGGCTTAGAGTAAATATATTAAGAAAAGAGTAAAAGAATTACAAAGTACATCAAACCTCAAAAGGTTTACCAGAAAATTCAATAAACAAAAACTTCAATGGAAGCAAAACACCAGCTTTACACTTCCTATAGCGGAACCTAGAGAAAGCAGCTAAATGAAATAACAAACAAATGTTCCAGCTTACAGAATCCAACACAACAGATTTTGCCAAAAAGAATCAATGAAAACGATAATTAGGAATACCCATGCTATCCTGGTAGAGAAGAGATTTAATTTCCTGAGGAGGTGTACTCCACCAAGTTGGAGATGAGAGGAAAACTCCCATATTAGCCAATCTGTCTGCAACTCTATTTCCTTCTCTGAAGATATGCGAAAATTGAATCTGAAGAGAATTCATAATATGACAACATCTGAACCATAAAGACCGAAGAAGCCACGGAGGAGTGAATGAAGAATTTTGAAGGCTCTGTATAGCAGAAGTTGAATCACTTTTTATCCAAATTTGAGACCAACCTAGAGATGAACTCACATCTATGGCATGCAAAATAGCACAAAGTTCAGCAAAAAAACTATTTCTAGTTCCCAAAGGAACTACAAAAGCTCCAAGAAAATTGTTGTTTGTATCTCGAAAAACTCCGGCAGCCACTGAAAAGCCAGGATTGCCCTTAGACAAACCATCTGTATTGACCTTATTCCAGGATGAAAAAGGAGGAAGCCACAAGACTGGGGTAATCTTAGGAGCCTTACAATTGTTAGGCTTTATTCCAAGAGACTTGAGAATGGCTAGGTCAGATCGAGAGAAAACAAACCCAAGACATAAAGAACTCAGGATTTGTACTTGAGCTCGGCAAGAAGAGAGAATGTAATGCTTAGAGCAGCTAGAGCCATGTAGAGTCTCATTTCTAGCTTTCCAAATTGCATGAAGAATAAAAAGTGCCCCTAAAATCCATACATGAAACACTTGAGAAGAAAATTTTTGAGAGATAATGAAATTCCATAACTCTCCGGGAGATTCTGATATTGGAGTGAATCGCTGAAAAACCGAGAACCACCAATTCCAAATTTCTTTGGAAAAATAGCAATTGAAGAAAAGATGTCGAGCTGAGTTAGAATTGTAACTGCATAAGGAACAAATTGACGCCAATTTAATCCCTTGACGTTGTAAATTATCATCTGTGGGAAGCCGATTATTCACTAATCTCCAAGAAAAGAAGGATAGTTTTGGTGGAATATGAGGTTTCCAAACAAACTCAGCCCAAGTCACCTGGTTCCTCTTACTTTGGAAGTGCTCATAACAATCTGAAAAAGTTAGATCTCCACTAGGAGAATTTTCCCAAATCAATTTGTCTTGTGTGCCACAAGGGGACAGCTCAATGGAAGTAATTTGCTTAGCCAAATAAGGAAAACAACTGCTAAAGCTGTGAGGAATACACCATTTGGAGTCCTTGATTATGCATGAGACTAATGAAAGTAAATTTGCTTCAAATCCCACTATCCCAAGAAGATTGGAAATAGGTTTATCCAACCATTTTGAATTCCAAAAGGAAATAATCTTGTCGTTTCCTACCAACCAACGAGAACCATTAACTATAGAGTCCATGACCAGTTTGACACCGGAACAGATAGAGGATTGGAAATTCATGGAGTGCCTTTTTAAAGAGAAAATCTTGTAACGATTCCTAAAAAAATACCCCCAAATAGAACTCCGTTGAAATGAGTCCCAACAAAACTTTAAGAGGGCTGCTTTGTTAAGAACAGTTAGGTTGCGCAAACCAATCCCACCCTCTGACTTAGGTGAGCAAACTTTGTCCCAAGCTATAGTGATTGATTTACGAGTCTCTACATCTCCTGACCAAATAAAATTACGGGCTGCCTTTAATAGATAATGAAGTAAAGAAGCAGGCCATTTATAAACACGAAAACTGTATAAAAGGATGGCTTGAAAAATAGACTTTACTAACTCCACTCGTCCTGCGATAGATAAGACTTTACCCTTCCATCCTGAGAGCTTGGAAATAGCACGATTAGCAAGAGAATGAAGATGCGATTTTTTAGGCTTGCCCAAGAAAATGGGTACTCCGAGATAAACAAACGAGGAAGGTTCTTCATTAAAGCCAAGGATGTTTTGAACTATGCGAGTTCTATCTTGCGAGTGCTTTCCAACAAAAAAATAGCTTTTCTCCTAACTAATTTTTTGCCCTGAAACAAATTCATAATGCTGAAGAAAATGCTTGAGATTTTCTAGAGAATGAGCATCACCTCTGCAAAATAAAAAGGCATCATCAGCATATAAAACATGGGAGATAGGCTGACTTCCTCTGACTTTAGATATAGCTTTAATATTTTCAGTCTCTAAAACCTTGGTCAAACCCCGACTTAAGTAATCTTCAGCAATACAGAAAAGGATCGGGGATAGGGGATCACCCTGTCGAACACCACGATTGCAAGAGAAAAATCCATGAGGAGTGCCATTCACTAAAATTGAGAGTTTGGCAGAATGAAGAATCACAGATACCCAATAAATAAAACAGTCATCGAACCCGAATCTGGCAAGAACTTGTAGCAAGAAAGACCAATCCATAGTATCAAAAGCTTTAGCAATATCAAGTTTAATACCAACATTGCCTCCTTTAATTCTCCTATTTAAGAGTTGGAAGTTTTCTGAAACAAGGGCTATGGCATCTGAAATGCTTCTGCCGCGAATAAAAGCATGTTGTTGAGGAGAAATAATTCTTTCAACAACTCCTTTTAATCGATCAGCCATAATTTTTAGGATAATTTTAAAAATAAAATTGGCTAGAGCAATAGGTCTAAACTGGGTAATAGAATCAGCCTGAGGTATTTTTTCAATAAGGGTAATGAAATTGGAGTTGAAATTGGGAGGGAGCCAGGAATTCTGAAAAAAAATATCTGACGAGACTAACCAAATCATATGAGATGATATCCCAGCAATTCTTGTAAAAGCAACCAGAAAATCCGTCTGGCCCAGGAGCACTGTCTGAATCCAATGAGAATACTGCCTCTTTAATCTCAGAGCTGTCTGGTATTGCTGTCAAAGCCAAATTGTCTTCATCCGTCACTAACTTGGGAATAATATCTTGGAAAGTACTCAAGTCTGTTTCATGAGAAGATGAAAATTGGTTGGAGTAGTATTGAACAATGTGATTTGTGATTAGGCCTTGGTCTTCAGTAAAAGCATCGTTGATCCGCAGCTTGACAATCTTAGAGCGAGCAATTTTTACTTTGGCATACAAATGGAAAAATTTCGAGTTGCGATCCCCATCCTTAAGCCAAGAAACACGAGCCTTTGTGCCCCAGAAGGAATGATGGAACTTCATACATTCATTGAGCTTAGCCTTGGCATTAGTTTCCTCCTGAAATAAAGAATCAGAAATTCCATAGACAGAAATGCGATTTTGAACATCAGCCAGACTTGAATTTGCTTCAGCAAGATTCTTGTTGACATCCCCAAAGCAATCCTTGTTCCAAACACGCAATTTATATTTAAGCCGACGAAGTTTATACGAAAAATTCTCCATTGGACAATTCAAATGAGTTGGAGCCTGCCAAGATTCTTGCACTAAGGATAGAAAAGAGATGTGATTTAGCCAGACCGATTGGAAACGAAAAGGCTTTGGGCCTGAGTTCAAAGAAACCAAAGCCGAGAAAACCAGCGGAGAGTGATCAGAGCTATTTCGAGGGAGGGCAGAAACAGTAGTAATAGGCCAACAATCTAGCCAGATAGAATTGCATAGGGCACGATCTAGCCGCAGTTCAGTCTGCCCCCTTGATCTCCACCCACTAGACCAAGTGTAGAAACTCCCTGTGGTATTGAGATGAATGAGATTACAGGACCCCGTAGCATTGCGAAAATCAGAACATGCAATCTTGTGAGGAGGGCACACCCCTTTTTTTTTCATGACAGCCTAGAACTGAATTGAAATCCCCTATAACCATCCATGCATTATTATAAGAATTGCTGAGATGCAGTAGATCAGACCAAAGCTCCCTCCTGAGAATATAACTTGTAGAAGCATAAACAAAAGTAAGGAAACAATTTTGGCCGTCTATAGTAGCACATATCGTAATCTGTTGAGCATGTTTAGAAATCGCAGATAAGTTCTGAAAGGAAGCTGCACAAAACAACCAAAGATTAGGCAAGAGAGTTTCGCGATCATTGGTAGTAACTAATCGAAGATTAAGAGAAGACCAAAAAACTCCAGGCACCGTGTCAAAAGAGACCATAGGTTCGGAGATACATAGAAAATCTGGGTTTTGTGACCTACATATATTGAAAAGTTCAGATTTGGATTTCGGGTTACCTATCCCCCGAATATTCCAATAAACAATTTTCATAAGAAATGATCAATGCTTGGATGATGTCTCCAAGGCTGGAGATTGTTGTTGCTTGGAATTTTTTCGTCGAAGAAGCTTCAGTTGAGTTTTTGAGATCACAGGCAAAAACTCTTGATTTAGCTCCTGGGCTACAGCTTCAACTTCTTGCAGGAAATTAGAATTAACTTCGTCCAGATTAAAATGAGGATGATTTTGTACTGAGAGAGACAGAGAGGACCCTTTATCAGAGTGATCCAAGGGAGCCAACCTTACTGAGTCCATGTCACCATCTGGAGCATTAGGAGTTGAATTGATGCTTTTATTGGCAGATTGCACAGTCTTTGGTGGGAGCTCATTCTTAGAACATTTCTTCTCAGCTGTTATTGCAATAGCTGCAAAGTCATTGTTATCATCCAGAGGTTTTTTAGAGGTAAAGGGTTCTTTCCTTACTTCGACTAGTGCTGGAGCTTCGGGAGAAGTTCGCAATTCTATTAATGGTGACTGTGCTGGTGCAACATTTCTCTCTGATCCATTATCTTTGTCCACATCCATAGCATGTTCTTTAGCTTTAAAAATCTTCTCTGAGGGAGCAGCCGATTTAGTGCGATTCTTATAAAATGTAGAGTGGATGTTGTGTTTGCACTTACTAATGTTGTGGCCAAGGGCTCCGCATCCAGAGCATTTTGATGGGAGATTCTCGTAATGAACCTCCACTGGAAAAAAGAAGTTTGGACGTTCTACCATAAGGGTGCCAGGTAGCTCTGAGGATAAATCCACCTCCACCAAAATTCTTGCATAATAGCCATATCTCCTAGCTAAAGTGTTAGGATCAATTTTCAATGGAATACCAGCTCCACGTGCGATGTGCATGAGAATTTTAGGGTGCCAATATTCAGAGCTGAGTCCATACAATTTTATCCAAACCTGTGCATGTGATACTATTTACGGTTGATAAGGATTAAAGTTGGCGGTCCATTGATATAATCTAAAAATGCCATTTGGAATGCTGCAAGAGCCGTTACTCCAAACTTGCCCCATATCTGTTTCAGACTCAAAATGTTTGTCAAAGAATCCTTTTGGTAAGGCCATGAGACTCCACTCATTCGAAAGTTGCCAAATTCCTTGCAAGACAGTCTTCAAAATTTTCGCTTTCATAGGTGGAGAACCCTTTTTAATAGAGATTCTTCCAATTAAGTTGGTTTTACTATAGTCCAACTGTGCTGAATAAACATCTTCAGGTATAGACACAAAAGTTCTGTCTCCGCGTATTGAAGGTGGCGGAATGTTGCCAAGAGCCAAACCCACATGAAAGCTTGGCTTAGCACTCACTACATCAGCAAAAGACTTTTTGGTGGGTTCCTGAAGAGGAGACTGACAAGAATCATCAGCCATAATATCAGAGAACCAGAGGTTGCAGATAATTTGCTAATAACTGTCAGCTGTCATTACGTCGAATACGTGGTGTACTTGTGTTGTTAAAATTTCATCAAAAAACTATAATATATTTAAAGCTTATATCATAATTATATATAAATAAAATATAGTTATTAGAAAGCATTATTATTATTAATCATTGCTTCTCTCTTTTCGCACCAAGTTTACTTTACCACATATATGATTTGGATGCTAATAATAAATAATAATATGCACTTGTCAATTTGTTTTTTTAAAATTCAAGTGAATTATTGCAAGAAGGAATTTTATAAATTATTCCATCATTAAAGTCACATGTAATAGACAAACACAAGTAAAAAAAAAAATTAAATAAATCCTATGATTTCATTGAACAACCCCTTTAAGAACATTCCTATATAAAATTTTCTCTAAATTCATAATAAATTCAATATTAAAAATCTATAATTTAAGAACATTCCTATATAAGATTTTTGTATATAATATGTGAAATATGTCGACTAAAATAATATTATATAAAACGTTAAGAATTAAAATGAAATTATCCCTAATTTATTTTAAATAATAGTAGAATAAAATTGATAAATCTCATAAATAAAATGTGTGTTTAACTAAGGTTGACTATTCGTGTAAACAGTCGAATTTGTATTGTATTAAATAGTTAATCGTGAACATAATTTATATATTAATTATATAAAAAAATTAACATGAATATAATTTGATTGTATAAATAAGGTGCACGACCTAACCCATTAACTTATTTATTAATCCAATTATCGAGTTAAATAATACAACACGTCTCATTAACCCGATTAATAACCTGACAATCTATTTATTACACAACCCATTTAAATCAACACGACACGATGATTAACCCATTTACCCAACACGTTTACTAACCTATTTACCCGTTTAAATCAACATGACAGGATGATTAACCAATTCCCCATTTTATTGTCCAAATAACATAAAAGTAATTTGGGAAATTTCCTAAAATAGCCATAATTTTTTTTGAGTTTACGTAAATAATCTCTTGTAAAAAAATTTTACCAACCTAACCTAAAATGTATTTTTTGGACTAAATTATCCTCAATAGCCTACTTCAATTTTTTTACAAAAGTCTATTTTATTTTTACTTTTGCTTATTTCTCTAAAATTTAAAACTTTCAGAAATTCAGACTCTCCTCTGTCAAACTTATTCTTCTCTTCAAAATCATCTCTCTTGTTAATGGTGAATATGACGGTCTTATAGCTTTGTCGAAAAAGTCTTGGTCATCTATACTAAGTAATTTTTTTTATTATATAGGTATGTATTTTATGTGTTAATTAATTAAAGAAAAATTTCTCAAATGTGGATTTATAATTCAATGTTGATTAAGTTGTAATAAGTATTAATTTAAGTTTAAATTACGTCGACTGGCTTGTTGTATAAATGTAAAGATCTGAAGCATTTGAGGATGTAATGTGTTGTGCGATTTTGGGTCATGGGTTTTTCCCCAAAAAGTGAATTTCTGGTAAGGCCATATTTAGGGTAAGGCAAAATTTGCCTTACCCTAAATATGAATTTAGGGTAAGGCAAATTTTGCCTTACCCTAAAACCACTTTTTGGGTAAGGCAAAATTTTGCCTTACCTTAAAACCACTTTTCTGGTAAGGCAAAATTTTGCCTTACCCTAAATTCATTTTTAGGGTAAGGCAAAATTTTGCCTTACCCTAAATTCATTTTTAGGGTAAGACAAATTTTTGCCTTACCCTAAAACCACTTTTCGGGTAAGGCAAAATTTTGCCTTACCCTAAATTTATTTTTAGGGTAAGGTAAAATTTTGCCTTACCCAAAAATCATTTTTAGGGTATGGCAAATTTTTGTCTTACCCTAAATTTATTTTTAGGATAAGGCAAATTTTTGCCTTACCCTAAAACTGAATAAATATATTTTTTTGAGTGATTTTTACATTTTAACAATATTATACCCTTTATTATTTTATGTATGACAGATTTACTAATATTTTTCATTCACTATAATGGTTAGTAGAAAAATACTTGGTAATGTCATGTTGTCCATATTATTATAATAATCTTATAATGAATATTTATTGATGTTGTATCATTGTAATAAATGAAAACAAACAATTATTGCTAATATTGTCATCGCATAATTAATTGTCTTTGTTGTCATGAATGGATATCTTAAAAATTAAAATTACGATATTTTTTTATTCGAAAATTTCAACTTTAATGTTTTACGACATACTTGTTTAATTTGTTCAAGAAACAAAATATAAGCATGATTATATTTCAATAAATAACAAATGTGGAGAAATTTTTCCAAATTTTTTCACCAATAAGAATAATAATAATAATAACAATAATAAAATATAATAATAACAATAATAAAATTTAGTCTTACCCTAAAAATAAATTTAGGGTAAGGCTAAATTTTTGCCTTACCCGAAAAGTTTGCCTTACTCTAAAAATGAATTTAGGGTAAGGCTAAATTTTGTCTTACCCGAAAAGTTTTCCTTACCCTAAAAATAAATTGAGGGTAAGGCTAAATTTTGTCTTACCCGAAAACTACTTTTTGGGTAAGGCAAATTTTTACCTTACCCGAAAAGTTTGCCTTACCCTAAAAATGAATTTAGGGTAAGATAAAATTTTACCTTACCCGAAAAGTAGTTTTTGAGTAAGGCAAAATTTAGCCTTACCCGAAAAGTTTACCTTACCCTAAAAATGAATTTAGGGTAAGGCTAAATTTGGCCTTACTCAAAAAGTGATTTTTGGGTAAAGCAAAATTTGGCCTTACATTTTGTCTTACCCGAAATTTACTTTTCAGGTAAAAAATCCACGATCCAAAATCGCACAACACATTACATCCTCAAATACTTCAGATCTTTACATTTATACAACAAGTCAGTCGACGTAATTTAAACTTAAATCAATACTTATTACAACTTAATCAACATTGAATTATAAATCCATATTTGAGAAATTTTTCTTTAATTAATTAATACATAAAACACATACCTATATAATAAAAAAAATCACTTAGTATAGATGACCAAAACTTTTTCGATAAAACTATAACACCGTTATATTCACCATTAGCAAGAGAGATGATTTTGAAGAGAAGAATAAGTTTGACAAAGGAGAGTCTGAATTTTCGAAAGTTTCAAATTTTAGAGAAATAAAAAAAGAAAAAAAAAATAGACTTTTGTAAAAAAATTGAAGTAGGCTATTGAAGATAATTTAGTTCGAAAAATATATTTTTGATTAGATTGGTAAAATTTTTTTATAAGAGATTATTTACGTGAACTCAAAAGAAATTACGGCTATTTTAAGAAATTTTCCAAGTAATTTTCTCTCGTGTTCTTATTTTCAATCTCTTTCTTCTTTTTCATTTTCAATTACGGCATATTACATGATTCACAATTCAATTTCAGTACAATAACACCATAACAACAAACTTTTATGCAAATCATTTTGTTAATACATTCAAAATGCAAATTAAATTTAATCCATTAAAAAAATTAAAAGAGAAAAGATCTAGAATAAAAAATCATAAGTGGCCGATGCAAATGCCAAACAACAACTTTATGCCGTCTTGCCTCTCTTGCTGACCGGCGTTGTTGACGCGTTGGTGCCTTTGGTGCTCTATAACAGGCGTGGGTCGGGATTTGGTGTAGATTGGATGGATTATTACTAGGGATTTAATAGATTTTTCATAGAAAGAAAGGATATCTTATGGCAAGAATATGGTGGAAGAGAAAAAATTAAAGGAAACTATGCAAATGGGTGGTAAAAGAGAGGAAACGAGAGAGCGGCAGATGATGGAGGACAGAAGAAGAATGGAAACAGTATGATTTTAGGGTTTTGGTTTTTATCTGTATAGATTATTATCCTTAAGGCCCTCGTAATATTAAATAACTATTTATATAATATAGATTGACAAAATTCAGACTATTAAACCCGAATTTGTCAAAATATAAATGACATTTAATTTTTTTTTTATAACTAGCATTTAATTTACTTTAAATTAAATATACAAATAAATTGAAGTTTTATTTTCTAAAATTTTCAAGCGTTTATTTTAAAAATTAAGTTGTAATACTCAAATCTAATTACAACTATACAAAATAAAAATTTTATTTAAATATAACTAATAGAACGTTCTTATTTAACTATCAACAATGAATTAATTATAATTTTTAAATTCAAGATGTTACACTATTTTATTTTTACAATGTATTAAGTAGTTATTAATTTTTATACTATTAGTAAGGCAACAATTATGCATTAATAAGTCAAGTATCACATAAATTATTAAAATTATATATATAAAGCAATATGCTTTAACTAATTATATTGATACACTTTAGTTAAAAAATTAAATAAATATTAGTAATTAATTTGAAAGTTTTAAAAAAATTATATACTTATAAAAAAAATTACATAATTAGTTTTAAAAAAATAATTAGCCTCCAATTATAATAAAGAGTAACTATATTATACAAAGCAATATGTTTTAACTATTTTTTTCGATTCATGTTAGTTTGAAAATTAAATGATAAACTTTAGCTTGAAAATTAAATAAGTATTAGATAATTAAAATTTAAAAATTTTAAAAAAATTATATGCCATTATAAAATCATAAATGACAAAGGATAAATCGTTTTGCAATAAACTCAAATTACGATAGATGTACAAGTATCCAAATTGTGCTACATTAACTTAAATTACAATAATTTTTAATAATATAAATTATGTATTCAAATTAACTAAGATTATATAAAAAAATTTATCAAAATGGAGATGAATAATTGATGAATTTATCTTCACTTTTTTTTTTAAATTAACTCCCATTTATAATAGAGGAACTATATGAATATTTTTTATTTGGAGAAATATTTATTATTAGATGATTTTATTTTCTTTATACTACTATATTTTAGTTTGATTCTTACATATATAAACCTTATTTAAGTTATTGTCAAATAAAATATCACAAGAAATTTATAAATTATTTGTTATGAATTATAGTTACCAACTATTAAATTAAAAATATTTTAATTTTGTCGTGTTTACAAGTAACTATTAATTTTTAACATTAAGTTAAAAATTAATAAATTTAAAACTATTGAAAATAATTTAGCATTATAATACAAAAAGACCTAAAATATTATAATATATAAGTATATAGTACACCTATAATTTAAATCAAAAGGTGATAGTAGTTTAGTGAATAAGAAAGTCACGCTGTGACCTTGAAGACTTTGGTTTGAATCTTAGTAGTCACAATTTTTTTTTTTTAAATAGTAACTGTGTCATTAAACAAATTGGGGAGTTGAGAAGGTCAAACCTAAATACGATCCGATTAATAAATGAGTTCGTGTCATGTTCGTGGGTTGAGTCTAAAATTGCCACCCCTAATATAACCATACTCAGTAATCATACAATATTATTTTATTTGCAAGATCAAAGCTATATGCACCAATTTTAACTTTTTCATCATTTGTTTTGTAGTTGTCAATACATTTTTTATACATTTTTTTTTATTTTTTCGTTATGAAAAGTACATATTTTATAATGAATATGCTAGTGGTTTGTCCCTTAATATTCTCTCCCACCTTTTCTCATAATAATTATATAATGATTATAATTCTTCATTAATTTTTTGTCTTTTAAAGTGATTCCGTATCTTAAAGCTTAACTTTCTTTATAGAGCATCCTCACATACAACTTCAAGAAATAGTATTGGATTTATCTTATCCTTTAATGTTAATTTCTTCTAGCATCTTGTCAAATTTTACCTAAATTTATTATTATTCTAATCCTCCCTCATTGTCTAATTTCTTTGCGAATTGTAATATTAAATTTTTGAAGGGGTAACAATAACATCGCTCTTTAAAATTTTGACTTAGTTAAAAGATAAATAGCATAAAACTAGTTACTTTTAAATGAAGAATAGAATAAATATATTATTTAATTTACATCACCAAATTTAATAAAAATTAAGCTAACATTTATTTTAAAAAATTATATAATGAGATAATTTTTAATATTTAATATAAATGTTATTACATGTATTTATACTTTTAAAACAACGAAAATAGATGATGAAACATAATTAAAATATTTTATAAGGACAGAAGCATAAATGTTAGTTTCTCAAATAAAAAGTATATTATAACAGATAATAATTTTGTTAAATAGTTATGATACAATTAAAATTTTCAAAGTGACAAACAATGATATTATTTTTAATATTAAAATCAATGATATTATTTTTAATATTAAATGTGAACAGTATAAAATATTAAATTACTAAATACTTTTAATATCTTTGAAATAATTAAGGAAAAAGTTGACATTGTATTTAGCTTTTTCTTAAACAATTATAAGATTAAGAGGAAGGGATCGTTTAGTAATAAAGGTGATATTTTATTTAATTAAGGAAAATAACGATTTTATTAGGGTCTCAAAAATAATGTCCAGCAAATCAAAGTTTGGCGAGTCCCGTTAAGTCAGAAAGAAAAATTCGGCAGCCAGATGGAGCTTGACCCCACTGTGGGCTTCAGTTGGCTCCGCTGCAATCCCCAGGTGGAATTGTACAGCACAAAGCTAGAAGAAGAACCAGATAGAGATGAGGTGAGGATCGCTGAAGCTAGCAGTTTCCTAAATCAAATTGGGGCTCCATTCCACTCGTAGGTAATTAATTATGTAGGCTTTTACCTCTTCAAATGTCTTTGAAAATCTTTATCTTTTTAATTATTACATGCATGCTACTTGTATGAATTGTTGATTTGATTAAGGAGGATTGTTTTTGTATGGATTAGGAGATTTTGGATATGGGTCTGATGGTGTTTGATCGCTGCTTTAGGGTTTTTTTTTTTTCTAATCTCTAGTCCGCATTCAAGGTATTTGATGAAATGTCTGGTAGAAATACAGCTTGGTAGAGTACATAGATTATTACATACGTTCTACTTTAATGAATTATTGATTTGAATCAGGAGAAAATTTTTTTCTGTGGATTATCAGATTTTGGATATGGATCTGGTTTTGTTTGATTGTTGCTTTAGTTTATTTTTTTAATCTCTAGTCGGCATTCAAGGTGTTTGATAAAATGTATGAGAGAAATAAAGCTTCGTACAATAGGATGATTCAAGGTTTGGAGAATAATTCTTGTTTTGGAAATTGAATTTGCATATAAAGTTTCAATTTGCTTGGATTCAAGTTGTGGGAAATCTCTCTAGAATGCATTACTTCTCACTGCAGGATGTCAGTTCCCATGACTTATTTCCTATACAACACTTCAAGGAATCAAACCATAATTTCCGCAAAACTGAACATCAAACTCATTTGTTTGTGCTAAATCAAAAGTCCCAAGTTTTTAAGGCAAAATAAAATGCTGTAAGTTCCTTCTGGAAAATCAAAAGGCATGAGTTCATTAGACAAACTCAGAAATCTAAGTGGCTACTTGGTGTGTTTTCATAAACTGTTTTTCATTATCAGAAAAGGAAGATGATTGAAACATATTTAGTGGAATGTTTTACCAAATTTGTTTTTAAAATCAAAAACTTTGTTTTCAAAATTATAACTAATTATTAAAAAAAAAACTTTTTGTTGTTCTCTGCATCCTTCATTATTGAAATCTCCTCAAGCAACACCAGTACACGTTCAGGGGCATTTTTGGATGTGCCATAAAGACTCATCTATTCTCTACCATCTTTCATATAAACTTTTCAGGCACCATATATTTTTGTTTGCAAGAATATTCTTCCTCAATGCATTATATCAAAATCAAGATCAGATAAGTACTTCACTATTTAAAACTCTTTATCTTTGCTTTCTTTGTGTTTGAAGATCATCTGACAAAGGTTGATACACATTCAGCTCTTTCTACATGCCCTTAGGTCCACCATAATATTTGCGTAATGGCTATTATTTTGTTGAACAGAGAAAATATTTGAATATAACTGATGAATGCTAGAAATATGTTGATCTTTAGAATAAGTTCCCCTCACTGCGCCCCAAATTTCTTTAGCACATAAAAAGTAATAGTCAGATGTCCCTATACCTCTGTGCTATTCCACAACCACATCATAATCATGAAATCACCTTAGGTGATGATGTCTACCCTTTGCTCCAATATACACCTGCACAAATTTGGCCCAATAAAGATAGTTTTGACCATCAAATTCACATTGATGATTTGAATGCTTTATAAATGCTTTATAAAATAAATCATTCAAATCCAAAAGAAAAACCTTGTATTGAAGTAAAGGAACCATGCTTCCATAATACAAGTCATACATGGGAACAAGACCTACTGCACAAACAACATCAAAGCTGCTCACATAGTTTCTACAGACACAAAAAGGGGTAGATTAGACTATTATCAATCCACAAAAACATTAGGCTATTCTGAAATTACGGTTTAGAAAAAAATTTGGGTTTAGTTTAGAGATGACAACTAGGCTTAAGATTAACAGCTAGTTCAGGATTCATGTGGCGTATCAAATAATTTACTTTTACTGTGTTAAAGAAATAATTAGTTGTAAGAAAAAGTAGTTGAATGTTCAGTAAACTATATTGTTTAAAGTGTTGTAAGTTTTAAAAGCAAAGTATATGTGTTTGGTAAATCTTACTATTAAAGTGTTGTCACTTTGTATAATGATCATGATTGATAAATTTTTGTTACTTCTATTTATCTCTTTAAGATTTGTAATTACTTTCATATAACGAGGAAAGAGAGAAAGGATGATATGGTCAGAGCTGGAGATGTAAAGAGGGATGATGATGTGGTTAGAGTTGGAGATAATGTGGTTGGAGCTACATCCAAAAATATTGTTGCATTAGCAAAGAATATTTTCTTGATAAACAAAAGGAAAAGTAAAAATTGACAAGTTATAACAAAACCTGTGTTATCTCCAATTTGATTGATTTGAGATTAGTTAAATGAACCAAAACCATAAGAAATTTGACTGAGTGAAATTTGGAGAGAAAAATACATTTTAGATAAATAATAGTTTTCCTTATAAATAATTTTATTTCCTGCCTTTGTATTATTAGTGATAGAAATACATATTGTTTTATTAACTCAGTTGGCATATATGTTTTCTCATTTGAGATTTTGTTGGTTTTACCTTATATTGACTGGCGAACAATGATTCTGTCTTAAAGAGAACATCTTGCAAAAAAATGCTTTAGATGTCTCCATTACTTTTTGGTGTGTATTTGTCTGTTTATGTGTATTACCAAGATGGAAGTTTACTCTATGTTTAGTATACTTATACTAATGCTTGATTTAATGATGATTCAAAATCTTAAAGTAGATCTTCTAAATTGACATATATTGTTTTTATTCCAGGTCTGTTCCTATTAGGGACTCTTGGAGCTACTAACCTTGTGTATCAACTAAAATATGGGCTCTGTTTCCAAGGGTAATTCACTAGAAGTGGAAACGAAAATTGAGCTTTAATTTTCTGATAGATTACTTTGTTTAATGTTGATTAAAAGGTAATTGGTCGTGAGTGGACACTAAAATTGATCTTATTATATCTTACCAGGAAAAGCGGTTGTTATAATGGGTGTTAGCGGTGCTGGGAAGTCGTAAGTTTTATACCTCTTATTAGTTGTCTATTTGCTTTATAAGATCATTCTTTCTTTCTGTAGTTATGATTTCCTCTTTTTGCTACAAGTTCGATGTGATTTCTACGAGAAGAAAAGAAAAATAAGGCTTCTAGGGATTATTTTCAACTAGTTGAAGTATTAAAAATTCCAGATCTTTATATTTGAATCAGATGGATGGCAATTTTTCTAGGTTTCTAAAAGCGCAAGCTGATAAGATCAATGATTTCTTTTCAGAGGCTGGCTATTGGTCTTTGAACATTGATGGTGTACAAATTCTAGTAGTATATGAGTAAAGCATACATGATATTTAATCTTCTATTATATAGACATTTCATGTTAATTGTAAATGGTGCAGCTAAGTTATTTTGTAGACAATTATGAAGTTATACTGGTTACTTATGTTTCTGTATACATGCAAGGATCAACTGCCCTCTACCACTAACGTCTATGTTGTTTAGAATTGAAAGTTGCTTCTAACAACCCAGCTTTTACCATGAGGATATTATTTCGAAATACTGGGTCCTGATATCATTCAACAAATTCCAAGATTGAATTTCCTGTAAAACTTAGGTGTTGTTTGGTTTATGATCCGGTAGCAATTCTCAAGAATTAGGATAAAATTCAAAATTTTGAGTTGTATTCTTTTTATTTTTAATGGTCAGCAGTTGAGATTGATTAATAGCTGTTGAGTCGAGTGGAAGTCTTTGAAACCTGATGGGTATGGTTGACATTTATACCTCAGGGAAGTTGGATAATATTATTCCCCCTTTTCCAGAGCTATTGGTTTATTGAGATCCTATCATGGTTGAAATCAGCTGTTTCTTTGTGTTTGAACACCATTTGTTGCCTGTTAAATCTAACAAGATATGTTGGTATTTGAATGGAGATCAGCAAAATTGATTTTGATCCCTATTCTGATGTACCAAAAAGTTTGCCTGTATTCTTTCTTATGTATTTTCCTTTTTCTTTTTAGCTTCACATGATTGTTCCCAACTCACGCTTATGTATTCATACATGCTTCAACAGCACCATAGGTGAGATGCTAGCCAGAGTTTTGAACTGTGATTTTATTGATGCCGATGATTTCCATCCCCAAACAAACAAGGGTATGTACATCTGCTACATCTAATCGACCATGGATATTTTGATTCCTTTCTGAAGTTTCTTCAAATTTGTTGTTCACTACCATAGAAAAGATGCGTCAAGGAATTCCTCTTTCTGAGGAAGACCGGATTCCATGGTTGCAAATGCTTCAGGACATCCTAAGGGAGAGAATAATCAAAGGAAAAACTGTGATACTCGGATGTTCTGCTCTGCAGAAGCATTACAGAGAAATTTTGAGATCTGCTGACTCAAATTATGAAGCCGGAAACTATGATAGTGTGGTGAAGTTTATTTTATTGGATGCTCATGTTGAGCTGCTTGCCGCTCGGCTGGAGAAAAGAGTTGCAGAAGGGAAACATTTCATGCCCCCTTCACTCTTGCAATCCCAGTTAGATTTGCTTCAGATAGATGATTCTGAAGGCATACTTAAAGTTGATGCTACTTTAAGTCCTCAAGCAATTGTAAATTATGTAGGACACATTTTTTCTTAAACCAAATTCATCGCAGCAATGAGAATTGACAGGAGAGCTCTTAACATGGTTCCAATAAACTCTAATCATTGACTGTTATTGTACACCATCACGATGGACTTTGTTTCATTCTACTTTATATGTAAGGAAAGGATATAAAACACTCTTTTAAGATTTGATTAATGGCAGGGTTAAAATGCAATAATTGTGTGGTACAATCACTGCATTTAGATTATTAGATTGCATTTTTATGCAATCCAACGATTAAACTTAAATTAAGAATAGCTCATGAATTGTTGGGAAGCTCTCATTTTTCGTAGATAAATTGTATACCTATTTTATGGTAACATAACTCTTTGATTAAATATATTTTTAATTTTATTAATTTTAAAAATATATACAACAATATTCATGAATTTGAATAAAAATAAAAATAATTTGAATCTTTGACCCTTAAAATAGTTATGATTGAAAATATATTATTATAATAATTCTCGTATAAAAATGAATAAACCATTCAAACTAAAATATTTATGTGAATGAAGAAATCAATAAAACTAAAATATTTTTTTGACAAAATGTTAAAAGGTGTATATTTATATATATATATAATAATATATATATATATTATTATATTATTATATATATATTATTATATATATATATATATAGAGGCAAGATCAATAACTTTTTTTTTATATAAAATCTTATATCAAATTATCAACTTTAGATTAAGTGTGAATCAAGGTCAAAATTGCATTAAAAAAATATAAAAGACTTTTATAAACTCATTTATTGGGATTACTTAAGTCTTTTTCTTTCTTTTCTCTTTCCTCTCAATAAATAAATTATTAAAATACTCTTCTTCTCTCATCTCATGTTTTCTCTTCTTTTTCTTATTATCTCTTTGACAATAAAGAAAGAAAAAAAATAAAACTTTTGGCATTCCTTACTCAATTATAGATATTCCATATTACGATTAAAAGAAACGAAGGAAGCAGCCTCTTGTACAATTTAACTACAATTCTCTCTCACTGTTGTTGTGCTTTACTAGTTTGCTATGGTATTTTGCAAATTTGACCCCTTGCTTCTATATTTTATTTATATATTTTTACTTGTTATTATTTGAATTTACAAAGAACATTTTACTTGCTATTTATATTTGGAAAAATTAATACCAGTGACCAACTCTTAGATTCAATTTTTTGAAAAATAGTTACAGTTTAAAATGTGTTTAAAAAATGACAAAGTCAAATTTTTTAGATTAAAATATCCTTAATCGAAAGTGTATTTTTTAGTATGACGTGTACTTTCGATCATGAAGAAATCGAAAGAAGTTTCGATCAAGAAAAAAATTAAAAATGTCATTTTTAAAAATTTTTTTATAAAGATATTTTAATTCAAAAATTTTGAGTTGCTTATTTTTTAAACATATTTTAAATAGTAGCCATTTCAGAAAAATTGGATCCAAGAGTTGGTCACTGTTGAATTTCTCCGTATTTGGAAAATTTTATTTGCTATTGTTATTGTGTTTCATTGATATTTTACTTATTGTTTGTGTTTCACTAATATTTTACCTCCTATTATTAACTTTGACTTGATATTAATAGTTTTATGGTCTTTTTTTCTTTTTTTTGTAGATGTACTTTTTTTTTTAATCTATAATGTTCATTATGTTTAAGTCATACTTTCTTATTATACTATTTTTTTATTATTATAAAAAAATTGTAATGTTTAAAAAACGTGTTTTCTTTTAATTTTATTGTACATAAGAAATTCAAAATGTATAAGTTAAATATGACTTGTTGAAAATAGGGGAAATCCAAATAAAAAAGTTAAAAGAATAGTAAAAAAAGAGAGAGAGAATTAATAAAGTAGTACATTGAATTAAAAAAATTTATATCATCACTAGCAATAATTTTTTAATTCAATTTATTTTATTTTTGTCTAGAATTTATTTAATTTTGTTTTTGGTTTTTCATTGCAGGTTGAATTGAATTAGAATTTAGAGTTAAGATAAAAAAGACTTTTTAGAACTGTTACTTATTCTCTAAACATATCAGAAAGCTTGGTATGTTCTTAACTTCAATGCATTTTATTCAAAATTTATTGTAATTTTTTAGGACTATTTCTTTATTTTATTCCCAACGTTATATTGAAATATACAATTATATGGTTGAATGTTTTTCTTTCATTGTTTAAAATAGTATTGGTTTGTTATATAAATTATTTGTTGTTGAATACTTATTGAATTTTTATTTACGAAACTATTAAATTACATTAAAAATTATCTTTTCGTTACTTTTTTCTTTTTAATTGATATGCCAATAGATACTTATAATTATGTTTTTTTTTTATAATTTAATCTTTCTTAGTCTAAAAAAATTAAAAAAATATATAATAATTAAAATCAAATGTACTTTTAAAGTATAATAATAAGTTATTTATGAGCATAATCATAATTTTTTTTTACATTGTATTAAGTTATTATACTATTGTTTATTTTTAATTGTTATTATTTTAATTCTAATTATATGTCTAACGCATTTCAGGGAAACAATATTGAAACAAGTACTACTGTTGATAAAAATGGTGAAAATTTATTGAAACCACATATTGGGATGTTTTTTGAAACATTAGATAAAGCTAGAAAATACTATGAAGATTATGGTAGACAAGAAGGATTTTGGATTCAAACACGATATACATCGAAGACTATATTTGGTTCGAATAACGTGACTAGTAGACAATTTGTTTATGCACATGAAGGAGAGTATGTATAAAAAAAAAAGGGCTGTATGGCATTACTAATGAACATAATGGTAGAAACAGTTCTACAATTAAATGTGGGTGTGAAGCTAGTATGCAAATTTTCTATAACAAATGGTCAAATAAGTGGAAAGTTTCTATTTTCAGAGACAACATTCACAATCATAAAGTAGTTTCTCCTGCTAGAAGAATAATGATGAAGTGCAACAAATATATGTCTAAAGTTGCTAAAAATTTGACTGAAACATTTCATAAAGAAAACTTCTTGGAAAAGTTTGTAAAGTTCTCGGGCATTCAAGTGTTGGTTTTAATAATAGAGATTGCTATAATCATTTGAGAGATGTGCAATATAGGCAGTTAGAGGGTAGTGATGCCCAATTAGTCTTTACATGCTTTAGGAAAAAGCAAGCTGAGAATCCTCAAATTTTTTTATGCATTCCAATGTGATGAAATGGTCAAGAAACTAATTTTTTTTTGGGTTGATGCTTGATCATGGTTGGCATATCATCATTTTGGGGATGTGGTTACATTTGATACAACTTACAAAACAAACATATATGACATGCCATTTGCACCATTCACAGGAGTAAATCACCATTTGCAATCAATATAATTTGGAAGTGCACTTTTACAAGATGAAACAAAAGTAACTTTTCTATGGCTTTTTGAGACATGGCTTGAAGCTATAGGAGGCAATCCTCCAATTTCTATCATTACTGACCAAGACTTAGCAATGAAGGGAGCGATTGCCTTTGGCATATTAAGAAGAAATGTATTGAGAAGCCATCACATGTGTACTTCAAGAGGTTAAGATTCAAAATAGAGCTGAAAAAATATATTATGTCAATTACAGGATAGCAGAATATGAAGAAAAATAGAAGAGTTTGATTACAGAAAATGGATTGATAGATAATGAGTGGCTAAATCATCTCTATGAAATTCGTGCTTTTTGGGCCTTTGCTTATAATAGTAATACTTTTTTTGCTGGAATGAATACTATTGGACAAAGTAAGGGAATGAATTCATTTTTTGATAGCTTTGTAATGTCCACAACAAACCTTAAAGAGTTTGTTGTCAAATATGATCAAGCATTGAAAAAAATTATGGAGAAAGAAAGACAAAGATTTTGAGTGGAAACATAAATTTTGAATTGTCAATAATGAAGACTTTCTTTTAAAACATGCATCAGAATTATATACTAGATAGGTATTCAATAAATTCAAGGATGAATGGAGTCAAGTCAACAAATTCAAAATTAAAGAAAAGGGAAATGATGGTGAATATCAAAAGTACCTAGGGAGAACAAAAATTAGTCAACTCGAAGAATTTATGGTGAAGCTAAATTTATAAACTTATGTGGGAATGTGTGAATGCCAAAATTTTGAGTTTATTGGAATCCTTTGTAGACATATTTTGAAAGTATTTGTTCGTTTAGATATTGATACCATACTAGATCATTTTATTCTTCTAAGGTGGAGAAAAAAAGCAAATAAATTTAGAACTATGGATACATGAGATTTTTTTAAAGATGAAAATGCAGATGAGGTTTTGAGACTAAACCATATGTGTCACCATGCTACTAAATTGGCTTGTGTTGCAGCATCTTCACAAGAAGCATACTCAATTTATATGGAGACTATGAATGAGTTAGCCAAAAAAATTTCAGAAATTCCAGAGCATCTAGTCAATGCATTCCAACAGGAAGATGATCCATACACGGGGTACTAATTATTCTCAGTCATTACTTTTAGATCCCAATATCTCACAAATGAAGGGCAAGAAAAAAGATGTTAATAGCTCTACTAGGTTGAAAAGTGATATTGAGTTATCCTTTGGCAAGAAGAAGAGAAAGTGTGCATTGTGTCAGAAATTGGGACATGACAAGCGTATTTGTCCTTCGAATCCAAAGAAAAAAAGGACTGAATCAACTAATATAGGTAAATAGTAAATTAATTTATGATAAATATTTTTATTGTTTATATAAATTTAGAGAATGAACAAACAAATGAGTTAGATCGAGATGTGGAGAGTAATGAAGAATATTGATATAAGTTTTGCTTCAAACTTTTTCTATATTATGTACTTTTTTATGATTGTTAGTTCGTATATAATTTATTTTAAAATCTTTGTAGGGCTGGGTAAAATTGGCTTGATAACCACTTAGATTAATAGATAATAGTGAAATGGCATAAAGTTGATTATTATAGTCTATTAGTTGTAAATTGTTGTTGCATTATTATATGTTAGTTCTAATGTTTTGAATTTTTTTTAATGTGTTAGTTTATAACTCTAATACTTTTTTTATTTAATTTATTAGATTATCTATTACTTCAAAGCAAGTACTCTATTTTGTGGCTAGTCAGACGATGCACACAAGGTTTAAGTCTACTGTTCATGAGCCTTTCGATCTAAGAGCAACAAGTTTAGAGGATTGTTATTCCCCTCTTAATGAAAACAGACCTTTTGTTGATGATATATCTATAAAATTTGATTTAATCTTTTTGTTTTTCTTAATTTTGAAAACATGACATTTTTTTTTTTTGCAAACAAGTTATTGAGGGACAACATTATAAGTTTTTGGTCTTTCTTTTGTTCTATTTTTCATATTTATTATGCTTTTTACCTCTTATTCTTATAGTTTCAGGAAGCTTCAAAAAAGTTACGGAGTTTTTTTTTATTGGATAGATCAATTTTTTATAAACTATTGTTGGTGCTATTATTTTCCTATTGCTGTTAGTGCTGGCTCTGGTAGCTAGTGTCTTTTACTATAGTTTAATGCATACTTGTTAATTAGCTTCATATGTTATTTTTCGTTCCTATCCTTTTTTCTTCTTTGTTGTCCTTTTTTTTTTTGGCTATATTGTTCTATTATTGGTTCATATATTGCTTTTTATTTGTTGTCTTTTTTTTTTCTCTATTGTGGTGTCATGCTGTTGGTTTATTATTTCCTATTGTTGTTAGTGCTGGTTGCTGTAATTAATTTTTTGTTGCAGATTGTTGCTTGCTTGTTATATGTTTGCATTTCCTTTTTCACTTATTTCAAGCTTAATTTTTTAAAAGGAAAAATAATAAATTAATGAAAAAGAGAAAGAGTAAAAGGGGTACAAGAGCAAAAACAAAAGGTTTAGTGTATAAAAAGAGAAAATATCATGCAAAATTATAATGAAAAGTTATAACAATTATTAGTAGCTGGAACAACATATAGGTTTAAAAAATAACAAGAAAAATTGTAGAGAAGACCATTAAGTCTAATACATGTAAAGAGCTACAAAATGATGGGTCTTAATTACCTCTGATTCTATGATTCCTATTGATCCCGTGCTTTTAAGCTCTACTGTCCAACCAATGAGATACCCATTGATCATCTTCCCTTAAACTCTGTTGGCCCGCTCAATGTTGAAGAAGCATCATCTTGTTCGAGACATGATGATTCTCTAGTTGGCATAGATGACTTAGATAAACATTTTGTTGAGAATATTTTCAGTTTGATGAGAAATGAAGAGACATTCTCTGGGTAGGTGAAGCTGATAGAGTGGATCTTGCAAATAGAAAATTCTTCTGTCTTATTTTGATACTTGCAGAAAAGCTATATCAACTTTGAAGTATACAGTTGTTATGGTTAAGAGGTTTTTAATCAAAGGTAGAGTGTTGATTTTAGCAACATGGATAAGTCAAGTAGCCGATGAGGAACAAATAAGTTCTTTCTGTCATCCTTGATGTATGTATGTGACTGTATATGGATATTGTGGAGATGATTTAGTTTATCTTTTCCATGGAACTTAGCTTTGAATTACATTGATTGATTGGCATACAGGTTTACTCTCAGTTGCCACTACATAAAGTTTTCCCAGAATAAATATCACCCATACTGCATAGTGTTAAAAGATTACGTTTTTATCGGGCATCAGGTGTACTTCTGTTACAGAGACTTCTATAACTTATCTATATTGTACTTTTGACCAAAAAAAGTCTTGTATCATAATTCATATTAAACTTTTAACTCTGTATTCCTTTCTGTCAATAAGTTATTTAACTAATATCTTTTTGCATTCTCTGGGATATTTTTGAATCTCATTCATCTGATTTAAAGATCAAATTTAAAGAACAGGGCAAGGATTTTGTCTAGGCTATTGCAAGCCATGTTGCTTAGGCTGATAACAATTAAAGTTGAATCTTCAAAAGCCATTATTAACCAGGATATAAATATGATGAGTGAAGAAATTAATTGCTAGCTACTGCCTTTAACATTAAATCCAAAAATAGACTGCCAACTTCTTCAATTCAGTTGAAGGTATACCCTGAATTTTCGAAACCTTTTGATCTAGGAAACAAAGCTGTTATTAACTAAGACTATGCTCACATCCCAATTTTTAATTCACATTTTCTGTAGAAAAAGAAAGAGAAAGGAAAAGATTAATAAAATCATAAACTTCAAATTCAAACCATAAACTCCATGGTTCATACTGAAATAATTCAATTCACTTTTCCTTATCTAGTCCCACAATTTCAAATTCAGATTCATTTAATTTATTTACTGTAAATTTGCAAACACTTGAGTATTGAACAACGCAATATTTTTTTTTCTTGCATATGATATATGTCCCAAAAAAAATTTTAAAATAAAATCAACACTAAAAATCTCTCTTAAAAATAAAAAAAAAACTTTTTATGCCATAAACGAAAAAAATCAACCAACCAAAAACCCAATGCTTTGTATATAAGAAACAAGAAAATACAGACTTAGAAATAAAAATGCATACCTTAAAAATTAACGATAATATTGCTAAAAACCTAGATTTCTAATCAAAATCACCTTCATATCTTTCACATATAAGGGGGATGGGGCTTGAATTTCGAAACCATTGGTTGAGATAGTAACGGCTGCATAGTTGTTAGATTTGAGAATTTTGGGTGTCGGCTTTTTGTGATTTTTTTTTTTCTTTTTTTGTTGTTAAAGAGATAATAAGAAAAGAATAGAACACGTGAGGTGAGGAAAAGAGAGTATTTTAATGATTTATTTATTGAGAGGAAGGAGAAAAGAAAGAAAAAGACTTAAATAATCCAAATAAATGAGTTTATAAAAATCTTTTATATTTTTTTAATACAATCTTGGCCACTGATTCACACCTAATCTAAAGTTGATGGATTAATGTAAGATTTTGTATAAAAAAAATATTATTAATCCTATCTCATATATATATATATATATATATATATATATATATATATATATTTTGGTAATCTCACAATCCTTCTTCATGATGTGGAAGGATAGTTTTGATTAAGTTGTCAAAGGCATCACTCACTAAATTATTATTTATTTATTTATTTAATAACTTAATATATAAGGCATAGTTTTAGAGGCCACTAGCAAAGCTAATTTAGTTATACATAACAATTTTGTTATTTAAGAACAATGCTACACATTCAAATTAATTATATAAACATATCACAGATATCGAATGCAATATAACAAAGTTTGAAACTTAAAATGTAAAGATAAAATACATGCTTTTGCTAATCTATTAATCTCTTTGTTAGAATTTTTTTTAAGATCATCGATGTTACTATTTTTTGTTCCATTATCAAACCCCTTTTAACTTTTTTTTTTAATATTATAAATTACATATTCAATCTATCAGGAGTTGAGAGTTCTAATCTAGTACGGCCAACAGAAATATATACCCAATTGGCATAAAATCTGCATTCACCTTTTTGGAAGGAAAATGACCTCTATTCCATACTTGAGAGGAGTTAAACTCCTGTCTTCCATTTAGAAAGTAAGGTATCAACCATTCCTTCCAACTAAAGGATAAACGGCAAACTCAAACCTAAGGAGTCTCCTTTTTATAGTGAACCAATTCATTAATATACCAACCCCTGTTTACAGCTCGCACTACTGTGTAAATTGTTTTCCCTTCCCCCATCAACAATTAAGTCACAAGCTTCTAACAAAACAAGCAATTCAAGAGAGATTTGTAATATAAGATAAATTTATATTAACTAACTAATATGTGCAGATATATTTTGATGAATCTTATCATTTTATTCTCAATCTTGACCATGCTATTACAAAGATTATGCATAACAAGACAAGTGGTTGCAGCACTTGGTTCCAGATACCACATACCAAACGACTTGTTGAACATCATAATCAACATACATAACCTATTTCTATAACTAAATATATGCCTATATATATATATATAGTAGAGCTACAAACATATAAATTCTACAAGAATCATTTCTTCAAAATTGTTCATGTTACTTGAGTTCAAACTATTGTTTCTTTGTCTAACTCAATACCTCCAATTTCAAAATTTTCTTGCTGCAAAATTTTAGATACCATAATGCAATGATTCCTTCACAAAGTAGTTGAATCTGGCTCAATTGTTGATCGCAATCCCCCACGTATCATCATTTGGGCATAAAACTCGGCATGCTCCTATCAAGCAAAAAACAGTTTGTGGCCATAATTCATTTAAGACATAAAACTAATATTACATGCAGGTATTAGAAAGAATTTTCTCAATGCATAGAAATGCTCCGGTGGGGGGGGGGGGGAGGAGAGGGGGTGCGTGCGCGTGCGTGTGTGTTGTATGTGCGAGGGCATTTAAACATCTCTTAGAGCATTTGCACATGCAAGTATTACTTTCAATTTCCCCACATATGAGCACCTTAAACCCACATTCCAGACTTTTTGCAAGTACTAAAAATAATTTAAGCTGAGGCATCGGCCAAAAAAAAAAGATGGATAATCAAGCAGAATGCAATGTGAAGGGACTCGCATATTGATCAGAGATTCTCAACACATCTAAACCATTTCTTTTGCTATTCATCTAGATGAAGAGTCTTTGTGGTTAAACTTGCTTCTACATAGGCCCTATTTTGCCGAAAATAACATGATTGTGTTAATATTTGAAAGTCTCACTAGCACAAGAAAGAGCCAACCCTGGAATAGAATCATACATACCTTGACAGTAACAATAACAATGGCTGTGCCATTTTCTTTAGATTCATGAAACAGTCTTCTAGCATCATCAGGTGTAACAGAGGGAACCACTTGAGGCACAACTTTTGCAACTACAAGAGAAAAAAACACAGTTGTATTACGACACTCATCATCTCTGATACCTCACTTAACTACGTAATGCTAAGAAGGCACCAGTTTAACTAAACAGCTGCATAAAGTTGGCCAACAATCTCTGGATCGATTTAGGCAAAATCACAGCAAATGGCTTAGTCATTTTGCTATTGAGACTTCGTTCTACTTCCCGTCAAAGGAAGCAGAAAATTAGCCAACTAATTGATGGAATCAACTCCAAAAAGCAAAAAAACCTTAGCTTACATCTTTGCTCACTTGGGTTGTAAGAAACATTTTTCTTTGTTATTCAAAAAGAATATAAATGCAAAAAATTTACTGAAAGTCCACAGGGCCTAGCAAAATCTAAATCTAAACTACCTTAACTTTGTGAGGTGCAAGTATCAATAATCAATTATCCTCCAAAAAAAGAGGAGGGCGGGGGTGTGTGGAGGGAGAGGGGGAACTAAAGCAGCCCCCCAAACCATGGAAACAAAAACTGCCCTAGAACAAAAAAAAATAATAATAATTGGCGAAAACAAAAGAAAAAGAGCGAAAAGAGAGGATGTTTGCCATAACCCAAAGCCTTTAGAATCAAGAACAAGAGAGAAAGAAAGAAAAAAAGATAAGTCAAGCAATCCTTAGCTATTGAGACCACAAGAATACATCAAACTGAGTTCTGTCCTCCTATAAGCAATCAGAATTCGAACACACCGTGTTCTGAAAACTGTAGATGGTTGCTAAGAAAAATTATATGCTTTATGTATACAGGCATAATTTAGTCTATCATTTCTAGCGCTAGAAAGTGAAATTGCTTACCCAAATTCTCAGAATGGCGAATATCATGAATGAGCAAGACTCTATAACCATCTCCACTACCGGTGCCTTTCCTATCTTTCACACGTCCAATATCTCCTCCTGCACATTAGAGAGAATGAGAACAAAAGAAGCATTACATCCATAAACAATTCCACAACCCAAAATCGAAATAAAATACCTTCTAAAACTTGAGTAAAAGGATCAAACTGAGACTGATCAAAAGCAGGTTTCTCCAAGACACCAGCACCACCACTCTTGAAAGAACCAAATCTTGACACAACTTTGGAAGCCGTAAATCTTGATTTTGGCAACATGGGGTGGCTGGAATTTACATTAGAACGAGGGCTAGGACATAAAAAAACAAGCTTTGTGAGGCCACACGACGTCGCCGCTGCCGCCGTCATAGCCAACAATATCACCTTCTGTAATCAGCAACGGAATGAAAATGAGCTTCTGATTGTGGGTTCTACAATTACAACAAGACTTATTTACAAGTGTAAAATGGCTTTATTATTATAATTATTTATGGTCCTACTTCACCAATTATTTATCACCACATTTATTTATTTATTCATTTATAATTACTTTTTTTATTTAGTTAATTTTATTGCCAATTGGTCCCTGCCCGGATTCAGTCTCTTCGCTCCTCAAAATCTCTGGAATGTTCTCCCATAAGATATAAAATATTTTTCTCTGTGATAACAACATTTCAGTCCCTAACTTTTAGAAACACAACAAATTAGGATACTTTTTCACAAATTGTAACATCTTAATCCTATCATTACTTTCAATCATGTGTTAAAATTTTTCAGAGTACAATTGATTTTTTTCCCAACAGTTTTAATGTCACTATAGTCAATAAATTCGAAGGAAATACAAACATAAAATGTCACTATTGACTTCTCTCGCCATTTCTTACTATTATTTTATTCTTATATATGAGATTAATTTGTTAAAAATAAAAAGTATAACATATTCAGTTAAAATCCAATCAGTAGGCATAAATTCATACTTTGTCACTATTTAATAGACGAATGTAATAATAAGGATTGAAATATTAACATATTTTAAATTATATTCTCAATTATTATTTTATTAAAATTTAAAGACTAAATTATTATTATTCTATTTTTCTTTCTATAATTTTTGACTTTGAGATACATAATAATAATAATAATACATCATTTTAAATTCATAGAGAGAGTGAAATAAAAGAGGTAGATAAGGTTTAAATTTTAATTTTAAAAGAAATTTGTTTGGTTGAATACATTTTTTAAAATAATTTTAGACCAAAATTTTAGAAGTGATTGATCGTTAATTACTCCAACTATTGTTTTAAATATATTAATGCAAAATGTTATATAAATTTTTTTGTCACTTCTTAATTTTACTATGACAAAATTATATGAAATAAAATATATGTGTGTATTTTAATTAAATAAATTATCATAAATTCGGTAATTTGTTATTAATTCAATAAAAAAAATCCAATCTTATGTACTCCAAAGATTTACTAAAATTATATAAAATAATGATGTCTTAAAACTAATAATTAGAATCTCTTCTATTAGACATAACTCTTTGTCAAGGTTTTCTTTCTTTTAAGAACTTCTTTTTTTTTAAGAACTTCTAAGAGATCAATAATATATGCATACACACACATAGAGAGAGAGAGAGAGAGACAAATTATATATATTTTATTTTAATAAAAACTCATAATATTAATAAAAAATCCTTATTAAAATATATCAATAAAATAAAAAATTATAAAATATTTTGTAACATATAATAATAGTTTTTAGAAGATAACTAAAGAACAAATAGAAAGAGTAGAAAAGATAATTAATGAAAGTATAATTTATAATAATTTTTTTTTAAAGATAATGTGAATAAATATTGTAAGTGAAATATTTTAAAATTTTAAAATTGAGACTACATATATATTATAAATAAAAGACTTTTTAAAATTAAAAACCTTTTTAAGCTTTAAAAAAATTGTATTTTAATTCGATTTGAATACTATTAATAAAAACACTGAAAATGACTTTTTTCATTTTCTAATTTTTCACTGATTTTAAGAATCCTATCTAAAACTATTTTTGAATAAAGTTTATATATTTAGACAAATGCATTTTCTTGTATTTTTTGTTTTTAAAAACTAAGAATCCTATTTGAATACTAAATCAAACAGGCCCTTAAGGTTTAAAGGAAAAGGGGTCTACGTTTTGGTGAGTTTAGGGTATTTTTATCTATTTGATAACATTTTAATTACGCAAAATTGTTATAAGAGTAAAAGATCCTCAATTCCTATCAAGATTAGAACTCCAAGTAAGAATAATTCTCGTTTAATTTAAATAGATATAAATATAAAGGAAAAATCTTAAGAGAGGGAGAAAGATAAGGAAGTTCCTATTAAATTCTTAAATCTTTATGTTTTTAGAGTTCTTTTTTAATAATGTAAAATACTTGATTTTTATAATTTTTTAAATAATTTTACGATTATTATCTATTAATATGAGCATCAGAGGGTTATATCAACTATTGCGTTGATGTCCATTGACCATTATTTGGTGTTCAGGTAAACAAAGATCGATGAAGACATATCAAGATTTTTTGCGTAATCCTTCTTGATATCTAAATAAAAGTTCGTCACACTCGCCAATCGAGTTTAAAGATCGATCCTACCAATATAACTTCTTAAGTATTAGCTCGAATCACAATATTAACTTCAACAATTGTTCTTGTAAAGTTTTAATGATATTTAATTATTTTTTAATATTTTTAAAATAATTAATATATCCAATGAAATAGAATTACTTAATTTTAACTAAAATAAAATACTAATTTTTTTAAAAAACTAAAAAAAGAAATAAACATGTGAAAAAAAATTATATTATGTCTTGTAACAATTAAATCAAATAAAATAATTTTTTTTTACGGTATAAAATTAACAGGCAAAATATAATCAAGAAAAAATTTGGTTTTATAGTTGTATTATTTTATAATTTTTAATAATTTATCAATATAAATAATTATTTTATATTAGAGTTTGGTTAAGATGGATAAAATTTAATTTTAATAGTTAATTAGAAAATAAAATTAATAAAAATTAAATAGTTTTATCAATCAATAAACTATTAGAACTAAATACATTTATTAACTAATAGATTTAAAACAACAATCAAAATAAACTTTTATACCAAAATTATTGTGTACAAAATGATTTGGTCTAATAATATTAATTGAGCATGAGAGAAACATAACAATAATATAATAATATTTCATCAATTTATGTTTAAGTAGTTCGTATAAAAAGTTTGTGTATTGTTAAATTACTCATAGTTATAAAAGAATTAAATATAAATTGAATTATTTTATGTATTTTGATAATTAATTTTTTAAAAAATAATTATTCAAGTTAAATTAAAAATAATACTAAACTAATTGTCACACGTTGTTAGGTTCATTTTTTTAAATAAATATTACATTTTATTTTGATTAAATTTTTTAAATATTCTTATTTTATTCAATATAAGAACATAAAAGTTAGTAGGCGGGGAGAATTTATTAAGATTTATTTGCACATAATTATGATATTATAAAATATATACACATCATTAAAATTATAAAAAACTTTATGAAAACTACTTTTAACACATTCCAATTAGCCATTATGGTAACGACTCGAGTTGTGCCCGAGTGTCCAAAAGGTTGCCTTCTCAGTGAGGGTAAGGAGCTCAGCCAATAGAAAAATTTCCCACAATATGTGGGAAGCTCTCCCTCCCCTTCTATGTGAGGCCAGACACTATCTATAATAAGTACAGATATTCGGACAACGCCACTCCTCTCTTGTGCAAGGTCAAATATTACCTGTAATAGGTATAAACATCCAGACAAACGTCAGATTATGATTATATTAAGACTCCTAGTAGATATCTAGTAATAATACTAATAGAATATATTTGTAATATTCAAAAAAAAATAGCCATTAAGATCCAATTATTGAGACTACAAAGAATATCTATTAAATCCTTTAAACACAAGACATATATGTTATTTTTATTTTAGTTATGTTTTATTCATATAGCTGGCCCCTCACATCCCCTAACGATTAAACATTTGAAAATTTTCTCAAAATAGTCCTAAGTAGATTTTAATTAATGCAAACAATCATTTAAAAAAAAACTTTTATCAACTTAGCTTGATATATATATATATTGGACAAAATTGTCTTTAATAATTTACTTTAATTTTCTTTTTCAAAAGTCAATTTTTATTTTCCCTTATTACTTTAAACTTTGACAAAAACTCAAACTCTCCTCTCTAAAAAATCTATCATCTCAAAATTACCTCTCTAGCTAGCGGCGGATGACGGATGGCAACAGTGTCGTTTTGACAAGCAAAGCTTTAGTAATTGACATTGAATGATTTATTTTATATATATTTATATGTTTTATGTGTGAATAATAATTTTCACAATTGAAAAACAATGATTTATAAAAAAATATGGATGATTTGAGGATGTGAAGAATTGTGTGAAAGTTAAAAAAGGTGTTATACGATTTTGGGGCATGAGTTTTTTTAACCTCAAAAGTGAATTGCGGCAAGACATAATTTTTCTATATTTAAAAAGTGAATTTTGGAAAAGATCAAAATTTGACCTTATACGAAAACTATATTACACTAAGACAAAATTTTGTAAGATTTTGACTTGCATTAAAACTATTTTTAAGGTGGGGCTAAATTGTGCTTTACCCTAAAATTATTTTAAGTTAAGGCCAAATTTTTAGATAAGATCAGTTGTGAGTGAACAAAATCATGTTTGTTTTTATATTCTAATAATTATTTATTATTTATTTACATAAGTATGATTAGGGATGGCAACAGGCCCGAGAATGAGTCCGGTTATAAATCCCCATCCTCGGTTTGAGCAAATTAGGGACGGGCATAAGATGTTCCCGATTTGAGCCGAGGATCTCGCTGTATTAACCCATTTAATTGTTTAAAAAATAAATAAGAATTTTATAACTTTTGACTTTGAACACTAGATCTAGAGGAAGATATATAATACCTTATTATTATCCTACTAATATTCATTAATTAAAAAAATATATATAAATAATTAATAAACATATATATTTAATCTATATGTTTAAAACATTATTTTAAAAAAATATATTAATATAATAATTTTATAACCTAAGACAATTCAAATTATTAATGTAACAATAATTTTAACTTTAACATCATAAATTTATTTTAATATTATATTTTTAAATTTTAATAAAATAAATTTGAATACAAATATAATTATTTTTAAAAAATTAAATATAAAAAATGTATTTATATTGACTAACAGGTATAAAGAACAATACATTAAAAAAAATATCATATCATCATTATTATATATACAAATTTATCGATATATATTGATTGATAGTGCTATATTATATTACTACATATTCTATATTTTTATAACAAGATTTT